>CM022401.1:68147040-68497174 GCA_011833715.1 Carcinoscorpius rotundicauda | reverse complement strand
TAGTAAAACTTGGTGTTACGAAATGTTTACATAGCGAATTTGTATCATTATTATGCATGAGGTGTTGTGAATCTATATAATGCAAAACAACAACAACATCAAGCTATGGTTTGCGAAGTAAGAATTATATTTTACTTAAAATGTGCATGGATATATATAAATTCATCTAAATACACTCATTTAAGACAATCAAAATTTTTCATAACAAATATATAACATAGAACTGTCTTATTATGACCTTTGTGACATTATATAAAAACTAAATGATTTAAACAATAGGTTGGGATCACTATCGACCCTTAAAATATTAATAGTAGAATATTATAATTCATAGGGTTTTGATAGTTCGAATAACAACATTATTTATTTCTTGATGACAAACAAAAGCATTATATAAACAATAACTTTAACATAGAATACAAATTACCCGGTTATTACAACCTATAGTTTAAACACAAACAAGAAAAATATACAATGAATTCAACTAACAAAAGTCAACAGGATATTTAAAACAAATAAGTAAAATTTCATTTAATGAACCTGAAATGTACCAAAACTTTTCAACTCGTTATAAGTAGTGTAATGCTAATTTCATGTTCCACATAACATTACAACATCTCACCTTATTATAACCAATAAATTAGAATTGTTTATCATCAAACGTGAATGTCATATAAAAATCTCAGAAAGTGTAAAATCTTAACAGGATATATTAATCACACTTGTGTTAAATCATAAAAATATCATTGGTTATTAATCACTTGAATGTTGAATTCTTACCCTAAACAAACAACTAGTAATCACATTTGTGTGCAAACTCCAAACCAAAGCAAGCATTAATAATATGAGTTCGAAGAGAGAAAAGTCTGTAACATGACAATTATATAGTCACATTTGTGTACAGAATCTTAACTGAAATAAGTGATGATAATAACATGGGTTCGTAAGACCAAGTCTTTAAAAAACTGGTCAATTAGTTATATGTTTAAGTATCTCAGAAACAGTAGCTTGTAATTAGAGAAAATAGCAGTCATAGTAGCAACCACTTTAATTATGATTAACTAAATAAACAATAATTTTAGGTTGCATTTTACATCCAATAGGTTTTTCTCTCATTTCTTTGCTATAAAAAATAAAAGAAGGTTTATAAATGAAAATTATAAATAATTTAACTAAATGTGGTAAGATACAAAAGATGTATTAACATTATTTCACTCTACCACTATGAATAAAGAATAACACAGAGCAACTACAAAGCGTATTATGTACATGAATTTTCAATATTTACCACATCAATTCTTTGTTATAATTGCGCATTTTGTTATGTTCACGTATGCACATTAGTATTTACACATATTGGGCAACCGTTGATATTTGTTAATGTGATGTCAAACTAAAAACAATATGTTTGCTTTGTATTACAGAATTAGTTATACCTGTCGGGCTTTGTATCTAGTGTTACAAATAACTTAGACTGTTTTTTAATTTACATTACATTTATTTTTCAAAAATAACTTTAAACCAAAGCCATGTTTATGTCAATAATAGAAATAACACTCAAGATCTGTCTTTTAACTCCAATACACTGCTGGCCAAAATCTTAAGGCCAATAAACATAAAGAAAAATGTGCATTTTGCGTTGTTAGACTCAACTACTTATTTGAGTAGAGCTTCGAAAGATGAAAATAACAAAAGAGAAAATAAAAATAAAAGACTTTTTCAGCATTTAATAGGGAAAATATTAATACTGTGAAATTAGCCTAAATGCTAGCTGGTCAAAACTTTAAGACCATATTGAAAGGAAGCGTTAATCGGTAAACACGTAACGAAATTTAGTCATTTGTGTTAAAGCATAAGTATTGTCAACATCTCCCATTAATATCTTCTGTGTTACATTGGGTAAAAACATGGCAAAGGCTAAAAAGTTGATACAGTCTGAATGTGGCAGAATTGTCGAGCTGCAAAAGCAAGGTGTCTCTCATCGTGCTATCGCTGGTGAGATTGGGTATGGTAAAACTGTTGTTGCAAATTTCTTAAAAGACTCTGAGGGATACGGAACGAGAATTTCAAGTGGTCGGCCCAAGAAAAGTTCGCGGGCATTGAGTGGAGGAGTCGACGGGTTGTCCAGCAAGACAACAGCCGATCGTCGAACCAGATAAGGGCCTTACGGACGCAGAATGCAGCTCAAGAATAATAAGACGGCATCTTCGAGATAAAGGCTTTAAAAACCTTAAACATTTTCAAAGGTCACGCCGCCTTCCACACATGAAACAGCTCGGTTAAACTTTTCTGAGAAGCACCAAACATGGGACGTAAGTTACGAAAGAAAGTGTTTGTACGTCTGCGTCGTGAGTAGTTTTTTCCTCATAACTTAAAAAGTATTATTATTAGGATAATGAGAGTATAACATTTTATAAATATTATACTAATACACATCTACATAAATTTGTATGTAAATTGAACGACAACAAAACTGTTTGTAAAAAACCAAACATCGGAGGGGTAGAAAATATTCATGCGTCTACTTTTATGGTCAGCTGTGTAGCCTTTCAGGTGAATTACTTGGCGCAATCTCTCCTCATAGCCCTCTATGATCATTTGACAGAACTCGAATGATACTTTCTTCCATTCTTCTTTACAGAAGGCATCGAACTCTTTTTAAGTTTTTCGGATGACGCTGATGAACGCTGGTATTCAACTCATGCCAAATGTTTTCAATTGGGTTGAGATCGGGTGAGTGCGATGATATGGTTCCCCTGGAACCAAGACTGCATATATTTTGATGTGTGCTTAGGGTCGTACTGGATTATCTAACGACGTCCAAACTGCAAGTTCTCAGCATCATTTTTGATATAAGTGTCTCATATATCAACGTATTCTTTCTTTTTCATAATTCCGTTGACGCGATATAGGCTGCCTACATCAAAAGAGCTGAAGAAACTTCATAGCATGATCGAGCCACCTCCGTGTTTAACTGTTGGGACGGTGTTGTTTGGAAGATTTCTTTCCCCCTTCTTACGGAAAACATTGCGAATATTTTTGCGGCCAAAAAGCTCGATTTTAGTCTAGTTTGACCAATGAATATTCTTCCAATAGGTAAAGTGTTTATTCACATGATTTCTTGCATATCTCAATCGTGCTTCTAAATAAACAGGCTTTAAGGTTAGAGTTTCACGAGGACGGCATGCTTTGAACCCATAAGAGCGTAACATGTTCGTAACTGTAGAGGTGCTTACTTTAATCCCAGTTTCCCTTCTCAGGTTTTATAGGTCATTACGTGTTAAACGAGGATTCGTATTTACTTCTCTGTGAACCTTTCTCTTCGTCTGGAACAAGGGAGGTTAGCAGTTGATTCTGTGAGCTTAAACTTGGCAATTATGATTTCAACAGTAGATTACGGCATATTAAATTGTGTAGCAATATTGGAAAAAGACACACAAGACTTCTTTTTTTACAATAATTCATATTTTTAAATCACTGGACAGTTGTTTCCTGTTCGTCACGATAACCAAGCAGATAATGACGGAGACGGCGCTAAATTGCCGGAGATAAATTTTTGCTGGCTAAATACCAATAATTATGAACCATGTGTCTAGTTCTGGAATGGTATAATGTAGTTTATTCGCCAAACTAAACAAATTTTAATGGAATATCAGTTTTTTCACACGTTTTGGAATGTACGAACAAGTTCTTCTCCTCCTATTTTTGGTTATTTGCTTATAAGCAGTTTATTTGTCGTTTAATTTCCATAAAATTGTATGTTGATATGTGTTAATATTATGTTTATAACATACTTTACGTCTATTAGCCTAATCGTGATACTTTATGTGTTATGAGTAAGAAAAATACTCGGGGCACAGTTGGCTTCCAACGCTACTGGCACGAAAAGGACATCTCACCTGAGACATTATCTACTCGGAGAAGGAAGTTTCATCATGATCTGGGGTACATTCTCCTTCCATGGAACAATGGAGCTTCAGATTCTACAGGAGCGTCAAACAGTAGCTGGCTACATTGGCCTGTTGGAGAGAGCATCCGTTTTGACTAAAGACCCTCGCTTGTGTGGAAATGACTGGATATTTTAGCAGGACAACGCTGCAATCCACAATTCCCGCAGAACAAAGAACTTTTTCATGGCGAATAACGTGATTATTTTGGACCATCTTAACCACTTGGAGAAACATTTCAGCCAACCTTCTGCAAACGTTTATATCGGCCATGCCAAAGCGAATGTTTGCAGTTATTCGCAATGACGGCCGTGTAACTCACTACCTAGACCTCTTGTTGGGCATTTCCTACCCTGTTTAGGATTTCGTTTCAGTATGGTCTTAATCTTTTGACCAGCTTGTATTTATGCTAATTTCACAGGGTTTACATTTCCCTTATTAAATGGTAAAAATATTTTTATTTTCCCTTTTTTTATTTTCATCTTTCGAAGCTTAACTCAAATAAGTGGTTGAGTCTAACAACGCAAAATGCATATTTTTTCTTTATGTTAATTGATTTTAAGATTTTGGCCAGCAGTGTACGTTATCCAGAAGGTTGATTCTTCACATAGAATGGACGATAAAAATATTTTTGTTTTGAACAATGCACAAAGATATCTGTGCTTCGCCCACGACGTGTGTCGAAACCCGGGTTTTAACATTGTAAGTTCACAGACATGTAAAGGGTTACAGAGAAGTGGTATAAATATGAATGTTTATGGTTAACTACTTGTAAACAAAACCCTTGCGAAGCTTTTGATCCAGTAACCACACTATTTGTGTAACACTTATGTCATAAATAATTATTACATCTGATGGACTTCAAAACTTCCTCTGTTTGTTTTTTCTTGAGGGTGAAGTTGAAGGTGGGAAGAGCTATATGTTTTAAAAGTCCAAACCAATGCATTGAAACTGTTACTGAATCCTATTTACTCCAACAGAATTATCACTCATTAGTTTAATAAAGAATAAATACATCTAATATTTGAAATTTTCCCCAGTGGCATAGCGTTCACACCGCTATAAACGGGATTTTTAATTTCAAGGTAAGCAGAAAACAATTAGCTCATTGTGTATAATTTGTGCCTAATTCCAAACAAACTAACAGGGAAAATACGAAATTTAGTTCGTTGCTTGTTGTGTTTGTCTGTTTGTGAATTTCGCTCAAAGCCACTCGAGAGCTTTCTGTGCTAGCCGTACCTAATTTAGCAGTGTAAGACTGGAGGGAAGGCAGCTCGTCATCACCATCCACCGCCGACGCTTGGGCTACTCTTTTACCAACGAATAGTGGGATTGTCATTCACATTATAACGCCTCCACGGGTGAAAGGGCGAGCGTGTTTGGCGCAACTGGGATGCAAACTCTCGACCTTTAGATTATGGGTCGCACGCACTGGGCTATGCCGGGCCCAGTTCGTTGCTGTTTTACAGGTGAAAAAACAGCCTTTTATGACTAAGTTTTAAATCACCTTACAAAAACCTAATTAAAGATTAAAATTTCCCAAAATGTATTTTTTGTTGTTATTTCTTTCCACAATGTGTTAGTTTTCTGCCAATTGATAAATTTCGAGAGTATTAATTTCTACGATGTATTTTCCAATAAAGCAATAAGTGTCTCATTCGGAGCTTTCTTGTAAAATAATTTATGAAGCTACAGTAAATATTTCGTCGGAGCTTTACTTGAAATAATTTGTTAAGTTACAACAAGTTTCTCATTCGAAGCTTTCTTGTAAAATAATTTGATATATTTTAGCTGGGCTATTTTAAAAAAGTAAATTAAATTTGATGATATTTGTTGTTGTAGAATCAATATAGTTTATTTATACCTATTTTCTTTGTGTATCTGATATGTATTTATTTGTTTAAAAGATAAATAACACTCATATCCTTAGGGTAAATTTGACTTCATATTTTATCATATAGTCTTTTATATAACTGTCATTCTGTTTAAACCAGTTTTTATCTTCTAAATAGAATCACGTGCATAAGGAGAAGTAGAAGCTGAAAAACTTTACCAGAATTATATAAAGATGATGAAGTATAAAGTGCGAAGAGATGTATTATTGAACTTCATTAAGTAATTTTTAAACTTCTCTGACAGAAATTCTGTCTCTTTTCACTCCTGTTATGCAATTGAATATTTGTATGGATTGAGAATCATAATTAGTGAAGCATATCTAATAGGATAGGATAGACATAAAATGCATGTGTGTTGGATATTATTATGTATTTCGTTTATAATATATAAAGATAAAAAGAGTGCAAAGAGAACACACTGAAGTATTGAGATAAAAATTATTTTGAGCAGAATTTTATTGTTGAGATATGTTTGGTAGTCTGTATATTTCAGAACATACCTGAATAAGATGAAGCATCGATGCGACTGGTTATAGGGATAACTCTAAATTATAGAGAAAACGCCATTAGAACATAATCAGTACCTTTAGATGAATTATTAAAATTCGCATGATATAAATTGTAACATATCTGGTCTGTTGTTTCTTTGTTTTTATACAATATTTAAATTCAATACATATTGTCAGACATATATCAAGGTCAGTAAGCGTTAATCTTAAGAGTAGAGATTGTTAAGAAGCGTGCTTATTGTAAGAAAACTATGTATTTATACTTGCTTATTGAAATGTGAAATAAATCTCAGATAATTTTTTTAATTATTGTTTTCCAAAATTACATATTCAACGAAATCTACGAACTCTTTGAAAACAATGAAAATAAAAATACGATGTCAAATTTTCCTTATATTTAGTTTTCTACCTTAATATTAGATTCATCATTATAATTCATGATTCAGTCGTTGTAACATAAAATTAAAGTTTTATTTTTTTCTCTGATATTCACAGTTCTGTTTATGAAGATAAAAATAAAACACTACTATAATTCGTCACTACATGAAGTTTGGTCTTGGTCTTTAGTTTGGCTCTTGTGAGATGACTATGGAATCAATTTCTTGAAGCTGTCTTAAGTCATTAACATGTGAAAAAAACTGTCGTTAAAATTCAAAATGTTAGTGATACTTAAAAAGACATTCTTTAAGTTTTTATTGAAATAGCAAGGAAGAAGAAATTGTTACTTATTATTCAGATCCCTCTATGTGGTGATTAATGAATGATTTAAACACCATACATAAAGGTGACATTAGCATTTATTGTTTTTGACTGTTGGCTACGACTTTCATCTCACTGAACTGAGTATGTTATGGGATAAAGTCCTATATAAACTCACTGTTTAGAAGCAAGAATATTTTGTAAATGAAAATATTATCACAAAAACGACAGATCTCATTAATTGGTACACATAATTAAGAAACTAACAAATGTCTATGTATTATCCAATAACGATAATTTTCAAGCTCTTTTCTTCTTTGTGTTCGTTTAAATAGTTTTAAAGCTACAACCTTGAAATATTTATTGCTACTGATATCAATTAAACTAAGAATCCGTCTGTCGTAGTTTGACAAGCACTTCTTGTTGTGTTTAGTGTATTTCAGTATGCAGTTAACAGCTATAACATAAACTTCATCAGATCATCAATTAACAATTTAAAATAATCCAGAAAGGGAATATGAGGGAACAGAATTCTATATTCTTATCTACGATATAGCAAATTGAATAATCTTTACGACATATTATTGTATTTCAGAACGTGTAGTGCATATACGAAGTATGACCATTACTTTAAAGATACCACTAATGATAATAATACACAAAAAACTTTTTTTTGAGGCAACGTTCACAAGTTTTGTTTTATCATGACTAATAGTACAAATACTCGTAGCCATGATGAAGCAGCAATGGTGAGATTTTGGTTGAAATAGAAGTTTTTTTATTAAAATTCAGAGAGTAAAATATTTTATTGTAATGTTATCCATCCAAATTCTTACTACGTTCAGTATATATTGTACTATATATCATAACACCAGTTAAAATCATGCTAGTTGTAATGTTAAGTATAATTTTAATTTTATAGTTGCATTTTATATATGGAAGATAATCCCACATCTCCAAACAATCATCTTCATTTTATAATCTTTAAAACACAGCTTTCAAAACTGTTCGAAACATTACAGTAAGTACAAAGCAAATGTTAAAAACAGTCTCCATTTTGTAATTTATAACATTCTATAAATATTTCTACGGCTCTTTATTTACCACCATATATAACAGTTAAACGATTTGTATCATATATAATGTAAGTAACAGTGCAACTGTAAGAAGTACTGTCTATTGTAATACATTATAAAAATCCCAATATATTTGTCGTTTTTTGTTGGCAAATAACGACATAAACGCTTATTATAAATGCTGTATCACATAATTTCTTAACCTGAATTCCGCAAGAAAAAAAAACTGTTATAATAGTAATAGATGAAAATCTGAGACTTTTCTGTCAAATCTTTCAAATATGTACATTACTATGATTAATTGAATTTTATAAGTTTAATACAGTGGAATGTTTCAGTTGTACCTGGAATAATAATATAATGTGTTATATATAAACGTGTATGAGAATATTAATATTGAATAGCTAAGTAAAATAAAACAAAATAAAAATAATGAATTGTGTTAAAATCAGCAAATCCAAATCTGTGACTAATATAAGTTTGTTATAACCATAAGCCGAAAAAACAAAAAATATAAAACACTACATCACTCGAAAAATTCCAGGGAACAGACCATTGTCTGGGATATGAATTAACTGAAATTAGGAGAGTGAGATGTGATGTCAAGCACACAATTTCTCACATCTCTACATACCTGCAGACAATTGTGGGAAAGTGACTGCTTTCAAAGAAAGAAGAAGAATGAAAGAAATTAAAATAAAAATTCAAAAGAAAAACACATAAAAGATAACAAAACTAAGTAAAAGTGAGGTACTACCGTAATCTGGGGGTAAGTAAGTTAAATAATCTTACCTCTTGAAGTTGGCATTCCAGCCCCTATTATAGAACCAAGGCAATAATTGGTACCCAGTATATGAATTATACAGAAGCATGTTATTTAGATTTAGAAATTAAAATAATATGGTAATTCAACATTTCATTTTTACACAACTCATTCTAGGTCAGACATATTATATGCACAGTTCAGATGTGCGTTAAACGTGGACACAACAACAGATTGATTAGTACTGAAACTGAATTATAACTTTTGTCAAGAAACCTCTCAGCCATATGTGTTTTTTGTCGATATTTTAGAAGATCACAGTCTCTAAACCCACGTTCTTTCTTCGAGTTGTATGTTAGTTACAGAATGTGTACTATTATCCTTTTTACCTTTTAAACCAAACTATTTAACGACGTTTGATTCATTTCATTTTCTCTTATTTTCAGTGAAAGACTCCGTGTTCTATCAGTGCTATGTTTTTGAATGCGATATCAAGCATTCTCAAAAAACAATACTCACAAACAATTCTAAAGAATTGCATAAGACTTAAATAAAATTAAAAGAGCAAAAACAATTATATTTTATTGACACGTAATAAGAAACTTCTTGAAATTAAAATTATATTATTATCTAACGCACACATGATAACCATGTGAGAAGAAATCTACTTACTTTATCAGTTTCTTACGTTTGTATTTGAGAACGACGAATGAGGTCACTAGTATCACGCTTGTCACAGCTGGGATAATCATTAGAATTTGTATAATACTCACTCTTGAAGCCTTTTGTTCCAGATCCGCATCTTTAGGTCAAATTAATAAATTAAACCAACACTTTGTTAGATAATATTCTCAATAATACAGCATGTTTACCTTACTTTAAAATACATACATTTAACAAAAAATAACATTCAAAGATAACGTTCATTAACGTCGATATATTCGGCAGACATAAAAACAGTAAAATATACATAGAACATAAACATATGTCTGTTACTTGTACCATTTACAGTTTTAAGTGATTTTGTATCTAAAATGTCTGTACTATACCAAGGTTTGGTATTACACATCAGAAAACAGTTATATTTAAAATTTCTTTGCAATACAAAACTTTGATAATGTTATTGAAACGACGTATATAAAATGTCTGTTTAATAACAAGGTTTGCTATTACATACACTTAAAGAGTTATGTTTAAAGTTGTACATAAAATGCCTACACTACACCAATGTTTGGTATTATATTTTCTGATATCAAGTGTCAGGCTACCAGGTAGCCAGAAAGTTAGTGCTACTTCAGAGCTGGGTTTTGTGTGGAAAGTCTCTTGATGAGTGATAATATCAAAGAATCCATCATTACTTATTGCAAGTTTGTTATGAAACATGGTAAACAGTGACATGATAACAGTTGATAGACATTGTACATGAGCTATAATTACTCACCGATTTTTATCAAGGCAAGAGATTTAACTTTTTTCACGTCTTTATCACATCTACACTTGTGACTTTTTAACACATATAACACCTAATATTACGTCTGGTCTTCATATAAGTAATTAACAAACCGAAGTACACGTGTTTACTCTAAGTAATGAATATATTCCTGAACATCAGCTGGATCTACAAAGACTTTGCAGGTAAGTAATTGAACGTTCTCTTTTTATCGCTTAAAGTTTCGTATGTGTGGTTCTTTATACGTCTATTTTAGCACATGTGTGGTCAATTATTAGAGGAAAGATTTGGCCCCATAATTAACAAGTATGGCTGTGGATCGAAATATTCATTTTTTAGCCACAATATATCATCGAACAAACTCCGCTATTTTAATCTCTATAGTCACTATAACTATGACACTCATCTCGTTATTTGATTTAGGGCTTTTACAAAATCGGTGGGTAATACTGACTAGTTGTTTTTCCATCACCAAAAGTTTCAGTTTAAGGATAATTCTACCTAAATCCAAGGAGTTTTTCACCTGAACACATAATTCTTGGTTGATTAATGTTGCTTTCAGGTTTAAACAAAAAAAAAGAGAAATAAAAATGATTGCTAGATAAAAATGTTCGTGGAGGGCTGTTCACTAAACTTGAAAAAAAATCAAACAGTATAAAGATGGAAGTAGTCATGTCACTTAATAGCAACTAAGTTGTCTCGACTTTACATGAAAAATATAATTCTTATGTTACTAAGTTCCTTAACAGCATGTAAAGTAAAACCAGAATTCCCAATCGTAAAATGTTACACTATTGTAAAATAGTCGTGAAATTAGTATTCTAAAAGTATCTAAAGGGAAAAATATAATGGCATAATGTGGTATTATATTCAAACACCAGTCTTTCGATAAAGAAAGCAGCGATTCGTTTCTAGTTAAACTCAAAGATAAACAACTATGTCCACCACGAGCATCGAAACCCGCTGTCTGGCCTTATGAATCTACCATTAATGTAGAAATTTTAGTTTCATTATAATAACTGCTAGAGTAGGTAGAAGCTCCCCCTGTTGGAGAATGATGAACGAAATTAATTCTTGATGACTAGAAAGCCACTTGAAATAAAAATGTATCTCAGAATGGGTGGTATGGGTATTAACACTTTAACTAATAAACCAAAGAACAACGTTTCGACCTGCCTAGGTCATCCTTAAGTTAATGTTGTTTTCTTTATTTTTTACTAAAAGTATAAATCACCATACCAGCCGTTTAGAGATACAAATCTTAGGTTCGACTGTTCGCCTGTTTTAGACTTTTGGATGCTCTAAATAACTAGAAAGCAGCGGAAATACCAAAGATAGGGTGACTATGCTTGGAAGCTTTTCATGTGTAGCTTTGATGACGCCTAGAGAAAAAAATCCAGACGAGTTTTATGTTACTTTATTGGGATCGTTCTTTCAATTCCTACATAAAAAGTGGTAACGCATTCTTCGATACCAAATCCCACAATTAAAATTATTAAAATGCCCTTTCTATTTATTGATGATTAGAGTTGCATATTTAACATATGTTAAGCATTAGATGACAGTAAATCAGGTTCTACGCAGTAGAAATGAAAAAAATCTGAATATATAATTGTTACTGATATCGAATTTAATTATAAAGTATTTAAATGTTAAATACTATTTATACTCTGAAAAAAACAAAAAACTTTATATCACAGTTAATTGTTGAGAAGTGATTGCTTGAACTTGACAACCTCTCAACTCACACCTCTTTTTGCTGTCTGTAGCCAGTTATGGAAAGAAGTTATCAATAATATTTAGACACAATCTTAAAAATTCTTTTTCTGATAGCAAAGCCTCATAGAGCTATCTGCTGAGTCCACCGAGAGGAATCGAAATCTGATTTTAGCGTTGTAAATCCGTTAACTTAATGCTGTAAAAGCGGAGAGAAGTCTTAAAGAAGAAATGAATTACTTTGAAATTGTACAACGTAAAACTCCTAACTTTTACCTTTTATTTAATATTATAAGTTTCCTCGTAGATGCTTGTGAGATAGCAAATTCTATTGTTATTATTATTGATTTAATATTTACTTCTATAGTTTAATTTATCTACAAATTATTAACTGCATTTTATACTGGCCTGGCATAACCAGATGGTTAAGGCACTTGATTCATTATCCGTGGGTTCGAATCCCTGTCACACCAAACATGCTCTCCCTTTCAACTGTGGGGCGTTATAAAATGAAGGTCAATTCCATTATTCCTTGGTAAAAGAGTAGTCCAAAAGTGGGTGGTAATGACTAGCTACCTTCTCTCTAATATTACACTACTAAATTAGGAACGGATAGCGCAGATAGCCCTCTAATGTCTTTGCGCGAAATTCAAAAACCAATCTTTCTACATAATAATTTATATCTTGAGTAAATGTGAGTGTATATGACGAAACTGACATTATCTCTTTCAGAGCAGTGATGTACAGAAGAGTAAGTAAATTTATGATCACACGAGGCTGCACTCTCGTGATCAACTCCGTCAGTAAACAACCTACGAAAAGCTTAATTACGTTTGCTGTTTGTCACCCAAGATTGTTCATATTTTTATATCAAAAGATATCGTTTGAATATATTGTAGTTGTTATATTTTTGCTTTGTAAATTAGGTTTTTGTTTTCTCTCTAGTTCATAATTATTAATTTATTTATGCTCATGATAAATTATTCATTAGAATTAGCGTCAAGTCTTGACAAAGCCATTTCTTTACTGTGTTGAATTTATTTTTTTATTGTGAAAAATTTTGTTTTTGTTGTTTTACCCTGATCGCAGCGGTGTGTTATTTTGAGGCCACTACATGCTTATATATATCTTTTATATCTTTGGAGAAATCCTATTGGATAGATGGACTATCCTTAACGTGATTAATCGCATATATTATCCATTAAGATACACAAGGAATGGTAATATCAGAAGTTTGAACTTTATTGACATAATTCGAAATTGCCAACGTTTAAATTAAAATGTATTCATAAACATATCTGTTTTGAAGCTATTTTTACCTACAGTATTTCCTAGAATATCATTTGAGGCCAGGTGGAGGGAATTACTTAATGACAAAGTGTAGGGAATAACTCTCACTCTTTCCTCAGCCAGGTCCGTCAGATTTAAAACTTCGTTGTTGATCATGTGGTAAAGTGTACGAACAACTGAAGTCAAAGAAGCTACTGAATTGTTAAATCCCGGCAGAACTATAAACTTCAGCGACAATTCATCTGAAACACAGATATTTATTAGTTGCATACATATGAGAACAGAAATATTGATTGTGTGATAATACAAGCGACAGGCAACACCACTATATTTTGGGTATAAGATAATATTTTAAACAGAATAAAGACATTCCTTCAACTTGTTAAATTGATTGAAACGACAGAATGAAAGGGTAATGGTTTGAAAGAAAAAACACACCAGATGTTTCCATATATTGAGATTGAACGTTGCGTTAATTCTTCACTGTATCAGTTGTAAGCTAGACAAGTAATAATCTTAATGATAGGTAACAAACTGAAAAGGTCTATGTGCAAAATATCCCTGACTGCTTCACTTAAAAGCGAAGAAAGGATCTCTGATAAAATAATAAGAGTGAAAGAAAAATAAATTCCGCATCAGTTGCAGAACTACAAAAGGACTTTACAAAAAATAATCACAAAGATTGGTTGATGAGATCTTCTGCCAAATTTACATTTTAAACATGAGTTTCATACACTGAATATTCAAACAACTCTTGCATGAAACTACAACGAAGAAAACATAATAATTACCAAGCTACTTTTCATTGTTCAAGTATTTTACACTTTACTTATCTTAAGACATTTAACACCATAGGTTTTAAAAAGTTAAATATGGAAAGGAAAATCGGCTTTACAAACTTAGGTCAAAGTTGCTTACCTTCTTCTAACACAATCCTCTCAATCTGTGATGCTTGGATCCCCAGGTTTATTGCCAGCTGATTTCGAAGGTGAATTAAAAATCGCGCCTTCTGTTCCTTCAAGTTTATGTCTTTCACATCTACTAAGCCAATTATTACTGCAACACTTTCTGAATCTATTTTAATAAAAATAACAATCTCATAGTTGTCACTAAAGTTACAACTATATCCATTTCTTTATTTATGTTTTAAAAAATCTCTTAAAATTTAAATAGAGAAAATATGGATCTGTCAGGTAAAATAAAATACTTCTTAAATTATGTACACATGGACTTACCATTAACAAATGACATTTGTAGTGTTTGGTCCATTGAAGACTCATTGATGTTTGAGGCGAGCCCTGACACACTGGAAAACACGAATAAAATTACCATATAAAAATTTAATATTAATATTTTATGTGTGTGAAGTCTTCATCGTATTGTAAATAAATACATTATTTTATTTACATTCAGAAGAAATTGTATACTTTAATAGATAACCTAACTTTCTTGGCAAATTGTCTTTGCGTGACCAAAAATTGCAATTGTATTGATAAAATACGATAAACGTATGCCTTTTTCAACTTTTTACATTAAGTAAGTCATGTAAATATCACAGTTGCGAATTCTGTTATACAGAAATGTCATTGTAAGTACTTTGCCATTCAAATGACTTGTAACCACACAGACGGTGTTTGAAGCATTTCGCTATGTTGACTTGTATCTTGTTGATATAACAGACTACTTTAACTACTGCTATTTGCAATCGACATTATTAAACTTACTGTTTGCTTAAATCAAAGTGATCAGCGAGAAGGCAAGTAAGAATTTTAATGTAACTAAAAACTCACAGATAAACTAAAGATATAAATAATATTAGAAACATGACAAAAAAATTCAAACAAAAAAGAGAATTCGCTATCTCACAACCTCCATTTTACCTATCGTTCTTAACTTTTACCTTTTGTCTGAAGTGAAAATTTTTCGAATAAGTATTGTTCATCTACTTTGACGTATTATGAGTCTCTCGTTAAACTATAATGTTTGTAATTTATATTCTAGAAGGATACCAACTCTTCTTGAAACTTAGTGTTACCTTGAAGAATTCTTTTTATAAACGTCGTACACGTAACGCAAAAAAACCCTTATTGTTGAATTTTTTCTTGTATTGCTACTGTATGTGACACACAAACATGGTATAAGAAGCTTACTGATCGTACACTAGGTTGTTACGGCAGATGTATTTATTTGATGTATTGTTTTTAATAACTCATCTTGATGCTTTTCACAAAACATTATGTTTATGACATAAACTCACGTTGTTGCACATAATTTTTAATAAAACATAATTGTCAGCTTCTCACATGAAAGAACTATGAAAAAAATTCACATTTGTGACTGTTTTAATGTTACTATAGATTACTATAACAGCAATGCTCGAACAGAAATATAATACTTCAAACAGTATCGGGACAGCTTTTTCAAATTTCCTTATAAATACAGAATACTGAGTATATTATATTAAAATGACATTGAAATTGCAAATTGACAAGTGTTGTGAAAACTATAACCGATACGTCAAGGTAAAATTGCACTTACCAGATCTTCATTATAACATCGTTTGTATTTACATATACAGTGTGGTGATACGAGACTGTCGTTTAGATGGATCACAAAGACGTGATAAAGCTCTAATGCCATTTTAATATAATGTACTCAACTTCCATTATAAAATTATAATCGTTTTTGTCAAATCATTGTTAGCCACCTAACTTTAAATAAATTTAAATTCATGAAAAAACGTACATTATGTAACGTAATACAATAAGATAAAGGTATGTTTATCTGATATCTCATTCTTAGTAGCCTAAGTAATATGTCATGTATGTTCATTTGACATGCACAGATAGCCCTCGCGTAGCTTTGCGCGAAATTCAAAAACAAAACAAACAAACATGAGATCCTAATGTCTTTGGTACTACAGTTCTAGTTGTTAGCAAGAACATTTTGAAAACCAACAGAAACGTTCACATTTTTTTCATATTTGCTTTTACATTTTTTTGTATGTGAAGATGTTTTTTATATGTATTTCCATATAGATAAATAAACTTAAATATAAATTTAAAATAAATTTCCAAATAGTATATATGAATTGTCCAAACTATTTTTCACATGATTTGCTATTTATTTAATCAAAGCTAAAGATGTGTTATGAGGGAAGCTCTAGAGGTTGTTCCTTCTGCTGTTGCCGTCATTGGATTCAATGAGAGATAGGATCCTTACTGATCGCACACATTTATTTTACAAGAGATTTAAGGGGTAACTATTATATTCAAAATTAGGTATCGTAGACTTGGTTGATGAAGCCTTAGCTGTAAAGTTATTTATATCAGTCATTCAGGCATAACCCTAAAAATGAATAACACCAAAGATAGAGTGCCATGTGATCTGGTAATATATATAATTAATGTAGAAAAGCAAAATAACCCATAATACTTTCGAAAATTTATTCAAGTACTTCGCTACTGTCGTTGAGTTCTTTCAGAAACACTCTATATTAAGTTTTAGCTGAATTTATATTTTATATTTTTTGGTCAAAAAACCAGATACTTACTGTAATGATACAGAAATATGGAATGATAATAAATTTTATTTGGTGCTGAAGCATTGTGAGTTTACTTTATGTTCTGTTTTGATTTTCGCCCCAAATTTCACCAAGGCTATTCGTGCTAGCCGTCCCTAATTTAGCAGTGTGAGACTAGATGGAAGGCAGCTAATCATCACCACCCACGCCAACTATTGAGCTACTCTTAACAACGAATAGTGGGATTTACCTCACATTATAATGACATATAGCTAAAAGGGCGAGCATGTTGGTGTGACGGGAATTCGAATCTGCGACCTTCGGATTACGACTCGAGCGCCTCAACCACCTGGCCATGCCAGGCCTTAGAAGAGTGAGAAGGAATATATTAAATGTTTTGTTTCTTGTAACCATGTTTTCAAATCATTCATTTAAAACGACTTTTCAAAGTTATGGTGATGCTCGCTAACGTGTAGGAAGTATATTCGTACATATCTAAAACTAAAATATTTTACAGTTTATATATTGGAGAATAATTTGGCAATTTGTTATTTTTTACAGATTTTATTTCATTCAAGGATTTACCGTGAGCAACTATATTTATCATACAGAAAGTTCTCAGGCGTAAAAGCTTTTATATTTTCCGTCTATTGTTTCATCTCACAATAAAATATCTGGAATACTCTCAATTTTTACATCATCCATTATTTTCACAAGTGTAATCCTAAGTAGATCAACAAGAAGAGTTGCAAGGTTGGTTTAAAATCTTGTAATGTTTCTTGAACGACTGAACATTAGCATGTGATTAAAGTATTGACTTGTAATGGCTCTTGAAGAATTGAACATTAGTATTTGATTATATTGTTAAGTTGTTGGCTAATAGTCATTAAAAGTTTATTAACTTCCATATTTTAACCACTGTTCAGTTGTGCTTGCCATACCTACTGTACTTGTGTTTATCTGATGAAGTTTGGTCTTGTAGATTTGTTATTTTTTCAATTATCGTGCAAAGCTACACAAGAGCTATCTTGTGTAAAGCAGGTGGGCATTATCACCCACTGCTAACTCTTGAGCTACTCTTTTATCAACGAGAGATGGGATTAATCATAATATAATAACACCCCCATACCTGCAAAAGCGAGCATCTTTGGTGGGACAGGGATTCAAACACGCAAATTACAAGTCGAGTGCTCTAATCACATGGTCATGCTGGGTCAACTCTTGTGAATAAAGTAGCTGTATTTATTTAATGTAGACGTTTATACTTCACAGTGAGTTATGTTTAACCGTGCTTAAAATAATGGGCCCGGCATGGCCTAGCGTGTTAAGGCGTGCGACTCGTAATTTGAGACATACTGTTAACAAGTTTATTCTGGGTAGTTCTGTATGACATGTGTGAAACTTTGCACATTCACTGCTGAACATCCAAAGTCTGCAAAGGCGAAGTCTACGCTCACTGGTTGAAGTTTAACGTCGCTCAACATCAGTAACGAGTATGCCACCCGTGAGCATCAATAACTGCTTGGCATCTCCTACTCATGGACGCGATGAGATGACGAATCACATCCTGTGGAATGGCCGTCCACTCAGCCCGCAAAGCTGCAAGCTGAGGTAGTCTGCAGTTGAGGTTGTCGCTGTCGCAGACGTTGGTCCAACTCATTCCAAAGATGTTCGATGGGGTTTAAATCTGGTAATCTGGAAGGCCAGGGAAGAACGTTGATGTTGTGGTGTCTGAAGAAGACAGTGGTGAGTCGGGATGTGTGATGACGGGCGTTGTCATGTTGAGAAACGTCGTTGACGTTCACCATAATGGGTTGCACATGGGGCCTAAGAATCTCGTCGACGGTTGCGTACGGTCTGATCGAAAATCTTACGCAGCTCTGGAATGGTTGAGGCAATAGACGTCGCAATGGTGGTCCTATCCCGAAAGTGACGCTACCGGATGTAGCGATCTTGTGCGGGCGTGGTCACACGAGCTCTGCGGGATTGTGGACAGTCACGAGCTGATCCATCTTGTTGGTGACGAATTCTATGTCTTGTGATGGTGCTCGGGTGGACATTCACAGCTCTGGCAACATCTGATCGAGATTCGCCTGCTTCCAAGCGACCAATGCCGTTGTTGTGTTGTGCTTCAGTCAGTCTTGGCGTAACTGTATTGCGTATCGGTGGCTTAACGCTGAGGCAAGGAAACCTGTAACCCGTCACTTTTATGGGGATTTTGCACATGTTGCATTTGCAGAACATGCAGATCTCTCAAACAAATTTATTGAAGACGAATGTGTTTTGGCGAAAAATCCAATGTTTTCCTCTGTTTTTAAAGTGCACAACTTTTATTGTCATTTGGTCTGATAATCAGTGCGTTAACACGTGCAACATCACATACTCTGAGCTTGCAATGTTATTACATACATTTCTCTTTAAAATAACAAAAATATCTTTTTGCGTTTCTTTTTTTGAAGAGTATATTTTCTCGTAATTTATGGTATTTTCTGCTTTCTCTAAGCAATTCTCATAATGACGTCCTCTTTCATCGTAAAAGGCAGAATTTTATTTGGTCATGAGTTACTCCACAAAAACAATGTTGTCATCAGCTAAAAGTAGTGATTAGTATAACAACAATCATATAAAATTAAATCACGAAAGGTAAGTTTTATCGACATAAGTTGACTGCACCCCGTGTTTAGTTGTGAATTACTGTACGTTTTTCGTTAGGAAGATTTTTTCTACTTAAAGGTCTAATTGTATACATGTTATTTTATAATTTTTATCCTTGGGAGAAAAAAGTTATTTTCAATTTTACCGCCAGTTCAGCTGAAGTTAGCCTGATTATCTTTTTTTTAAATCAAAATCAAATTGATGTGATACTTACCCGTAAAACCCTGGAGTGAAACACGTGCACTTGAATAAATGTTGAGATTCAGTGATTTCTTTCGTTTCGCAATAATTTTCCATCCAACCGCTATTTGTCCATTTCAAACACTGCAATGAAAATGGCACCACTTGCAAATTGTTATCAACATTTGGTTATCACGTAGGTGAATGAGATAATTATTGAACAGCTTATTTTGTTGGTCAGTTAGAGATCTTAGAAATGTAAACAGCATGAAGTCTTGTACATAAGAATTTACTGAGAATTGTCAACAGTAGAACAGCGTTTTGTAATGGTATTTTTTCTATAAATTGAGATTAACTCACCATGTAGTCAGAATAGCCATCAATCACTGGGAGTGTTACCATTAAACGTAAATTGTTAAACCGATGTGCACAACTGTCCTGAGGACAAAGAAATTTCACCTCAAGCACTTCACTGGTCAGCATTTTGTGTGGACTTAACGAAAATGATTGAAAATGTTCCGGGGGATACTGAACTAAAGACAAACATATGTCTTCTACATGTTCATTTTCTGCACTTCTGAAGAAGTTGTATAATTTTATCTATTAAAAAATAAATTATACGTTAATAGTTAAATGGAAATTAATATTCGAAAGTTTTAAGTTTCTAAAATATTTAATTATTTTATTGAACAAAAATACATTGATCACCTGTTTTTGAAAATAAAATGTTACAAAATTATTAACATTATATTAGCTAAGATACAGTCATCTTAACTTCCATTCCACTGTCTGTATTTATATTTTTAAACATTACATAGTTTAAAATGCAATCGTTCTGATGTCTTTTTGACGTATATTTCTCACATAAGGGAATAAAAATAAAGTAAATTATTTTAATAAAATATCTCAGAATCTAAAGTGCTATACATCCATTTTTGTCTTCAATGTTGTTTTCTTTTTCTAGTTTTTTATTTGTAAGTTCTTTCATATCATGTTTTACATATCTCAACAGACATTCATTAAACCATACATTACAGAAATTTTACTTCAAAAACTGAGATACTGACTCTTCCTTCACAGCTCTGATCAATTTTCTGCACTGTTAAATAACTGTGTCACACTCTGTTAGTGTTCTCACATGCGTGTTTTGGAGTGTCAGCACTGACGATTTATTGAGAGCTTCTATTGCCTTTTTAAAATTTATCACCATAAATAAGGAATATATTGACACAATATGTCTAGTTTCTTTGTGACTGAATAGTCACCTTTGAGGAATGTATTGACACAGTATGCCTAGTTACTGGGTACCTGAATGGTCACCTTTCCATGGGTGTATTCACAAAGCATCTCTGATAATTGGGTACCAGAGTCAACATTTTTTTCCATTAGTTTTCTCAAAAGATAAATTAAAAGCTGCTGGAAGTCACACCTAAATTCTTGAGCTTGTTTCTGTATCAAAATAAACAATAATTAAAGTAACTAGAATAATTTTTGCTTTTCAAACACAATATTTAGGTTTTTTAGCACTCGTGCAATTTTGTTTTGGATATAAAAAGATTGGCTTGATAAATCTGGACAATATATTAAGTATACTCTTAAAAAACGAAAAACGCAAAATTTGAGACATACTGTTAACAAGTTTATTCTGGGTAGTTCTGTATGACATGTGTGAAACTTTGCACATTCACTGCTGAACTTTCAAAGTTTGCAAAGGCGAAGTCTTCGATCACTGGTTGAAGTTTAACGTCGCTCAATATCAATAACGAGTATGCCACCCTTGAGTATCAATAACTGCTTGGCATCTCCTATTCATGGAAGCGATGAGATGACGAATTAAATCCTGTGGAATGGCTGTCCACTTAGCCCGAAAAGCTGTTGAGATATAGTCTGCAGTTGAGGTTGTCGCCATCGCAGACGTCGGTCCAACTCGTTCCAAAGATGTTCGATGGGGTTTAAATCTGGTGATCTGGTAGGCCAGGGAATAACGTTGATGTTGTGGTGTCTCAAGAAGACAGTGGTGAGTCGGGCTGTGTGAGGACGGGCGTTGTCATGTTGAGAAACGTCGTTGACGTTCACCATAATGAGTTGCACATGGGGCCTAAGAATCTCGTCGACGGTTGCGTACGGTCTTATCGGAAATCCTACGCACCTCTGGTATAGTTGAGGCAGTAGACGTGGTGGTCCTATTCCGAAGGTAACGTAATCGGATGTAGCGATCTTGTGTGGGCGTGGTCACACGAGCTCTGTCAGATCGTGGACGGTCATGAGTTGATCCATGTTGTTGGTGACGATTCCTTAGTTTGTGATGGTGCTTTGGTGGACATTAACAGCTCTGGCAACATCTGATCGAGATTCGCCTGCTTCCAATGACCAATGGCGTTGTTGCGTTGTGCTTCAGTCAGTCTTGGCGTAACTGTATTGCGTGTCAGTGGCTTAACATTGAGCTATTGAAACCGAGAACCCGTCTTTTTTATAGGGATTTTGCACATGCAGATCTCTCAAACAAATTTATTGAAGTCGAATGCGTTTCAGCAAAAAATCCAATTTTTCCTCCGTTTTCAAAGTGCACAACTTTTATTGTCATTTTGGTCTGATAATCATTGCCTTAACACGTCCAACATCACATACTCTGAGGTTATAACGTTATTACATATATATCTCTCTAAAATAAAAAATATCAGTTTTGCGTTTCTTTTTTCAAAAAGTATAATAAGGAATTAAATTTCCGAGCAAGAAAAGGGACCATTCGTGAAGATGATTAAAAATTGATCATGTAAGATGAGAATTGCTGTATAATAAAAGCAAGGAACTTCAACTCACGGTAAGTTTGTCTAAATAGCCATTGCTTGTAAGTTCAAATGTTACAGTATTTGCATCTGACTAGTTAGTTTATGAATGGTTTTCTCTCCTTACTTCTTAGCTTAATCTGTGGCAGTAACTTCAGAACTCTTTCTATTACTTCGAGACACTCTACCCGAATGATACTAAAGAATCTCAAGATAAAATGTCGTGAACTTTTATTTGGTCTCCAGCGTATTTAGCTGATAAATATTTTCAGAAATTTTAAATTCAGTCAACTTGATTAGTGCAAATAGTGAAATAATTATTTTACTGTGTGTTACTTGATTAAACTCTCAACTCTAATTCAGTGCATTTATATGAAATGAAATTAAACCATTCTGGTTTTAACAATTCTGTAGTTTTAGAAAATATTTTTAAATGCAATCTAAGTATTTTTCGAATTATGTAGACTGGATATAGGACCACCATTATTTCAAATGATGCATGAATAATGCTGTAGTTTAATGAAACAAAGTAGAATGTTTAAATTTAATATATTATAAAAGCTAAACTAAAATCGGAAGCGATTAGATAAGCTCTTACATTATTCAAATATTGTCATTGAAGTTATGAATGTTAATATTTATAGCCTCAAAAGATGAAATATTAAGGCTAATCAAAGAAAGACAGTATGTTTAGAAATACTTACTGAAACATGCTTCGACTTGTTAAGCAAAGACGGAATGGAAAATTTTTCACTCATACTGTGAACGGCTCCATGAAATCCCTTTCTAATGACGTAAACATTCAAATTAGGAAATGTTGCATCTAATGGACCCTTGTTAATATATAAGCTCTGACACACGCCCATGTTTATGACATTGATGTCATGTATTACTTGTTTGGACGATGTTCCTTTCTTACAATCGAAATTGTTTTCCAAATTTAATTCCATCTGATATTCCAAAACTTGAATCACAGCTTTAGCCTAGATAACAAGAAACAGAAAGTATATTTGTGTTTTGTTTTCATTTTCTCTGAAGATAAAATTGAAAAAAAATATCTGACGAGCAGGCTTAATACATTTCTTGATTTGCCGTACCCCTTCCGTTTCTCGTATTCAATGTAATGAACACAGCATAGGTGAGCAGATCAAATAAAAAGAAATTAGGTTACTTAAATTGATGAAATATATATACATATATAAAGGTGTAAAATATGAGAGAGGTAACAAATTAAGTCATAAACTTGTAAATGTTCTTAAAATCATTACAAAAAACAGCTACTTAAGTCTTAGTAAACAAAGTAGTATTCAATATTCATTAACTAAAATTGTGACACTAACACACCTAAAATAGTGCAATTAGCCAGGTAATAACTAAAACATTGAGAAATAAATTGATCTTTGACTCAAGCAGCAAAAAGAAAAGTTGTGAATGTAAACTGTGATTGTATAAGTAACATATTCGTTTCTTGGTAAGCATCAGAACACCTGTATTATTTTTGTTTCAACGCAAGAATACGCTATCACAAAATATGGGTTTAAATATCACTTTCGTGATACATATCTTTCTTTTTGCATTAAAGCAGCGAGTTTCGAACTAAATCAGATGTTTAAAGAATCTAGCGAAATGAATCAATAGAATACAGACTTACACAGAATCCAGTATTTAGAATCTAGTATCATCTTGAAATTAAAGATCAGAAAGGAGAACATAGAGTGAGATAAACAAAGTATAAATGAAACAAACTCCGGAGTTAGATGAAAGGTCTTAAAATATACAACAATAAAAATACTGACAGCACGGCACTCTAGCAAATAAAATAATATAGCTTTGTGCTGCTAATCTGAATATATTGAAAATAAGGATCATAAGAAGAATTTTACAAGAAAAATGACAAAAACGAGCAAAAAGAAAGACTTTAAGACACATCAGAAAAGAGGTAACAAGTTAAAAGAACTGTATGGATATTCAACTATAGTTACACATAATACTATTTACCATATAAACTAAGAAAAGAAAAATACCACAGAATGTATCAGAAATCTGAAAAGAACCTTGGCTGAATCGCCTTAATCACACAACAGTAAATCGCAAAAGAAAAATTATGTATAACTCATAGAATATGGACAATAATTGTTTACACCCTTTATCCCTTACAACGTTTATACAACTAAAATATTAACATAAAACTTATTTGATTTTCTCTATCTCTTCCTGGATAGTTTACAAGCAATAAATGTGAAATACACTTGTAACACCATAGTTCCAGGAGAAAGTTGTCTGAAGAAAAGAAAAATACACGTTATCACTGAAAGATTAATGTGGCCAAGAAAATGCTCCAATTTCTTTAACCCTTAAGTTACTGATTTTTTATGCGTTTCATTGACTGTATGGACCACATTTTCTTTCTGTGTTTGAAGATGAGAAATACACTGCGTTGAGGTATTTAAATCATTGTATTTTTGCCCAATGTGAGTCAATTTGTCCATGATAATAGTTCACACCAAAAAAAACTTAATAACTTGAATTATAAAATGGGAAAAAAATTAAAAATAAAATGTCTTCAACAACCATCACAACTGTCATATAACATCACAGAATTGGTATTTAACAAACACATTTTGGTCTTTCTATGCATTTTATTAGGTATTTTGTCAATATTCCGAGAAAAAAACAGCTGAAAACAATCAAATAAATTTTTGGTTTTGTAGTCTGTGTCACATTTAGTTGTACTTTATTCATCTGTTTCGTTTTATTTAAAAAACTCATTTTTTAGGCTTTTTGAATAACTTCCAAAAATTAATTAATAAGAATTTAATATTGTTTTTTAATGAAACGAACAACAGAACAAAGCCAGCAACAACGAACATTTGACACATCTTTTTACAGAAACAAACATTTAGCTTTTAAACTTTTTGGAATCTCTTTGTATATTTCGTCCCCCCAAGTGGCTCAGCGGTATGTCTGCGGACTTACACGCTAAAATCCGGGTTTCGATACCCGTAGTGGGCAGAGCATAGATAGCCCATTGTGTAGCTTTGTGCTTAAGTTAAAACAACAACAACAACAACTCTGCATATTTTCTCTTCAGCAAGTTATGCCTTTCAGTGGCCAAGTTGTATTTCTGCGGACGTTTACCTTTAGAAAAATGGTTATATTATCTGTGGTGGGCAGGACAAAGATAGTCTTGTATAGCTCTGTGCTTAATAACAAACAACAGCGAGTTATAGTGAACAGGATAAATTATTAGGTACAAAATGTGATAAATATTAAATATTTTTATAAGAGAATGAAACACAATGAAAGATAAACTGAACTAAAACACAATCAAATAAACAAAGACCAGGATAATACAACAGGTGAAACAGCGCTTTACGAGTACTGAAAACAGACATCATTGTAGCGAAGTAGTGTTATTTAAAGTTAAGAGTTCATTTATAATATATAAACTTTTTTCACTTACAAGTCCAATACTGGATGTAAGTCCAGATGTAATTACTTTGAAATTTATTATGGTGTTTTCACTATGCGTGCGAACTGTGGAGCCTTATGGAATTTATAATTTTTTTTACCACTTCTGCTTAATACAAGCGTATGTTCACAGTCTCCAAGATGTAATTGGTATATAGTTTTGGCAGTTTAAGCGGCATTGCAACCACCATATGTGTATTTATTTACGATCCTGGAACACATGGAGGAACGTAATAGGTCTGTAGATCTGAATAGATTTTCTATTTTGATAGGGAATTTAGATATCTTTTGTTGTTGATCTTATGGACAAAACATCTCAATTATTCCCAAAATTTGTTATTTCAATATGAAACCTCTCTTAACTGTAAAAAGCTACGATCAGTTTTTATAGGTGTAAATTAACAGCGAATGTTTCTTTGGGTCTCAAATTTGTGAGAAAGGAACTTACTTATTAGGAGGGCTTGAATAAAAAGCAAGTATATCTGTTGTTTATTTAAGTGCTCTGTAAAGTAGTATCAAGAGAGAAAGAAGAGCGAATGTAAAATTAACTTCAAACGAATTCATCATAAAACTTTCGAATTGAAATGTAAGAATGTATGATTTTTGTTTTTTACATAAAAAAAACATGTAAACTGGTGATCTAATTTGCTTATTTTGATACAAAAATCTAAATTTAATTTGTTTTCAGTTTCACAAGTAATATTAACAGTAGAGTATTTCAAATTTAAATAATTCATAATTTGTGTGATATTAGTAGAGGTTCGAAGAATAAACAAGCATAGTAAAAATACCTTGTATATAAAGCTGACTTCTATTCAGCGGAAGAGGTACCTAACAAAGAAGGGTCATAGTGGGAAAAGAATATATCAACGAGAATCGAACCCATTAACACACCGTCTAAGTATGGGAGTATCAAGCAGAACTGGTTAAAAATTATAAATTCTTCCACAAACTGCACGCATGATGAAAACATCAACCACTCCATCTTGATTATAAATTTCAAAGTTATCTTATCTGGTTATTCAGCTCGTAACATTAAATAATAGAAAACTTCAGTGTAATTAAATCTGTTCTGACTACTTGTATAGTGTTGCTACAACTGTTGCAGTATCCTGTTTTGTTTACTTGCTTGTCTTTTAATTTATTTCAATCTTTTAAATAGTAATTTAATTAATTTATATAAAATGTTTAAACTTTTTAAATTTTGTACCTAATAATTCACCTTGTTCAATTAACTTGCTGAAGATGGGACAGTTATGCTCCGAAACGTTCATGATTTAAATGTTTGTTACTGTACAGACATGTTAAATGTTCGTATTGCTGCTGTTGTTCGTCATGAGAACTTTGATTTCCGTCGAATGAGTCAGTTGTTGGCTTTAGTTTCTTGATCACCAGAGTCTTTTATCCTTAAGTCTTGTTTGAACTACATGTTACGTGAGGACCTTATCAACAGTTGAATTACAAACTTGACTCAAATGTCTGAAGATATCTGATAACTTATCTGCTCTTCAGATGCTACTTTCATACGATGTTCCCCAATTATGATTGATCACACATAATCTCCTCACTTCGAGAACAAATATAACGATAAATAACGTAAGAGGGATGAAGTTTATTGCTTCTGTCATGTTTTTGAAATTTTCTCAACTTTTAATACTGATTATACACACTGAAATTTGTTGATAGTTGGATTTCCAGATATTTATTTTCTAGCATATAATTCTCTTTAACCGTATTTGAGAAATTCATAATATGACAATAATGCAAACCACATTTTGTTTACGAATGATATACAAACTATTAACAAACTAACGTTTTCAACAGCTGCAGTGACACATCATGAGAACATTTTTACATTTTCTACAAGTTACATTTCTTTGTAAAAATGATAATTACTGGAAATATGAAATTCTTTAAACAATATATGAAACAAATGTAAACTGTCAGTATTACCGTTCAGTCCTGCATACGTTAATTTATGATACATTCCGACTTCGAAATGAACTCGAAACATATTAACATACGCATGTAAAAAATATAGCCTTGAGTTACTTTCCTAATCAGTTGTGAACTTAAAACAATGATTATAAATTATTAGACACTATAATAATGAAATCATTTGTTATTTTTCCTTGAAGATTATAAAGGTAACATCCATGCGCCTGCATTATCTGACAAGTTTAAGACTCTCCAGACAATGATACAACCATTTCTTTGATAAAATAAAAACACGTTTGGGTTCATAACCCTACCGGTTCGGCATGGTAAAGCGTGTCAATCTGATGGTTGCAGGTTCGCATGCCCGTCGCGCCAAACATGCTCGCCCTTTCAGCCTTATGGGCGTTATGTGACGGTCAATCCCACTATTCGTTGTTAAAAGGGTAGGCCAAGAGTTGGCAGTGGGTGGTAATGACTAGCTGCCTTCCCTCTAGTCTTACACTAATAAATTAGGGACGGCTAACACAGATAGCCCTCGAGTCGCTTTGTGTGAAATTCAAAAACAAACAAACCATAACCATACAAAATATTATCATAAATCAAATAGGTATCAACACATTATGAGGATATGTCTATCAGTATAACAAAAATAACTTAGTTTAGAAAACACGTTTTGCAAGTTTGGTTGAATTTTTTTTATCCGAAGAAGATCTCGCTCCGTCATATGACTACTTGCTGATCAATATTCACATTATGAACGTGTTTTGTGCCATTAGTTCTACCAAAAACTAATCTACCATCATACCAATTCTACACCAATAAAATTGTTTCGATCTTTGATTTTTAAACACCAAAAGTAATATTATCCCATAGAATTTCGTTTAAATGAATATATATGACTTGTTTTTTAAAATTAAATGCAGCTTCTACTTCATTATTTTATATTTCAATACGTCTCCCTGTAATAAGATTAGTATTATTCCAACATTTGTCCTTGCACGTCTAGTTGAACAAAGCATAACCAGAAATGTTTGTTTAGCTAGGTTTGTTTATTATTCAGCACACAACTACACCATGGGAGATCTGAATTGTGTCTATGTGTCTTCCGCTAGTATTGTAACACGAGTTTCAGCACTATGAACGACAAGACTAATTCTTGAACTCATGGAGAGAAGGCAATTGCATTCAGAAAGAATCTTAACTTCAAGATATTTTAATACATAGTTGTGAGAACAATGATCAATCGTTATTTCTGTAAATGTAAAGCTTTTCGTGATAGAAACAAAATAAGAGAAACTGAATATTTTTCTCCAAACAAATAGTGAGAACAGCTCTTTGTATTCCGTTGCTCAGTGTAAGCCAAAAATTAAAATACCTGCTTTCTGTTAAAGCGTAATTTTAACTCAAATTCATGCATAGACAGATAGATAAAAATAACCGAAGTAACTGCCTTTCTTATCAGACCCAAAACGTTCCACTTGTTTGTACATGTAGATAAAAAATAGATAGTGTCAAGTCATTCTTTCAATCTAAAGGCATTGAGAGATGGTAAGTAACAGAAGTTGTCTGTAACACCAAAAATGACGTCATAGTAAAAGCCTTCTATCAAAAGCATGGTTAACAATCTAACAATCTATTCAAGTAACTCTGCCATGGCATTCTTTTAACTGTGAAAATAAAAAGAGACAATGTCTGTTTGTAGAGCATAAACTTCGTCAACAACTTCTGATTACTGAACAAAAAACTAAAACGACTGAAAGGACAATGACTCTGTTGATAAATTCCTTTCAAAATGACTGTAAGTTTAGAATATCTCAAATGTACCACGAAAAAGGCTTCAAATACAAAGTCATATATCATCAAATAATCAGTCAAGAACCTAATTATCTCCAAAGTAAATAAAAAACACGCACTTTGGTGCTTATTGCAAAAGTATAGTTCGTAGCCAGTGAAAGCGTGTAACATAGTAATGGGTAACGTAAAAATACTGTCTACATGAAAGTATAACAGCAATAAACATGTTTTTATGTGTCCATAAGTTGTATGATATCATGAACCAATAAAAGTGGAAGCTGTAAATCTAACAAGTAAATGTAGCAAGTATTCTTCTATTTCTCGTTATCTTAATATTTAATGCTTATAAATCCAAAAATAAAAACACTGTCGTGAAATCAATATCTACCTGTATCTCTGAAATTGGAGAAACACGATGCACTGTGTCAGAATAAATGTTCATCTCTGGAAACAAACAAAAGAATTCAGACAATTTTAAAATACATTACAGACGTGGTTCATTATGTGTGGTATTGTACAAGCTATTAGGTTATTAATTAATTACTTGAAATCATCCACATGACGGTGTATAAAAAATTCTGCGCGTCTGTTTAAAACGAATTATTTCAGCTACAAATGTCAATAATTTTGTTTTGTAAAAGCGATTGCTTGAAAAGACTGAAGAATGTGTTGAGTGAAAATATTTAAATTATACGGTAACTGTATAAATAAAAAAATTCGAGTAAAACACTTTTTATGAGAAGATCCAATGACACAGCGATATGTTTGCGGACAAACAACACAAGAAAGTGGATTTTGAAAACTGCGGAAGATACAGTGCAGATACCATGTTATGATGCTGTTTTTTTAACCAAAAAATATAAAGAAGTCGAATTAAGTCTTACCGATTCCAATTTTTACTATTGAAAACAAAACTAATGGAAACTTGTGAAAGTGCTTCCATGTTGTTGGCAGCGTAGAAAATGTGTGTTTTTTTTTATGAGAGAACTTTGAAAGCCTGACTGAGAGAAACAAATGTTTCATACAATAAGAAGTCTTTTAAAGAGATGACAGGATAAAAATACTTTCATTTTATTAACACTCTTTTGTGTTTCTATAAAGAAGAAAGAAATCGTTGTAACGAGTAGAGGTATAGTAGCGGTAGGTGTTGCTGACCAGCTTCCTTGCTTCTGGTCTATAAGTTCAAAATTAATGACGGCTGATGTAGATAACTTTCGTACAACTATGTACTAATTTTCGAAACTTGACTAATTCATAAGACGTTTGTAAGGTGTTAGATGTTTACTAAAGACAATACCAAAGCTTTTGATACAGGTAGGATGAAACATCTGGATGAAGTGTGAGCTATTGTTTATATATCAGAAGGTAATGATATTTTAAAGTTTATAAAACTTTTAAAGTGTACAGTGTAAATAAATTTTGTGACACCGCGAATGATCCTTTTAAATTTACAATGATTAGTAAATAACGATTCGCTTATAAAACTTATTTTAATATGACACAGGAGTACTGTAACATGAATTAGGTAATTTAGGTCTGTATTTTAGGAATTTTTTAAAGTAGGGATGGGATGACGAAATTGTTGAATTTTAGAAAGCATTTGTTTTTATTAATGGTGGCTAATTTTATCGTGAAATATATCTCGTCTTTCAGTGTGAACAGAAAATTAGAAAAGGGGAACAATATCGAAAGTGGACAGGGTATATCGTGCTTATAGTGTTGTTACTGGTAACATACGGAAAACAGAAAATTACAATTATCTTGATAAACGAAAGCTTTTTTTAAAGATTTCTTGAAAAGAACGTAGGAAGTTAAAAGCTATACAGTAGATCAATTAATAGTTTTCACACGACAAAAGTGAAACAATAAATCTTTAACAAGAGATTAAAATGTCGCTTAGCTTTGTTTTAACGATGATTATATCAAAATATATCTTCAGGTTTTTCAATTTTGCCTGTTCAAAATATTTTAATTTTGAAGCCATACACTAGAAACTGGATTAGTGAAGATTCTCACAATGGCTAGTAGCTTAATTTGTGCGACAGTAGACAAATTAAAAGAAGTTAACAGAATTTTCAATGCAACTTACAAACTTTTTATCAAATATTTTAGCAATTTAAAACTTTTATTAAAGTATGATTTCCAATAAGAATCAATTATTTCATGAAGGCTAAAGTTCCTCTTTACATGCGTATTTACTGTTTCAGTTAGAATCTCAGTTTTACTTTGTAAATTGAAACAACAGACACTATTCTAATAATTCACCTGTTTGGTTATCTTGATTTTCAAGAGGCTGATGCATTAGAGATTTAATTATGTCGTCCTTAAAGTTTACAAGTTCAGCTTTCATTTTGTTTGACTTCTGTGTCATAGATAAACTTCTAGCACTGTGACAAGTTCGTCCAGAGCGGAGATTTTCAGATGTGGATTTCCTTGAAGTCTGTATGAAATCGAAAGTAAAAAGATTAGATAAAACCAGAAGTAACATATATTTATTAATACATGACTGTTGAGAGGTTGAGAGAAAGAGAAAAACGTAGCACTTTTGGAAGCGAGGTTTTTAAACGAATTTTAAGAAGACAACTGAGTGATTAAATCATTGTTAAGGGCAAGAAGCACATTTACGTACAGATCAGTAACCACTAAAACAATTTTTATAACACTTTCCTCGCTTTCTTCTGGATCTATTTAACATAATTCTGAATAACTTTACTCTTATTCAAGCTAACAATTTGTATCACATGTTTATTAGAATATAAGTTTTCTGGAAGATAAAATATTGAATGAAAAGGTACTATATGTAGTTCTGGCTTATACCAACAGTTCACTTGAAGGTAATCATACATTGAATAGTTTCTAGGCCTAGAAAAAACTTCAGAAGATGTTTAGCAGCAGTTAAACCTATTTGTTTGGTATTTAAAATTAAATATTCGTTTTGTTTACAACCTGCATAGAATTATTGTTAGTTATAACTGTAAAAGACAAAGCCATTTCAAACAAATACATTTTATCTGGAGAAGGAAAACCATAAATAGGACAAGTTTCGAGGTCGTGACTCTAATTACAAGATGAACCACAACCTTTCGAGTGCTGCAATTCTCAATTTGTTTTATTTTGTCATTGTGATGTAACTGCTTTGTAAATTCCGTTATTTGTCGAGACTTAAACGCTCAACTGACAGGAATGTAAAAGATGGCACATTGTTTAAGGCTTATTTTTCTCAGAGGGAAGAAGTGGTTCTGGACAACTTTTACCAGAAAGGAAGTTGCTACCTCACCGCAGTTTAAAGTTAAGTTTTTATTAAGGAAGAAATCGGTGAGGAAAATTTTTGTAAATTAAATATAGTGATGATATATGTATATATACACGAACGTGTGTCTTTGTGTGAGCTTCACAAGTTCAGCGAAGTTCTTTTATTATTTTATTCTTTCGAAATGTCGATATCTATCTCTCTGTATGTTTAATTTCATTAAATTGTTTATGTATATTTCTGTTCTTTAATGAAAAATAGGTTTTAAAGCACGTTACAATAGCTTACAAGACTCCCAAACTATAGTGAAACAATAGCTGTGGTCATTTAATGAAAATATTAACATACATTTAGCCTCTCAGTGGCACAACGGTGTGACTGTGGAATTACAACGTTAGAAACCGGATTTCGATATCGGTGGTGAGCAGAGCACAGATGCCCATTGTTTAGTTTTATGTTTATCGTAAAAAAAGTGATGAAACATTCATTCTTTACACTGCAAACGTCATGTAATTGATAGTTCCACATGTATCCTGTTTGACAGAATCATCTAATAGTAAAATAATCTCTTACCCAAGTCGATACTGCTGCAATACTAATAATATACTCTCTTCAATAGAATCTGCAATTTTATCAATCATCTTAGCGGGGAATGCCATCTTAATTGGATTTAGCAATGACCAAGCCGAGTGATGATAACCTAAAACAAATAACACTTTATTAACAATTGTATGAACAAATGTGTGTTTTTACTTGACAAAATTACGGCACTGATTAATATTCAATAAAAACATAGCTGAAAATAGTAAAATATAATTCGTTAAAAATATTATAATATCGTCTAAACATCAGTTATTTAAATAATATCGTTCACTTAAAAATATTTACTGGTTGGTGTATAATATAATCAACTGTTATAAAATAGCACTATTGTGAAAGTCTTGTTTTCTTTGTGTATAAAACCAATCAAAGTATAAGATCGTAGTCTGAAAGTGACAGAACTAATTAAATTTACAATGTATAATAGTGTATAAAACCATGCAATTTATCACTTCTGTAGGGGTCTTGTTCCAGTGTTAGTGTATGCGAGTTTCTGAGAGGAAGGGTTATACTTATGAAAAGCCACGTGCAAGCCATCGACTTACACCTGCTGAATCTATCATTGAGGTCAGCCAAGACGTAGCAGGGCAGGCCAGTTCAGTTTAACATGGGCGTTTTGATTTTCCAGTTTCAGCTGTTCGTAAGACTATTCAGTTAACAACATGAACGTTTCCTAACGAGCTGTTTCGTGCTAAGAACTGAAGGAAACAGACGGAATCAGGCATGTTGATATTACGTTGCAATTATTTGGGAGGCTCTCACTATCATATAGATTGATGAAACACACCTTTCTCTTCTTAAAAGTGTCAACAAGCGCAATTTCATTATTCAACTGGAAACTAATGTACACGTAACATTTTCCACACACTTCCACAGTGCTGTGCAAACAGTGTGGTTTTGTAATTGAGCTGTTATGAAATATCTTCAGAAAAGAATAATTTTAACTTACTTTCTTTATTAATGACCACCGGTTCCAAAATACTAGCTGTTAAGTTACAAGTGTATCGTGGGAAGCAGCTTACACTTCCAGATCTCAAAGATGTAATTGATTTAGAACTTGTCCAGTTTTGTAGATGAGATACGCATTTCGCTACAACGTCTGCTACAACCGCAACACATCTTTAATGTTGGAGGAGCACGTTTAGTGTAACAGCTGTAGTTGGTCAGATACTGAAGTCATAATGACGACTCCTGATGACAATGCGGAAAAGTGTGTATGTGTGTTTTTTTTTCGTGTAGCAATGCCACAAAGGGCTATCTGCTCAGCCCACCGAGGTGAATCAAACCCCTGATTTTAGCGTTGTAAATCCGGAGACATACCGCTGTACTAGCGGGGGGTGATGCGGAAAAAAATATTTTCATTTCATAATGCCCTCATCATACCTGTGTAATCTCACCTTTCTATGCCATGAAATATGGGAGACAGGACTTAATGAACTGGGAAACTTCCTTTATGTTAATCCTGTAGTTACGAAAACAGGCAACGGACATGATTAAATAAAATATCTTACGATACGAAACGTTTAAATAAGGTGACATATTATATTGAGGAATGTAGACCAACGACACGGTATAAATTAAGTTTTTATCCAGTTTTTAATTTAGAAGAGATTGTGTTTTGGGTACCTTCGTTAAAATACATGCATACATACATATATACAGAACTAAACAGAGCAATTTATACACGCCTAAGAATTTTTATATATATCTAGCTCTTTAAACAAATATTAATACTGCTTTACACTGATATTTTTCTTTATGTGAACACGAATATTTAAATGTAAGTTGATCTTATCTCTTCATCAAGTGGTTGTTGGACAAAATATAATCTTACATGTTTGCTCCTTAGTCTTACAATAAGTGAATAAAATTTCTTTTTTTAAAATTAAAACAGAGTATAACAAACTAATTTCTGTATAATTTTCGTACGTTCAATAAATACTTGATTTAAGTAAAACAGCTGGATGGAAAACCGTCATATTACTTTAATCACATCATCACGACCAGGATTGTAATCTTCTTTCGTAGAAATATAAATCACGTCACACAACATTGAAACTTTTACATACCAGAATTTAACAGTTTCTTTATTCTAGTAAGCAACACTGGCGTTTCAGGTACACTACATGGCAGATATACCATCTGGTCACCTTCACTGCAGAAAGCAAAAGCATCGCATACAGTAACAGTGACTTTCGAACCACCTAAATTAAAAATTAACGTGTCACAAAATATACATTCGAATGCACAAGTTGAAAGTATTATATTATTTGTGAACGTGTGTTAATATATTAACATCACTGATACTGGTCTCGCCACTCTTATCACAAAAGTAAATAACATTCACGGAAATATTTGTGTTTCCATTACCACATTAATTACTCTCATAAATAAAATATCTTTACTCAACTGGATAAAAATAGAAACAAAAAAGCAATATTATAAAACGTGCTGCCATTAATAATCCTGATAAAGGGGTTCAATGATCTTATTAGAGTAAAGCTAAAACCAATGACATTGAAATAATGAGTATTACACCAAACACGACCTAACGGAAAACCTATCATTTAATAAACATTCCTCCAATAACAATTGACAGAAAATTTAACTCCATAAATAATTGTATAAAAAGTATACACAATTAGTTATAATTCACCTCCAAACATCAAGATAAAATGTTAAAAGTGTCACACTGAACAATCTTCAATAAGTGACATTTATATGATATAACAGTACTGTCTGTTGTATATCCATATAACTTCTTCGCAGGTTGTGGACGGATCTTCATCAAAGTTGGTATGGATGTTCATTTGGTCAATGTAGGGTACATACAAATTTTAACTTTTGCTTCAAAGAATACCCATATGATATCATTAAAGTGAAGTATTATGAATCAATATTTATTCGCCAGTAAAAAGAATCTTTTCTCATTGGTCGATATTTCCTTTTACAACATTTTCGTGGGAGTATCATAACAAATATCAGCAGTAAGGAAAGTTACATTTTACTGGAGTTGTCGTCGTTAAATAATCAAAGAAATATTTCTCAAAAATACTTTATATAGTATAACGGGATTTAAAAAAAAAAAACACTAACCCTTTAATTTAATCTCAATAAAGTGGCAGTTGTACGGCCCGTCATGGCCAAGCGCTTTAAGGCGTGCGATTCGTAATCCGAAGGTCGTGGGTTCGCGCCTGAGTCGTGCCAAACATGCTCTCCCTCCCAGCCATGGGGCGTTATAATGTTACTGTTAATCCCACTGTTCGTTGATAAAAGAGTAGCCAAGAGTTGGCGGTGGGTGGGGATGACTAGCTGCATTCCCTCTAGTCTTACACTACTAAATTAGGACGGCTAGCACTGATAGCCCTCGAGTGGCTTTGTGCGAAATTCAAAAACAAACAAGACAGTTGTACTTAAGATAGTGTTATATTGATTTGTTAAAACGATATAATACCATGACAATTTTGTGCAAAACTACTTAAGAATATTAGCTACCAGCCGACCTTAATAATACCCCGCTGGTACAGCGGTAAGTCTACAGATTTATAACACTAAAATCAGGAATTCGATTTTCCGAGGTGGACTCAGCAGAAAGCCAGATACGGTTTTGCTTTTGGAAAATAAACACCCGACTTTCGAAAGTGATAGACCAACCAGCACTAAACAACAGCAACTCTTGAACTTCTCTTTACGAATGAAACGTGTAATTCACTACAACATTATAACGCTTCTTGGCTGAATAGACTATACATATAATGTCCAATGACGTAATTTGAACCCGGTAAGACCACAGGGATAAGTGTCAGTACAGATAAATAAATATTTATTTTCAATATCACATCATTTCCAGCAACACAAATCTTGTTGTTAATACTGGGGTTTTGTCTTTCTTTATTATGAGAGTAGAGTTATAATTTATTAAAGCCTAATAGAATACGAGGATAATATTTGCAATGCTTATGACTATTGTAAGGATTCGAAACTCGCTCATATGATAATGTAGCCTTCTAAATCAAGTTTATAAGCTGTAAGACTTTAATACAGAATAGGGAAGGTAATTACAAGAATATATGTTCTATTATAAACAGTAAAACTCCCGTCGAGACAAGTTTACAGGTTAAAATAATAATCTTAATATTCAAACGCACATTATAGATTTGAATTGAATTTATGACTTAAACCAATTGAAGAATTACTCCGTCGGATTCGAGTTGGTGCAGTAGAACGCTCCTAGAAAGTCATAAAGCGAAATGTTGAGTACCCAATCAAATAATAGTAATTATACAGTTTGTGTCCCTAGATCATTTATCGCTTGTATTAAAACGTTTCGGTTTATAATCTGAAAGTAAGTCAGTATTTTCTGTCTATGTGATAAAATTGGTTTGTCAGTGAGATAAATATAAAACACTGCTCTTAGACTATATTCATTCCATGTATAATTTTGGTTTAGACTTCCGTCTTATCAATATTAGTTCCTTAAGTATTCTCTACATTGTAGCTTTATTGGTATCTTCAGATAAGTCCAAATATATTAGAATATGACAACACAAAGAGATCTGGTTCGTAAAAAATCAATATACATCTGTTATCTGGCAAGATGTAATTCATCTATAAAAATGTTCATTGCTCAACATTTATTTTGGACAGACGATTCAGCGTCTTTCTCTTAGTGCGTAGACCAGTGGTGCACAAAGTCGTGCTTGCGACGAGTCGCCGAGTGGCTCGCAAAGCCCAACGTGAAAGTCAAACATAGAGGGGTCGCATGCTAAGAGTAAGCGCCTGCGCAAGATTATGCGCCATAAAAAAATATTCATAAGATTAAATACTGGGTGATCCCATATTTGTGTCGTGCAATAAAGAAAATTTAATAAGCAAATCTCGTAAATGCATTGGCATTTAATCATTGGCGCAATGACCTAATATTTCCGTAATTACGAAATCTCACGCGTTCCAATTGCTCTTCGAGATTTACTTACGGGTCCGATTTTGATATTATTTCGTTACAAAAATGGCAGCTAATCGTACAAAATGTTAATGACAAAAACCGGCAGTTTCATGATGAGTGAACTGCGCAATACTGTTTTGTTCAACAACAGAAGAACGGTTTTTGTCTGCTATGTCATTCGATGGTAGCAGTGGCAAAAGTATCGAATATAAAGTGTCATTATGAGTCGAAGCATAAAGATTTCAAAACGTTGTCGGTGATGAACGAACAGCTCGAATTGAATCTCTACAGCGGTCGCTGAATTGCCAACAGAACGTTTTCTCAAAGCAGTCAGCAGATTTATGTGCAGCGCGTAAGGTCACTTACGATATTTTGTTGATGATAGAGAAATCTGGCCGACCGTTCACTGATGGTGATTGTGTCAACCAATGTATGATTACTGCATCGGAAAATTTGTGTCTGGAAGCAGTTCGCAAGCTACAGACGGTGGCTTTGAATCGTATGACTTCGTTCAACGAAGAATTTCACACCTTTCGGCAGACATGACAAGACAGCTTACAAATAAAGCAGCCAACTTTGTCTACTGTCTACTTCTCTTTGGCAGCAGACGATTCGACTGACATCAGTTAAACAGCACAGCTACTAGTTTTTGTTCGTTGTTTGTCGTCATTATTTTATATCACAGAGGAACTAATCGGTATGGGTTCCATGGAGAGTCAGACAACTGGGTCTGATTTATTCGAGAAGACAGTACGACTGTGTAGTAGTGTGTCATTGGATTTCACGAAACTGGTAGTGTGACAAATGATGGAGCACCAGCAATGACCGGAGAAAGTAGTGGGCTGGTAGCACTGTTTATGAAGCATCGAGGAAAGCAGAACAGACAGTTGGTGAAGTTGCACTGTATTATTCACTATCAGAACCTGTGCAGTAAATAATTTAGTTTTTAGGCACTGATGGCATTAGTGACGAAAACCATTAATTTCATCAAATCATGAGAGTTCAATCACCGTCAGTTTCGAAGTCTTCTTGAAGAAATTGATTCAGACTATGGCGACCTTGTCTATCACTGTGAAGTACGCTGGATGAGTCGAGGGAAGATGCTTAGAAGGTTCTGGGAATTGATTGACGAGGTAAAAAATTCCTCAGAAAATAGAACAAAGACGCAGAGGTGATTTTCATGACTGATCCAGCATGGCAAGCTGATTTGACCTTTCTGGTCGACATGACACAACACTTGAATGATATGAATTTAAAGTTGAAGGGGAAATCAGCTTCTTTGTGAGCTTGCAAATCACGTATCAGGTTTCAAGACAAAGTTACAGTTGTTCCAACAGCAAGCAGCATCACAATTTCGTGCTTTTTCCAACTTTTAAATCACAGCTACAAAAGAATCAGGACTTTGACACACAAGTATATGTTGGGAAGCTAAATACCTTGATTCAATCCGTCGTTTCACGGTTTCATGACTTTGACCAATGCAAATTGTTGATTAAAGTTTTTGCTAGTCCGTTCAGTGTGTCAGTGGATGACTTGTCAGCACAATATCAGCTTGAACTTACTGGTCTCCAGGCATATGATGAACTGCGTGCTATTTACCGAGAAAACAGTTTGCTTGACTTCTTCAAAACGTTGCTTGATACATTTGCTAATCTGAAAGAGAATGCACTTGTCCACACCAGCAGGTTTGGCAGCATGTGCTGCTGCGAACAGGCTTTCTCACATATGAAACTGAACAAAAACAACACTTGCAATCAGCTGACTGATGATCATCTGGAAGTACAGTTGCGTCTTTCAATGTCAAACATCAAGCCCAACACTTCTAAGCCCGTAGATGACATGCAGCACCATCCATCGCATTGACTTAGTGACAGTTGACGTATCATAACATTTTTTAAAATTGTGTACACACTCTTTGATGTAATCATTATTTGTGTGTTCTTAAATATGATGTCCATCTTCTGTGAAACAACTGTAGGACGATTTTAATCTTCACTCTTTTGTGGCCCCAGATTTAGAACGTTTGTTCACCACTGGTGTAAACCTCTCTAGTAAAACATGTTTCTATTTATCTGTTTATGAGCTCTAAGTTTTTTTAAGTTGCGAACAGAAAATTGATTCAGTTTTGAATACTCTCCAACACAACTGCAACGAACGAAACCATCTTTTGGCGCTATGAGTTCTCAAAATTATGTAGCTATTTTGAACAACTGTACGATTGGTTTGAAAGAGATTTACACATTTGAATAATGAAACTTTACCAATAATAACTAGTTTTTATTCGCCTTATAATTATTTACATAAATGGCACAGCCGGATGTTTTCTTAGAAATCTGGCTATTATTTACCAAAGACAGGGACAAATTGAAGCTTCTTGACTAATTTTAAAAGAGACATTTAAAATATTCTTGAAAGATACTCTACATGTGTGTGTAACAAGAATAAACAAAAAATTCGAATATCACATCACACGGCTGATTATAAGATTCCTGATTTACACAATGAATTGACAATTAATTTTCATTATTTTATAAAGTGATTTTTCTTTTGTTATTCACATATTATAAAAAATGTGATAGTCGAAACAATAATCGTATACAAAAATAACATCAATACCTTTTATAAATGTAAATTGAGCATTATAAAGGAAATGCTATTGTACATAAACTGCACACAACAACAAGAGACAACTCAGTTAAATAAAGAGAAGTTGAGATTCATTGAAACGTACTTACCAGTGATGTACATATTTAACTATAACATTATGCTTTGAGTTTTCTTCACGCTGCAGTTAGTAATATATGTTGAATTTAGTTAAATTTAAAAAAAAAGAATCTGTTCTAGAATTTAATGGCGTCTTTATATGAAAAAGCATTTCTAAGTACACGGAAGTTTTAAATTAAAAACACCAATGTACGAAACAGTATAAAACACATTGTTTTTTTAAAGCAAAATCATCAGGGATATTTACTTTCAATCTTATAGACTTTATTCTTTCGCGTTTAGGTTGCATTAATGTTTGCACAGCACAATGTTTAAGTGTACAAACCTGCGTTGAAAAAGTATATTTTTAAGAACAACTTTTACTTTAAAGGCAAGTTCGTTTATTATAAACTGATTTCAGAAGTGAGTTTCAAATCGATTTAGAATGAACGAGCTTACAGTTTTCAAAACCTAAGATATTTGTCAACGTATTCTAAAACTAAAAACTAAACTAACGTGGTAGGGGTTCAGTTTAGAGAGAGAGAAATCAGAAGAGTTCTCTCCCCAACCGGGGTGTTCAGGAACGTTGTGGTTTCTCTTCGTCCCCTTTCGTGGATTGTTATTAAGATTAAGTGGTGGTTTTTTTAATATATAAATTAATTATTATTATTATTCTTGACTATTTGGGTGGAAAATGTCTCTTCTAAATGTTGTCTTGGGTGGAGGCAAAGGCAGCAGCGGAAAGGAAGCCCGGGACCTGTCCCGAAAGGAAGAGGTTGAGCAGATGTGAACATGAATATTATTCAAATCTAGATCAAAAATAAAACAATTCAAACGGCACGATTCAGGGTCTGGCAAATGAGATGCCTGGGCTGGGATCTATAAATCCAATGCCTGAAGATTTTGATGTGAGGGAAACGGGAGTGCCCCGAGAAAACCCACTTTCACAGGACAGGCGCCGAAAGTTTTGTTTGTCGTGTGCCCTGTATCTGAAAAAAAAAAGGAATTCGTGTTAGTGACGTGGATTGTATTTGTTTAGATTCTTTGTTAAGTAGAATGTGATTCTTGAAATATGTTGTACGGTGAAATGTATTTTGTCGGTGCACTTGATAATTTGTGTAGTGATGCCGTTAGTTTGTTTCTATTTTCTGCTTTTAGATAATATTTGAGAAAAAGTTCTGTTATTTTATCTCTTATCGTTGGTAAATTTCTAATTTGGTGTAGATAGTTTGTTGGCGTAAATGACGGTAGGCCAAATGCGGATTTTAATATTCTGTTTTGCTGTACTTGGATTTTCTGGAGTGTGTTATTTGACATATTGAATGTTACTTGGCATCTGTACTCTATTAGTGGACGGATGTAAGCCTTGTATATTTGTATAATGGTGTTCGGTGCGCATTTCGATTGTTTGCCAGTTATGGTCTTTAGATATGGAATCCTTTTTCTGATGGATGAGTGTATATTGTTTATATGTTTTTTCCATGTTAGTTTTGTGTCAAAAGTGACGCCAAGGAATGTGATGTTTTTACTCATGTTAATGGTTGTGTTTCCAAGTGATAATTTTATTTTTTCTAGATTTTTTCTTTGCTTCTTAAGTTTCCTATAGAAAGTAATTGCTTGTGTTTTTGTTGGGTTTAAAACGACTCTCCACTTGTTGCTCCATGTTGAGACGTTGTTTAATGATTCTTGTACGCGAGACATGACCATTACTGGGTTTCTGGAGGTGCTCCAGATTGCGATGTCGTCTGCGTATTGTGAATTGTGTGTGTATGTTAGATTTGGAAAAGGTATGTCACTGACGAAAGTTATGTATAGAAGTGGAGAGAGGACTGATCCTTGGGGTACTCCTGCCGTTATATTAAATAATTTGGATATAGTTTTATTGATTTTTACTTGTGCTGTTCTATTGGTTAAGAAATTTGAGATCCATTTTACTATCGTGAGATTTATTTGCAGGTGATTTAGTTTGTATATGATGGCGTTGTGCCATACGCTGTCGAATGCTTTTTTGACATCTAGGAATACCCCGATAGTTACTTGATTGTTGTTGTAAGCTTTGGAGTTTAATTCGGTGAGTCACGTGAGGTGATCTGTTGTTTGTCTATTTTTTCTGGAGGCATTTTGAAATTCTGGAAGGATGTTGTTTGATTCACAAAAATGTAGGAGACGGTTGGAGATAATTCTCTCCATCAGTTTGCCAAGGCAGCTTAACAGACTGATGGGGCGGAAATTATCTGGATTTGTTCTATTAGTTTGTTTCTTGGGGATCGTTGTTATGATGGCTTTCTTCCACGTGTCGGGATAGTACCCGGTCGCTAGTGAGATATTCATGGTGTTTGTGAGGTGTTGTAGTAGGAGAGTGGAGCTTTTTTTCAGAATAATGTTTGGTATTTGATCATGTCCGGGGGATGCGTTCGGTCATAATCCCACGGATGGTAGCTTCGCATCACTGGTCACTCGACCAAGCACATGTACCAAGTGTCCGAACCTGCGGTTTCTCTCGTACTGAGCAGGATTACTATCGCAACGACACCCATTCAGAGGCTGAGTCTCAATAGATCGCAGTATGGTAGCTGCTCTACTATGTACAACACACCGACCGATACCTAGGTCGTCTGCGGACGATTTGGTGCCTCCGTATTCCTTTTTATAAGAGGATTTTATATGGTGATATATTTCCTGACAGCATTTGAGAAAGTACAGTTATCCAAATAGTTTGGTTTAACAAGTTTCATATGAAATGAATGTAAATAAATGACAACGACCTCCTTTATAAGCTAGCATTTTCAAGTCGAAAATATATTTTCAAAACATATTAACTATTATTCGACTGTTGGAGTTTACTTTCTTTGGCCAACTATACTCTGATCTGGTTTTTTTCGCTTGCTCCAGTATGCTGTTTCCCACTCTTTCTACTGACACCCTCTACATACGTCAATGCGCCCTCTATCCTGGTATTGTGTATATGTACGTACTTCTGATAACATATACTGTTTCTCAATACAAACTCAATCCACAATCTAGCATAGGTTTTTAGTGGAGAGGAAAGGTAAGAAAGTATGTATTATTAGATAGACATTTTTGCCTTAATCAAACACTAACTTCTAAAATCTACTAACTTTTCGTTTATACCCAAAGTATAATCTTAAATTGAAAAGGTGGAGGGTTAATGAGAACATTACCAATAAAGAGTGCAACTTCATAAATCATGGTGGTGTCAAAATGAATAAAAAAATAGTATAATGGTGGAGTAACTGAACAACATTCTGAACATCGATGTGTTTCAACAGGCATCTAAATCATGCACTGTGGGTGGAAATTGACATGATTTATCTTCACAATTGGCCAGGTTCCAGCCAGGTAGTCTGAGACCCACTGCTTATGATTGGAATTAGAGTTATGGCTTCTAAATTTCATGCTGATGGCATAACTATAGTATGATGTATTTCAAACCACAGCAGTCATGACGAGAAAGTACGCAACACAAAAGTGGACATATATTCCCCTAAACGTGAAATAGTCCAAAAGGTAACATCCCAAACTTCGAATTACGGGATCATGAATGCGAAACTCAACTTGAAAACACATAACTCATCAAATATTAAATTATTATGAACTCTTGTCCTTTCTTCCAAAACCAAGTTGGCAAGATAAATATTATTTGCACCTGGATTTATTGGTATAAAGTGGAACAAACTGCGCTCAATTTAGGACCCAGTATGGGAACGCTCTGCATTTGCAATTATGAGGAGGAAATGTTACCTCATTTAAGAACAGTGTATTAAACCAATATTGATCAAATAAAAGAGCCACGCTTAACCCAACCAGATAACTGAGTGTAGTATGATCAGGTGCTTGTTTAGACTGGCAATACTCCAACCAACATTTGGAAAAAAATATGCATGATCCCAAATAGGAAAGCAACATCTTTGCCACTTCCTTCAAGACTGGATGAAAGTAACTCAAACCCAAAAGAGGAATAATCTAATGCTATTAATCCATTGACTGAAAACTGGATGGTAAGGACTCCATAGAGCCACTCGTAGAATGGGGAGCATCGACGTTGGGGAGCCCTGAGCAACAATGTTCTCGAAGAAACGTAACAGTTAAACCAATTTTTGCAAGCAAACCAGCCCTGATTTATAAAAGCAAATGACTGAAAGGAATTTAACAATGCAACTAATGAAAATACTCATCCCTTTTTATAATCTGGTAGATGTAGTTAATAAAACTAAAAATGATAGTCTCATTCTCTCAGAGAAAACTACTGCCAAATAATGTGTATTGGGAAAGTCCACATTTCAATTCACAACATTTCCTCCAATGGACAATTGAACTGGGCTACTAAGGACATAAAAATGTAATAGAGATCACAGAGTAAGTAATATCGGTCGATTTTCGTTCCTCTTCCTTAATATGCGGAAGATGCAAGAAACATTGTAAAACAACGAGGTCAAAACAGATCTTACAATACATCATTATCAATATCTATGCCACTTTCGTTGACAGATTTCAGTCATGAAGGTACAAACTGATAAAGGTACAAACTAACATTTGAAGTTAAACAACGATATCATAAGAAGGACTGCGTAATATCCACGTATAAGGTTTGAACTTTAGAACCAATAGGTGTTGGTTTGTGGTTACATCAACAAATATGGAGAAATATGAAGTGGAAGAAGTGAGCACTATTAAAGTACAACAAATGAAGAAACCAGGATTAAATTTTTTGTTTAGAATTAAGCATAAAGCTATGCGATTGCTTATTTGTTCTCTACCTACCACCGGTATCAAAACCCATTTTTATGTGTTTGCAGCCATACAGCTTAAAATGTTTGAGCTGGTCAATGTGATGCTACCAACAGTAAGTGATTATGGATATAATTAATAACTGCTAGGAATTTTAAGTGGTGAGTAGGCATAAAAGCTTAATACAATTTAGTCTTGAGGGAGTATTTGCTGCCAATGCCCGAAGGTAACGTACTGGAAACTAAAATACCAATAGTTGAGTGTTACAATGACAAGAACAGCATTATTCTTCGGTGTCTCGAACTAAGAGCAAATCCAATGAAAACCCCTCAATGAAGCATAAATTCTATTGGGATAATCTGGTTAGATTGATACAATAGATCTGCAACATAATATGGCAAGATTGTAGACAATATGATATAAATAGGCTTATACGTAGAAGACCAAAGGCTTCAAAACAAAAAGATTTTGACTGAGTGCCATCGTAATTAGAAACCTAAGATACAATCAAAGAAACATGAGAACTATGCTCCTCAATAATTTCAGACCTTGAGATATTGTCATTTGAACAGCAAGAAGTTCTAAGAACAACAATGTAGATGGAAGTTTTTTAACCATCCATCGTTCTGGAATTTTTGACTGTTGAACTATGAACCCTATATCTGAAGCGACACATTTATGAATAGGTGTAACTCTGTATCATGTGATGGCGTGGGAACACCTATCATAGTATCGTTCTGATTGAGCCATTTTTCGACATTGAATATTTTGGTAGTAAATAAAGAGCCTGGAGAATTCAAAGTTTAGTAATCCATGATACATTGTTCACAAAGACATCAGTGATGGGATCTCATATGCATTCATCTTAAAGAAATTACGATTCATAATTTCCACAGCTCATTAGATAGTTTGAGGAGTATCTAGTTGTAGTCGTAAGGGTGTGTGTACAAGCTCAGGGAATGGAAGTTACAAGAAAAGTTGTGTAACATGTAACAGAATATACATGTTGTGCTGATGTTAGTCCAAAAGACAGAGGAATAAATTACAGTCACTTATTCCTGTCCACAAAACACAGATAGTGACAAAATGACTCCACTACGGGAACGTGCAGATAGTCATCAACGACATCAATGTTGGTCATCCTCTTTTGCGGCGACAAATTTCAGAACAGAGTAAGGAATCATTCTGTCATGAACTCTGGAGGATCAAGAAATTTTTAAATGAGAAAAAGCTATCATTGAATGCCAATCACCGTTTTCTTGGGCACATCAAACAGACAAAAACAAAATAAAAAAAAACTGAAATGACTCGCGCCAACGCTTTCTTGATCAAAAGATTTGAGATAGTTATGAAATGAAGCTCAGAAATCGTAGGACCTATAGGATATGGAAACATTGCAGGTTGGAGAGTATAATAGCAGTAGAAATGTGAACTGAATGATTAATCCTGATGCAAGAACATACGCTACCTATAGTTCGTGTTCGAGATTTCCCACACGTCCAGAACGTTTCCTAATTGAACCCTCACAGACCCCAAAAGCATAGTATATTCACTGCTGCCACTCACGGTGTTCAGACCGAGCGGAGGAACGTAATGGATATGCACAGAAGCTATGCTTAGTTTCAATTTAATGAGGAGCTGAGGTTGGGAGTCAGGACACTGAAACAGGTGTGGAAAATTGACTTCTTGTAGAAGCCAAGGAAAGTCAAGAAGCTAACAACAACAAGGGTATATGTAGATAAGAAACATCAGCCCTTGATTCCAAGGCCTCTGGAATGCCCACAAAAATGTAGATGTAAAAGTTGTATCTTAGGTTCTGTGTACACGCTTGAGTTCTTTTATGTTTGATCTTGTTCTAAGCACTCAAATGCATTAAGTGCAGGGTAGAAGTATCCAACAAAATTTGATGCTTCTACGTGACCTGCTTCATCATATCACAGATAGAAACATCCAGGCATTTTTTGAATCACTAGATCAGAGTTAGGTCTTTGATCGAGTCCACCATAATTTTTTGTAGTATGCTTTGGAGAAGTATGATTTTTTCCAGTTTTTGTGCATTCTTTAAGAATCTTCTACACGTGATCTTCTATCAGGCTTTTAGTGAATGGATACTTGAAGGTTCTCTTTCATCTAACTCAGGGTGTTCATCAAAAACGTTCATTATCGCTTTTCTTGTATACATTGGTGACAGAGTGCCTGTTTTTTAAGCTGTAATACACTAATTTGGTGCTTTGTATTTCATTGCCAAGTGAAGTATCCAATAAATACGTCAGTCAAGCAGATAATGTGAACCTGTTTCGGTCAAATGAAAGATCTTTATGTTCAGCACTGGACTTTATTACTAATTACTCCCGAGTTAGTGCAGCCCAGGTAAATTATACGAAGACTAAACTCGGTGATTGAGCAAATGTGCCTCATCTGTGAAGAATTCATTTGGTTCAGCATGGACTTCCTCTCCAGTAAAATGCTTTGGAATTCACTTCCTCGTGGATTTCGAAACAGCCTGGTGTGAGTTGGGCAACGTTTCAGCTCGACAGAACTAGATTATCGCTGTAGCCCCACTGACTTGTTTAGCAGGGCTGAAGTGATCAGTAGAAGCAAACTCCCTTCATGTTGTTTCTTTAGGAAGTGCTTCCTATGCACTAACTCTGTGCAAATGCTGTCGAGCAACATGTCTTCATCTTCTCGTGAAGTGGTAAAACCTAGGCGTTGTCACAATTGTCTTTAATATGTCCATTCCACAAGGGAGGATTAGGCATACCATGTATCCAATCCAAGTGTATCTCTCTCGTATTGTCTACTATTATCCGCAGTCTGTTCTGTGAGGATCATTCCTGTTGCTAACTCGTACATTTTATCCTTGGTACGCGGCTGAGAAAGTTTGGTATATCATTATCCCTGAGTAGACTAATATGTTTTGATCCTCCCAGGTGGTAGCTGATGCTGTTTCTGCCATTCAACGCTGTCGAGCCACGTCTACTGATTTTTCCTGACTATGGACTTCAGTTCTTCCTGTGGTTTCCTGAACCAGAGTGCACTCACAGGATATAGCAGCAGCATCCTGGCCTTCATTGGATGTTATTTGGAGCCGTATAACGATGAGCCATATTGATAAGAATTTACAAACCCTCAACTGGTGCGTTTGTTACAATGTCCTACTAGTGATAAAACGTTTGTACATTTTTAATACCAGTGAAGCCGACTCATGTTCATTGTGTTATGCTCGAGTGTGGTCTGTTCTCCATCTGTTGGTCATGTGTCCGATATCGGGTAGGATATGGACATTTGTGGTTCGTCTTTTCTGTATCTCTTCGATCTCCGCTGGGACCATACTGTATAACGTAGTATTCCGATTCCCAGTCACTTAACTTCTATATTTTATTGGTGTAATTGACTTTTCCTTTGTGTTTTCATTTCTTTGCTCTTTAGTAAATAGTAAATAAATTATGTGCTTCTTAAGCCACTGTGGTGTGTATGTTGTTCACGCCCATCTTTAAATGAATTTGTCAATATACGTGTTTAAAAAGAATTTGAAACTGAGTGAATTCAATTGCAAGCTCATATAGAGAACACAACAAATGATCTCTGATACAGACCACGTGTTTGTAGTACTTATAATAATTATCAATCGATAAAGAGATCTTGTATAACTTTTGTACCGGATATTAAAAGCAATTAGGTCATTGATCGAATTGTTTGTTTTTGTTTTTGAATTTCGCACAAAGTTACTCGAGGGCTATCTGTGCTAGTCGTCCATAATTTAGCAGTGTTAGAGTAGAGGGAAGATAGCTATTCATCACCACCAACCGCCAACTCTTGGGCTACTCTTTTACCAACGAATAGTAGGATTGACCGTATCATTACAACGCCCACCATAGCTGAAAGGGCGAGCATGTTTGGCGTGATAGTGATGCAAACCCGCAATCCTCAGATTACGTGTCGCACGCCTTAACACGCTTGGTTATGCCAGGCCAAGATCGAATTGTATAATTTCGTATAGAACATAAGTCCCTTCTTTAAAATCACATTAAATATCACATTTATTCTTTTTAAATACGTATATTGACAAATTCATTAAAAGATGGGCATGAACAACATACATTCATAAAAACAACAACATTCAATTCATAAAATCAAGTAAATTTCTTCTAAATTATCCTGTGTTTAATAAGAAACAAAGTATTATCCCACCATTTTGTAAATTCAATTAAGAATTTTAAAACAAAATTCGAAGTTCTGGTCATTAAATAATTTTTATTTTCAGAATTACGCGCAAAGCTACGTGAAGACAAACTATGCATAACAGCCTTTAATTATGAAATGACAGACAAGAAAATGAAACAAAACAGCAGCACTCTCCGCCAATTCTTTGGATACTCTTATCTGACCGTTTAATATAACTTCACTGTCACTATCATAACGTAATCCCAGATAAAAAAATGACTAAACTCATTTTTATGGAATGGGATGTAGGTAATGAGCCGTCCTATCCTCATTTTGGGCACACGAGCTACTTAGCGCAGTTCACATTAAACAATCTATCTTTATTACAATTCCAGCTTCACAAAATCCAAATAAATCTGAAAAATGCATCCGTCTTCAGATTAATAGTCTGTTCTTGTGGTATTTGTTTCGACGGCTACATAAAGATACTTGTCATTAGTGTCTATAAATGGCATTAAAAAAGGAATACAAACACGTCAGCTGGCTGGTGATACACTTGAGAAAATGATACTTGGACAGGTTTGTAAAGAACAACAGACATTACACTGCTTTGCAATTAGACGATTCTTTGAACAACGAGCATTACTTAACTTTAAGTGTACTGTACGAAGGACATCTTTAAACTATCATTAAGTATCTCAAAAGTGGACCATACTTAACTTATAGCAGATTCAAGCAGAGAATAGGTTCAGTGGTGAATAACGAGTCATTGGAGTCACATGGTGTATAAATAGAATACTTTTTATTTCTTGAAGCACTAGCCGCAAAATATGGAAAAACATTGCTTTTATTTTCTTAACTTCGCAAACTACCGGTTGAAGTTAAATAAATTTATCATGCAGAAAGTTTGGTCTTTTAATTCGTTTATAAAAATAAATAACAACCTGAGATTATCTTAGCATTGATATTTATCATATCCAACCAAAATGATGTTTATTCTTCATGAACATTACACTATGCTTAAAATAGATGTCTCCATCATTAAATTACAACGTGATAACTCACTCAAACAGAAAATACATTAACACCACATTTTAAAGTTTATACTGATCGTAAAAGTTGTCTAGTTATTCTTAAAATTTTAAATATACAACAAAAGGTTTGTTTATATCTAATTTGTTTTCTTTTTACATAAAATTTCAAAAATTGTACATTGTTAACTGGTGATCTAAAATTCTGCCAGAAGTTTGAACAAACCTTACTTACCGCAAGGCAGCTTCACATTTCGTACGATGGCTTTGGAAGAAGAAGTGTCTAAGTTCATTTTCCATACTAAAGACTGTGAGTACGCAAACTGATAGGATAATGGATACCTATCAATGTGGGCTTTCCAACCACTGGCATCTAAAGTAACTTCACACGTTACAGTACAATCAGCTGTTTGGAATACCTAATACACCGAATTTTAAATCATTGTACATGTTAAAACATAGTTCATTATAAATCCAACATAATACATGTATATATAGCAATACATTTACTTAAATCATTAAATATGCCAAAAATAGGAACACTTCAGCGAACCCATTTGTTATTATAGGTATATATTAATATTTGTAATGGAATTACCATTATATAATTATCGTAGCTACCATGGGTTCCTCTACCATTGACGGAAGTTATGTAATTTAAAAAAAACACACACACCAAAACGCCCATAAAAAAGCAAAACGCAAAATGTTAAACTTTAAATTCCCGTGTATCTTTTCATGAGACCAACAAACCTTCATGCCAAAGAGACAATATAAATTGTATGTGAAGTTACTAATATATTAGAATAATGCGTTTCCAAACAGAACCATTTTCAAAGTCGTTTAGACGATTATAATATTGCAACAAAGTCAATTTTGGGCAGTAAATGAGGGCTCTTACAAATATTGTTGACCTTGAGTGGCACAGCACTAAGTCTAATGTCTAACAACGCCAGAAATTAGGTTTCGGTAGCTGTGTTGTTGAGAATGGAACACCTTATCTTATCACTTCTGAGATGTCAAGCGTATATCACTGTACTAAAATGAAGTTTTATTTTACAATAATTTGATCAGAGAACGTTATTTGAGGAGATAAGAAACCAGAAAATTAAATTCTTATGACATTCTGGATATTTGAATGTTGTTTGGTTGTATTGTTTTTACCTGTTATGAAAAAACGACTAGAGTTGGTAAGACTGGGAAGGAGAATAGTAGGCATAAGCTTTTCATTTAGAGTTTAGTGTTGTAACGTGTAGTATAAGGTTAGAATAGGCTTCTTAGTACGCGTAACGATTCTTTAGGCTTAATTATATTTCAACTTGCAGTGAGATTGTCAGAGAAATTAACATATTGAATGTTACTCCTATCTTCAAAGGAGATAGTAGGTGTTGTCTTAGTAGTTATAGACTTATTAGTCTTGCATCAGTTGCAGGAAAAGGTTTCGAAACTCTCATAGAAAATGCTTTAAAAATTAATTTAACAATGCTTAGAAATGTGTCAAATAGTCAAGATGGTTTCACTAATGGAAAATCTTGCCTTACAAATCTCTTGACATGTTTCGAAAATGTAATTGCACATGTAGATGACGATAAGGGTGTGGATTTGCTGTAACTCGATTTTCAGAAAAATTGACAAAGTGCAAGATAAAACTTTGTGAAGAACTTATCTCTATAGTTTGGGATAAGTTAACGAATTAGATAGGAGAGTGACCTGATGAAAGAAAGCAGAGGGTTATTATAAACGGAGTTCAGTCAAACTGGATTAACGTTCCAAGAAGAGTATCTTAGTTCTTAGAACAGTCTTAAAATCATTGTTTTTTTACATAAATGAAGTATATAAATAAATAGTCGATAAATTACCAATGTTTGTTAATGATATCAACGTCTTGGATGTTACTAGCTGAGAGGAGGACACTGCTGTCTCAGAAAATTATTCAGATCATTTAGTGAGACGGGCATATCAATAGCAGATGGAATTTAATTATAATAAATGCAAAATATTTTGTGTTGGTTATCAAAATTTGGGTTATAATTCCAATTTGGATGGGAATAACCTCAAAAGTATTGTGAACGAAAGGGATCTTGGTATTATGGTTGATCAGTTTATTAAGCCATCTAAGTCGTGTACTGCTGCTAGTGGAAGGGAAAATAGGATTTTAAATTTTATCTTCAAAATGTACTGAATACAAGTCAAAAGAAATTATAATATCATTGTATAGATTATATGTTAGGCTACATTTGAAAAATTATGTTCGGTTTTTGACTCCTTACCTCGGGAATGGTATTGAGTTTTTAGCAAGAGTTCAGAGAAGGATTATTAAAATGGTAAGTGTGTCATAATGAAAAAGAAGAGTAAGATAGGGATCTGATTGAAATACTTAAAATTATAAAAGGAATTGATAAAACTGATGCATTAACATTTTTGTACTTCACAACGAAAATTATAGAAACAGTTGACACAATTATAAAATCAGGCAAGGCAGAAGCCGTCGTCAGCTCAGGATTTATTCTGAAAAGTGGATGGTAAGCCAACAGAATGGATTGCCTTCAGTTGTTGTAAAGGCAGTAAATTTGAGTGAGTTTAAAAGAAAGCTTGATAACTAGATGAATTATACGAACTGTTTTTAAATTTTAATTTAATTTCTTTAATAGTTTCAGTTTAGTTTAGAAAATAGGACACCCTAGGGGGACCTTGTTATTCCTAAACATTGAAAACAAATAAAGACAAAAAACATGTGATACACAGTTCAGCTCTGACACTTAAAAATATTCATATCAGAAAACAGAGTGACTTTTATGAAAATATCCAATTAAAATAATCATCTCAGGACACAATCTGAAGTACATAAGTTTCTAGGAATAAATTAAATGCAATAATTGTCCAGTTATGTCAAACAAAGGTGTGGGTGGAAAATGTGTGATAGAATACAAAATATTTAAGACAAAAACGCACAACATTGATTTAAGACGTTTTTAAGAAATAAATAATACAAACCTACAACGATTCTGTATATATATATATAATTTTGTCCTTTTAGTTACCATTGTTGAAATAAAATAATCTGAAAACCTTTTCGCCTTACATAATGTAAATGACAATACCGCCTAAATATACCACAAAATGACAAAGCATAAGGAGATAACAATAAAATAGGAATTTTAAATGATAAATGTTGTGGCGAAAATGGGAAAATCACAACTTTTAACAAAAATTAGCTTAGTTTTCTGTCAGAATTATCATCTATAAGAAAATACGACCTAACTGTTAAATTAAACTTAAGTTATTAAAACAGTAAGGGCCTGGCATGGCCGAGCGCGTAAAGGCGTGTACTCGTAATCCGAGGGTCGCGGGTTCGCGCCCGCGTCGCGCTAAACATGCTCGCGCTCCCAGCCGTGGGGGTGTATAATGTGACGGTCAATCCCACTATTCGTTTGTAAAAGAGTAGCCCAAGAGTTGGCGGTGGGTGGTGATGACTAGTTGCCTTCCCTCTAGTCTTACACTGCAAAATTAGGGACGGCTAGCACAGATAGCCCTCGAGTAGCTTTGTGCGAAATTCCAAAAACAAAAAAAAAACAATTAAAACAGTAAACTGTTTGGATAGCAGTATTCATATTCAAACAAATAACAAAATAACAGAACAAATATTTAACATCGGAAGTTCTAATTTATAACGTCTAGAACATCATAGACAGATAAATTTAACGCAATTTAGAGACATCACAAAAGCTTTTGATTGTGTATAATAGAATAGTACTGTTGGTAAACAGTTATGTGAAATATTTACACCATCATATCACATTTTAATGTCACGGAAGAACTTCTGTATCATTAACGTGATTCCAAGATACTTGAAATGCTTCAGGAATGATTACTGTTTCCATCCTTTTTAATCTGTTTACTATTTCCTACCAGAGAACATTCTGTGTGCACCTTTCACTTTGCTGATCAAAATAACCAGATAGGACTAACAACACAACTATAAATTGTAAATTTATTTGAAATGAAGACAAGTGCAGAGAAAATAAAGGATTATAGGAAAAAATAAAATAATATATATTAAAATGAAAACTGTACAGGGAGAGTTGGAGTGATTATTTTCAAACAGTTTAAAACGACGAGAAAATAATATATTACACCTATCATCGACATACAAAATTATAACACTAAAAAAACTGAAATTATCTGGAAGGATAGAAACCCTTATAACTAGTCATAAATGAAATTTATTGCAATAATTCAGTCAACTGGTCTTTATGGGTGAAAGCCATAAACATTTATTACTGAAAGCGAGAAATACTGTGATCCTGTGAATTGAGTTGGAAACTCTATAGATGATTAATTCGGAACTTGTAGATAGAGTCTAATAACCAAAAGGGCATTGAATTCTTTTTGTGTAAAAACTATACAAAAAGTAAATTTATTGTAAACGAAAGGCACAACTGAAGAGTCAAAAGAATAGAGAATTAGTGTGACAGTCACCTGATGCTCAAACGACCAAAACATTTAATCGAGAAGATTGGTTTGTTGGAGGTTCTGTACCCTGAGGTCCTCTCAGTTGGAGTATCGTTTTTATATTTCAATTTCTCGGCTTGTTTTTGGTCAGAAAAGATATGTATATTTATATACATATATTTAACAAATCTGAATACATATTTTAATCACTAGCTGTGACATTAACAATTCATAATGAGATTTATGTACCAACCTTGAGATGACCAGCTTTCGGAGGGCCAGCTGTAGTGAACGTGATGGCTGGCCAAGTATCTGGAGACACGAAGTCCTTGTTATGCATTGAAAATATGTAATCTTCAAACGAAGATAAATAATTATGCACGATTTTCACTGATGTTCTCATGATATGAGTAGTTAAGATCTTGACGCATTTAAATCCTAGAGGAAAATGAAACAATGTTTCATTTCATACTCAAATTGGATCCAATAAAACTTACACATAAGAACAAATTATAGTATATTAATCTGCCATGTGTGGTTAAATTAAATTTTGCGTTTAATACAGATCACCATGAGGTTAATATAATTTTCTTCGTCAGATATTTCAGCAATGAACATCAGCTGTTGGATCATGATATGTGTTTAATGTGATTATGTTGTAATACAAAGAAACTCATCCTGAACGGAACGCTAAATATTAGATACATCTTCAATATTGCTGCGAATGAAAATCACTCACTGTTCAGTTAATGAAGAAAAAAGAGTGTATAATTAAACGGATATTACATCATCTCACAATTTGAATAATACATTGTAGAAAACATTATTAGTTACCGAGATAAATCATCATTATGCACGTTATTTAATTACATTTTACAATTCAGTTTTTAATTGTCTGTTAGGTCATAATTTGTTTCTTGCAATTTAAATTTCAAGTAGTGAAATTCACTGTACAATAATTTACTATCGTAAATTTCACAGTAGTGAGAAATGAGTATTCGACTGACTTTACAAACTTTGAACAATTTGAAATTAAAAGCCACAACAAATCTCTCTAAAACCCTTATAGAGTGATATAAAAGACATGAATAACCTTACATACCACATGATAACCACGTAGGAAACCGTGAATGACATTCATCGTAAGAAAGTATAACAAAGTATACAATAAGCAAATGCTCTTTATGCGTTGAATTTCGCATTTCTGCTGTATGCGGTAACCGTTTCTTATTTAACAGGTATAAACCAGAGCCAAAGTGAGTGGATGGAAGTCTGTATTTGATATAGTCAGAATAACTTAGAAAATTACGTAATAAGTCCAGTTTTACTGGGATTAAGTCGTTTTTCTTGTTTTATTCAATGTTATTGAATTATTTAAAGCTCTACACAAAAAATTAATTTTTACAGCTTGATGAAATGAAATTATGTGAGATGCTGTTCAGATTTCATAATATTAGGTTTTTAAAAGCTTGATCTGTATGGTTTGGTTTTATTTGTCTGGAAAATGCCGAACAATGTTGTCATATTAGCTGACAAAAACCATCTTCACTTCTCAAGATAATAGCCACAATTCGTAGCTTTCACATATGAAAGGAAGCGTTTGCCTTCTTGTATTATTCCTTCTACGTCTAAAAATGTGTTTACATATTACTTTAAATGGGCTTGTTTCTTTTAAACAGCCACCCTTCTTCAGATATCATTTATGCAGTTGAAATACTTTTGCTTGTCCAGTTATTAGAGTTCAAAGTCGACATGAAAAACTTGGGATCAGTTTAAGCTTGTTTAAATAATGTTCACAAATCCTCACGTAACGTAGATGCAGTAAGTGATTTTTTTTCGGAAACATGAACACGCTTCAAATAAAATTAGAGTAAACTCAGTGTTTGATTGTTTTCAGCATAAAGCTACGTGAGTAGAAAATTATTTGTTTTCTTCTCACTTTGTTCTTCGAAACCCAATTTTAGCATTATAAACGCTGAAGCACTGAGGAAGGTACAAAACCTAATTAAACTTAAGAAATTGCAGTACTAAACATATTAGTAGTAACTTACCAAGTGAAAGTTCCACTCATGTGATAGACGTAAACAAATGATTATATTAAAATAAAACTGGGAAACTACGAAAACTGTTATAATTAAATTTTATAAACATGATTCGTTACAATAAGAGCAATGTGTGTGTGTTGTCCATTTTCTTCTTTTTCTGCAATATGCTTGTTTTACATTTCAATATAAATTTTGCTTTTTTATAAAACTAAAGCTACAGTTTATTTATGCTTAGAACATTTGTAAAAGAAAGCTGTTATCCCAAATATATTTTCTTATTCATTTCATTGTGCTCAAATAAATAATCATTTGAAGTTGAACCGAATTTTGAATAACAAATGACAAACTTCGTTTTGTTTTCTTGTTAAAACTTTGAAACTGTGTAAAATTTTAAATTGTGCTTGAAAGTTCCCGTATGAAGGACAGATATAACACTAATTAAAAGCTTGTATTTTGGAATTTCACACAAAGCTACTCGAGGGCTATCTGTGCCAGCTGTCCCAAATTTAGCAGTGTAAGACTAGAGGGAAGGCAGCTAGTCATCACCACCCACCGCCAACTCTTGGGCTACTCTTTTACCAACGAAAGGTGAGATTGACCGTAACATTATACGCCCTCATGGATGGGAGGAAGAGAATGTTTCGCGCGACGCAGGCTCGAACCCGCGACCCTTTGATTACGAATCACACGCCTTACGCGCTTGGCCATGCCAGGCCCTAATTAAGAGCGAAAGAAATGATCTGTATATTAATTTAATTATTCATCACCACAGTTTCTCACTCTCCAGCATTAATTTTTTGAGTTTAGGTTAGAAATAACTGAAATAAGGTTTATTTTAGGGTTTTTTTGTATTTTTCTGCTAACGTTGCTATGGTAATCCATTTATTGAAAATAAATTTAAGTTTTTCTTGCAGATTATTTTTATCATATTTGAATACGATTTTTTATTATTATCTAAAGAGTCAATGTTTTTTAATATTCTCATGTCTTAATTAGTAGTTATATATACTTCACTTTCAGCAGCTTTACTGGTGAGATAATTTTGAACTGTTTGTTTTCAATATGTTTCAAAAGAGAGAACTATGTAACCAAAACGTACATACAAGTTTGAGTGAAGAAGAAAGGGCAGTCAACTCAGAGTTCTGATGTCACGTAGCAAGTATGAAAAGAACATTTTTAAAGGTAGACTATTAGATGTCTGAGTTCTGACGAATTTAGTAAGTAAATTTATTTTAGCGTCCACATTTGTTTCTGTATAGTTTTTCTTTTTTGCATGTGACATGTACTCTTGACTGTGTGTTGTGGAAGTCCTGTTTGTTTTTCAAATTTATAGGACGTTTCTGTACGTAAGAATGAACAATGTACCAGATGTGTGTATAATACCAGTGAGTAGCAGTTTTGTTGCAACCCAGCTTTGGTTGGGGTTCAAGAGTCTCGCGTGACTGACAAACACAAATCAACGCACCGAGCGACCGAGTATTGTCATTATTGGACAGTTACAGTTTGTGTACTATAGGCACAGGAAATAGCAATTGTGATTAACGCCTACTAATTGGAAAACTACAGAATTTGACAATGAACGTTTATAGATTTCGAATATTACAAACCGTTCAAATTCAGTGAATTATTTTCGGACGTTATCATTAATACAAAAACCCAAAATATTTTCGCTGAGAAAAGTCAGCGATGTAAGGCTGATCAGTTAGGCAGCTTAAGCGAGGTGCGACAATATTTAATTTAATTTGCCCGTCGTGAATCGTCCATAAAATATTCAGTTCTAAACCGGATATGATGATCTGTACTGTTTGTAAGTTTGTAAAACTTGTACATAAACCATCATTTGTAATAAGTATTATATAAAATATAATAAATCGAAGACATATCAGAAATAAATACTGATATGCAACAGAACAAACATGTTATCATTGAGCTTTTTACCAATCCATGTTTTTCACGTAGCTTCTTTTCAGCGGCTTGTGTTCGTCTGATAACAATAAAGCTGCGAATTATCGGACACCCAGAACAATTTCATTGTTAACTGTAATAGATATTCTAGAAATCACAGTTTTTACGAAAGAAACTTGTCTGGCAAGGTTAATTACTTATTTATATTTAACTTAATATAAATATCATATTTGAATAAATAAAGGAATTTAAAGCCGTTTCTAGAAATCCTAGAACGTTATTCCGAAGAACACTGTTCACCAGAGACAATATTGCTGAGAGAGAATGAACCTTTTTCATTAACTTTCTAAATATTCTGTTTAACAAAATCAGCCCGAGAAAAGACGGTGTGTGTTATTGATAGGTTATTTTACCTCTAGTCTATAAGTTCGAATTTATGGATACCTAGAAAATATAATCACAACGTACATTTGCATAAAACATTTAAAGCAACAGCAACTTTTAAGAAAAACATGTTATAAAAACATATTTGATACAACAGTTGATTGTTGTTAAACCCACGAAATACAAAGTATCTACACCGAAATTTCAGCGTCGTTAGGGTGAATCCAACTATAGGTGGGGACTTAATGAAGGAGGCCCGGCATGGCCAAACACGTTAAAGCGTGCGACTCGTAATCCGAGGGTCGCATCCCCGTCGCGCCAAACATGCTCGCCCTTTCAGCCGTGGGGGCGTTATAATGTGACGGTCAATCCCACTATTCGTTGGTAGAAGAGTAGCCCAAGAGTTGGCGGTGGGTGGTGATGACTATCTGCCTTCCCACTGTTAAATTAGGGACGGCTAGCACAGATAGCCCTCGAGTAGCTTTGTGCGAAATTCAAAAACAAACAAACAAACAGACTTAATGAAGGAAAGAAATTATAAGACAATTATCTCAATAAAATAACATTATTGTAGCCATGAATATTATACAAAGAAAATACAGTTGGAATTGTTAGACTTTTTTTTGTATTTTTGGAAAATGTATTCGAATGTCGAGATCCCCTGTGGCACATCAATATCTTGGAAGTTATGCTGCTACGAACCGGGTTCAGATACAAGTAGTGAGAAGATCATAAATAGCCTTTTGTGTTGCTTTGTGTTTAATAAAAAAATAACATCATCGAATGGCAATAACGTTTGTTGTTATAGTCAACGTAATTGATTTGTGGTAGTTACCTTAGTCTATCATTACATATTTCAGAAATTTAGGGACAATATCAGGAAGTGATCTTACAGGAAAGAAATTTTTGTAAAGGGTTTGTTAAGAATATTAAGTTATTTTCTAGCTCACGATAGATAAATAAATGTCTCACAATAGAACTAAACGTGATTCCTGTCTGAAATTGAACAGAATAATAATTTATATTTTAAGCTCACTCACCAGGAATTGTTTTTCAGCAAAATATTTTAATAACTGAAATAAAAACAGGAAAAAGTGAAACTTGTTAAACTACAGCATGGTCTGTAGTTTTATTTTAAAATGCTGCCAGATTTAATGTCGTGTTATTTGTGGTTTTTATTTGAAATTATTTTGAATTTCTTGCTTTATAGTTAGATAATGTGTCTTTTTAACATTATTAGTTGTCCAGAATCCCCTGCGTCCAACGAACACGATCTCAGTGGGGGTCGCTTAGTGAGATAAAATCAAAGAATGACATCTGAGAGTCACACAACTGTTACGTAATATGAAACTTATTTCAACATCTCAGGGTAACATAAGTGTCACGTAAAACACCAGAGGACGATGACGCCCAAGTAAAACCGGGGGGCTCATTGCTAGGCTTCCATGACAGACAGAAGTTATATAGGATTATGAGTTCATCATAGGGTGCTTTAACATGTTATGACATCATTAACTGTCTAAATCCAATTATGAGTTCTTAAAGGTGCTAGTTAAACAATTATTTAAACGACAGTTTTACTGTTTCATTAATTTGGCTATCAAGTGTATTTATGTTATTCCTCTTCTCGTATAAATGTGATTTACTTTACATTTTTCACGTACAAAGGCGAATGGTCTTATTAGATGCATTTTACGTGTTTTACAAACACCAATTGTGTTGCTGTACTTCCCTGGGACAGCAAACGATTTCAATTTGTCCCAAATTATGTTTTTGCATACTTATCGCAGAGCATTTGCCAAATTTACAACCATGTGATTATTATCACTGTACAAATCGTTTATGTTTGTTTTGTTTAGAGAAATTGTTTTATTTATAGTTATTTGATTGAATTTTTCGCTGTTCCACAAACATTACTACACTTGTCCCTTGAAATTATCCATAATAGTTATAATGTGTGTCAAATAGAGATTTATATCGAAGAAAGTGTAACCGATGAACATCCTTTATTCTTTGATCTTTAGTCAGGCTTCAAGTGAACTTGTTTAAAATCTGTTACATTTGAGGCTGAACACAACTTGTAACTATCATTAGTATACATGTATAAATAATGCATAACATTGTATTTTAACATTGTTGGTTGTCAGAAGAACAAGGTGTTTTAATGAGAGAATTATTGCAGTTTGAGGTTCCATGAAAACAATAAAATCACAAACTATTCTTCATTCACCAATTTTTGATGACAGAAAAATTACTTCCTTTACTCAGGTTAGTTAGGTTAGTATAAGAAAGTATTTTGTTTGATAAATTTATAATTTTTAATATATTTGAACATTTTGATAAACATTAATTTCCGATAAGAGCACGTTAATTACTTAAAAGAAACTAAAAATTAATCTAGCATTGAGTATAGCTGAGTAAATGTAATTTAAATTTTTACTTACAAAAGCAAGAATAAAATTACTCAATGTACAGCATTCCTGAAAACGATATTTTCCGTCCATGTTTATAGTTACATGAAAAGTTTAGTCTCTAGTCACCGTGAGAGCTACCACTCAAGCCAAAGATAACCATTAAACTCACTGCACCGACATCACATGCCGTGAAGCACTTGTGTTTTCAGATTAAACTATCACAAATAGATAATGATGTTAATTAAATATGACAAATTCCCTGTTCAGTACAACTTGATTATTTTAAATACTTTTATGTAAAAGGTATAAAGTGTACCAGCTATACAACATAACAAACCAGTTGAGGATATGATTTTCTCTACGATAAAATTTAAGGTTAGACATATGCAGTATTAATGTTTCTTGTGTAAAATGTAAGATAGTAATTAATGAAAATACACAACATTTGTGTATTACAGGAATATGTCTCTTTAGGAAAATAAGTGAACATATCCAACATGTAATGTTACAACTTCAGTCATTCAAAAGGTAGTACACAACGTAAACCATATGATAGAACAGTCCCCCTGGTGGGACAGTGGTAAGTTTATGGATTTAAAACGCTAAAATAAGGGGTTCTTTTCCATTTGGTAGACACAGCAAATAGCCCGATATAGCTTTGCTATGAAAAACACACCTGCATGATATAACATAATTACCAATTAATATCCAGCTTACAAATAATTTATATTTCCAATTTTACTCTTTTCAAAAAGTTAATGTTATTTTCTTTCATTTCTTACCTAATTTTTTTGTGCAACTCATTTTCACATAAGGTATTCTCGGATCGATCAAAAAGTTGACATGAAAATCTCGAGCTGGATCCAACTGTACACCACGGATAGTACTGTCATCAAATGCAAGAAATGGAACATTCTTATCACTAACCACTTTGACAGGAACACTCGCAGCACCTGTTCTAGTGCCTTTTTTGATTACTAAAGTGAAGTTGTATCTAAAAGTAGAAGGAAAAATATTAGAAATGCTAATGTCATAATCAAGTGGAAATTTGAAAGAAAATATATAGTTTAGGTAATAAAAAGCTTATTTTTATAAAATCGATTTGAACGAGTAATAAAAACAAACGAACACAAGCCATAAAAATATATTGAATGTACACTGTTCTTTATCGATGAACCTCAACAAAATATCACAGCATACGTATATCGAATATATACACAGTGAAGACACTGTTGAATAATGCTCTTTTGTGCGCTAGACACGAAGTTGTTAATGAAAATTGTTTTTCGGAACAATTATACTAATTGTAATAATTTTTTGTACAACGTTTCATCAGTTGTGAAATCTGTTATTCGCTTGATATTCATTTACTCAAGAAACACATTGCTTGTTCAACGTTCTATTTGTTTCTATCACCACACAAAGCATCTGTTAGTTGCCATGGCACATCCGGTTTTGTTGACGAAACAGTTATAACTTAACATAAGACCAATTTGGATCAAAGTAACGGGACAATATGCTGTGGAAAATTTCATAATAAGACGAATGATATAAATGTCAAAGAAATTCCCAAATAATGAAGTACATTGGATTTTGGTGTCTCGTGGTCAGATAGGTTTGTAGTTGGTATCCTCTACTGAATTTTCATACATTCTAAAAACAATGCTAAGTTTTACTTAGTGTTTTGTATGACAAAACTTAGTTTCGAAAATACGTTTTAAAATAGCATATCTATGTTTATTTTTACCAGAGCTTACTCCCAAAAATATTTTAGTTTTTCTCAGCATGGGATCTATGCTTGTTAACATTGAACTGTAGTTCTCTTGAATGAGTATTCTGGGGTACCAATTAATGGGAAATTGATTCCAAAATTTGTATTCTGCTTCCTCAATGAACTAACTGCTCATTAACATTGTAATTCTTCAACGCTTCAACATTACCAACTTTAATAACCCTACCGCTCTCCTTAGGTTTATTAAAAGGAGATTTCAATAACATACAACTAAAAAACTAACAAACAAAAATAATATAAAACAAAAACACATGACTCTGAGAAACTTCCTTTTTGATAAATATGTACAATAAGTTTGTGGTTTTACAATGTCTTTACTTGTTATATTTATTGCTGAAATATCTTCCAAAACGTACTTTCGTGTAAGTTTAAAATAGTAAATGAAGTAGCAGTATGAAGCAAAAACGAAATATTCTTTTTGTTCAGTTTTTCAAAGAAATCAGTAAGTTAAACATTTGAATCAAATTAGATTTCATTATCAATCTCGAAAACACAAAGATAATTTTTGTTTCATTCAATGCCAATTTTCAATAATTAAGCAACAAAAATAAGTTGTGTACTTCATCGTGAAAGTTCTGGCTGAATAAAGAATGTTAATAGAATAATTAACAATGAAATTTCGACCATATTCATTCAAATTTGTTTGTTTATTTTGAATTTCGTGCAAAACTGTACGAGGGTTAGCATGGTTAGTTTAGATTTTTAGTGTGTTTTCTGTAATTTGTTTCATTTAAGCATAGTTTCACTATTCAAAGAGCTTGACTCGGTTAATTAAAATCATAACTGATAGATTTAAAGCACTCCTCAGCCACAATAAGATCATAAAAGAAACCTTTCAGGATTTGATACTCAGAGAAGCTTCTCCAGGTAAATTTTATCTTTTACTCAAAATACACAAACCAAACAATCCTGGTCGATCCATAATTTCTTATGTAAATATTTCAACTGAAGAGCTGTATGCTTTTTTTGACCAACACATAAAAAGTATCCCGTCTACCCTTTCCTCTTACATAAAGGATACTACTCGCTTTCTTAACATCATAGAAAATATTAACACTGACGGGCAGTTACCACGAAATAGTCTTCTTTGCACGATGGATGTTTCTTCCATTTCACACCAACATCCCAAATGATGAAAGGCTAGAAATTTCGAAGTCCGCAATAAACACCTCAAACCCATTAGAAACTCAAACAATAACCCATCTTCCCAAATAGTTTTAAACTCTGAACAACTTCGAATTTAATAACGATCACTAAATTCAAGTTAACGGTACTGCAGTGGGTATCAAAATGACTCCCAATTATGACAATATCTTTATGGGTCACATTGAAAACCAGCTTTTACAACTCAGCGCTGTAAAACCTCACATGAAAACGTTACATAGACGAAATATTTTTCGTTTAGACAGCCGATCTTCAAACTCTTAAAGAATTTGTTACACTTGCAAACTCCTTTCGCAAAACAATCAAGATTACTTGCGATTATTTGCCTACACAGACTAACTTCCTTGACGTGACAGTTTCTATACAAATCGGCATTTTAAAAACAGACTTGTACATAAATCCTACAAGACCACAGTATCTTCACTATAAAAGCTGTCACCCTCTAACACTAAACGAAATATTATCTACAGACAAATTCTTAGAATAAAGAAAATATGCTCAAACGAAACAAATTGTAGAAAACACACTAAAAATCTAAAACTAAACATGTTATAGAGAGAATATAAAGAAATCAAAATCAATAAACAAATTGAGAAGGCTAACAACATTCGGCGGGAAAACATCCTTAGCCAGAGTAACAATAATTTTTCAAATAAAATTCCTTTTGTTATTACCTACCATTTTCAACAAGTGTTTGTTCGTTGTGTTTCCAAACCAAAATAACAAGTCCACTACATTTATCTTGTTTTTGTAGAGATACATTTATATTCTTGTCGAGAGTTATCGGGACTGATGATGCATTATATGATGATAAAAATTAAATGTTTAAATTACCACAAATCTAGACTAGTTGTAATGTACGAAGTTTAAAACAGACATTGAATGGATTTCGGTAAAGTTTGAAAGAAGTGTAAAAATGTATTATTATGATATTGCTGTAACTACTGTTATTGCTGTTATTCAATGAACTTAAGTTATGGAGGGACTATTCTCCTTAAAGTTTATTTTGTTGCTATGCTGGTCGTCTGAAAAATACTTCATTAATGTTAGTTTATCTTTACATGAAAGATATATGTTAATCCAACCTACGAATATCAGTAATCCGAAATTGCGTGAAAATATTATCTTTCTAATAAAATGAAGAAAATATTACACTGATAATTTCCAGTTTATTTTTGTTTTACCAAGCAAAGAGCGATATTTTTTTACTCAATAGAAAAATTACGAAAACGTGACACTGGGTTTAGACAGGTAAAATATAGCTGATAAATAACGTGACTTCCATAACTAGGCATTTCATATTATATATGATATAATATTGGCATGTTTTTGTCTAAAACAAGTTATTTTATTTAAATTTTCACAGATGAATTTTCAATTAGGTAGTTATCTTTGTCAAGTGTATCAGTTTTTAGATTTGAAAATTAAGCAATTTATCATCCTCTGAAATCTAATAAAATAAGGCTTTTACAATTAAAACTTATATTTCTAGTGCAGTTTTCCACATGTTCGCATTCTGCACCACAACAGAAATCGAATCGGTATTTTAACGTAATAACCTTTTAATCGTATCTCCGAACCATCAGAGACAAAATTTCTGTTTCAAATCAAAACTTTTATCAATATGAATTTAACGCTTCAGACGTGCTTTTAACACTTTATTTATAAAAAAATAACTTTCCTGTCATTCATATTAAGTGTACAAATTAACATTGTCATCTACGCCTTTTCGCACTTTGTAAGATAATAGTTTACACAGGCTGTATCAAGTCACATAACATGTTTTCTCGGGAAAAGATTATTTTTACTTGTTGCGTACCTTCTAGTACAGTAGTTGACTCAAGAGTTTTGATATCATTTGGACTATATACAGAATCTCTTAAATCGAGCATGACAAACTAAATGTTTGGTTTTCGTACTTCCCTATCACTAAATCTTTTTTGTATTCCACAAATCTTAACACCATAGTTACTGCTTACTTCTAAGAATGATATGTTTACAGGGATTCGCATAATCCATTACGTTTGAATGATAGTTTTGAGCATACAAAATTTCTTTTCAATATCATTCTAAAAGCATCTAGCTATCTTTAGAATATTTACCAATCATTTAAATAATCCAAAAAATTAAATTACAAATAAAAAGTTGATCAAATCCTGACAATGTATTATATTATCTTAATAAACCGAATAAAATAACATTTTTATTTATATGTAAAAATCTACTTCCAAGCCTTAGCGACATTCAAGAGGAAATATTAGTTAAGTTTAACCATATAATCTTGATCATGAATATAAATAAAGGAAACTATAAAATGCTCAAATTCATTTCACAGCAGAGAACAAGAAAAGTTTAGTCCTATGCATCAAAAAATATGAAACATCTCACTCACTCTTGTGGTAAAAGGACCCCTCCATCAATACAGAGTACAGAAGAGAAAATGTCTCTGAGAGTTTGTTCTAATCTCAATATACTGCCTTCTCTTCTGATATAACACGCCAATCCATTTGAAAGAGAACACATCCATCTATAATACATTCGTTCTTGTTCCTTGCTTGGGTCATAGGAACCTGATCCATTTAGGCAGAAGGTTTGATTATATGGCACAACTAAAGATAATACTCCTGTTCTTACCACCAGTGGGACTTCTTTTGTTCTGACAATGTGTGTCGCTTGGCTGAGCACTTCCAGACTTATTACGTCAATTACTGGAATGGAAATATCGATTGTAAATATACTTATTAACAATATTTAGTATCCTAAATTGGCATTAATAAATTGTACAAAAGTACAAATTTTTATCATACAACTTGATATTAAAGATCAAAATACTTTTTTTCTATTTCAACTGAGACTTATAATGAATGATAATTTTAAGATTGGATATCAACAATCCAAGAGTTTAACAAATCTTCACTTTAAATAAATACATGAGTGGCCCCCCAGTGGCTCAGCAGTATGTCTGCGGACTTACAACGCTAAAATCAGGGTTTCGAAAACCCGTGGTGGGCAGAGCAAAGATAGCCTACTGTGTAGCTTTGTGCTTAATTCAAAACAATAGAACAACAACAATATCACATGAGTGGAAGGACGAAAGCAACAAAGAAATGACACATTAACTTGTTTCATAACCAAGATGTTGACTTCTCCAATATGTTGATCAACAACAAAATTTACAAAAAATTTGAGAAGATATTTTTGTTACGATGCTGTTAAATGTTTTAATTCGTCATTATAGAGAAGAATTAGCTGCATAACAAACCGAAATTCACAACACATTTTCTTGAAGAAAATTTAAAGCAAGTCATGAGAAGGAATGTAATTGAAGTAAAAGTACTTTGAAGATAAGTACATTTAAAAATAACTATTTATGATCCAAGGTATCCGAAAAAAATCCCGGAAATTACTATTCTTTAACTGTAAACTTTGCACCTGAATGAATTTATTTAGCTACTTAACAGGCTTATAGGCATTTCAGAACATTCTCATTTTAAGACATCACATAAATCAATCAGGATGCATGTATATTTTGGCATTTTGGCAAAATGAGAATGCCCCCTCGTTTAAATTACTTGCACCATCGTCTCAGAGCGTTGATGAGACGAAACAGCTTAATCCATAATTACTTTTAAAATTGAGAAAATTTAATTATGTCTTAAGACATTTGATGAACATTATTAGTAGGAGCAAATAAATGCTGAACCTATGAAGTCAGTAATATTCTAAACAATTTAGATAAGGAGAAACTGTATAACTAAAGCACAATCACTACCAAGTTTCACTTTGGGTTCAACTTCTTGCAATATTGAACGATCAATAATGTTCAATTTAAATTTGAAAACCGTGGATTCTAGAAGAACTTGGCAATTTACACTGGCAAGCTAAACAAAAGTACGTGAAAAATGCATAACCAACCATGTTCTGTAATGTTCGTAAAGAGAAACTTAAAAATGTGACATAGACCTGCTAAGAATGCTAAGATACAACAAGGCATAATAAATGAGATTGCGTGGAAACTCTCACAGTGTACTGAAATATTCGGAAGCATTGCAGTAAATAAGCACATTAAGGTTTTTGAACAACATAAAACACATGTAAAGTTATACAATAATTTTTGCAAAGGAGCTTAAGTAAAAATTGCTTTAACTGACTAATTAGATGAAACAAGGAATAAAACAAATACATATGCTTATTCAGTGTATCTTACAACAAATTATGAATATTGTAACGAGCTTACCGTTGTGTACTTATATAAATTTCTGTTATGTTGTTTAACTTATATTTGAAAATGCATGTAACTTATACTGGTACAAGAGTATTGGAAAAGTCCCGCCTATTCTCTAAAATTGTAGAAGATTCTCAAGTGTAAGAAAAAAGTAATACATGTTTGACGTAAGCACTAGCGGATCTTCGAATACTGTTGCCAACTAGAATTTCGAAAAATCTTACCTTTAAAGTTTATAAATCGACGCGCCAAGAGACATTATTATGTTGTTGGTCTGCTAAAGTTAATATACACTGTACTATAAACCTCGGAAGATGCAACGGTGTTTAACGTTTACTCATTGAAAAACTACAGATATTTGTTCAGGAATATTTATAGATTTCGAACATCACAAAGCGTTTAACTTCGGATGTTACTATTTTTACGACGACATTACACATTTTCGTTGGGAAAAAACTCACGTCTGAAGAGAAAAATAGCTAGCTACCCATTAAGTGGATTATACTGAGAGCCACTCAAAATAGTTCGCTTATCGTAAACCATCGATGGTTCTTAATCGGATGGAAGTATGTTTGTTTTTATGTTTGTAAAACTTTTGTGCATAAATCATTACTTTTTGTTTGTTTAAACACAATTGAGCTGTCCATTGACTTTGTACCTTAAATTGGTGAAAGAAGTGTTGATATTAGTATAAATTTATAATCATTTCTACATCATAACATCGAAAGTTTGAAGCTAAATTCTCTTATGTTGCCATCTACTGTCTTCATACATTGAACCAGACATGCACTTTGTATGGATGGAAAGATTTCATCAAACGTTTCTGTTGCTAATGCGTAATTTGAATGAAATACCAATTGTGGTTTTTATTTAATGTTGTCCATTAACAATAAATAATGATAGATATTGACAAGCACTCCAATTGCACTTACGAGATATGTAGCATGTAACGAAATGCAAACGTGAGCCTTTGATTAATGACTCCTAAATGCCAGTACTGTACAAAAGAAAACAATTTACAGTTGTAGAAATGATCACAATTTTATTAATTCTGTCGTGAAAAGTTACCTTTTGAGGTAGATTAAACTGCCTGTTGAATTGAAAAAAAATGTGATCATGTACTGTGTAGGTATCTGCAGCTATTAAAGATTATCATACCAATAAGAAAGAACGAACATAACTTATTTATAAACGTTATCACCAATTCTACTTCTTGAGCTATCGTACAAAGATTTATTAGTTACAAACAGTCTCATTACCGTGGATTTTTAGTGTTACTTTCCACCTCCAGGTGAAACCTTTATAGACCATCGGTCACGCTTTTTGTAGATATCTCTATAGTTTACTATCAGAATGATTTATGTGTACTTAAAACTACGTACAATCTGGTTGAGATACTGTCAGTAAGGGTTTCCATGTATAGATGGTTATTTTGATGAATATTTTGTTGTGGTATAATGCCTAGACACAGCTATATTAAACATTAAAACAGATTGATACTAAAATTTAACACATCTAGAGCACTTTAAACAAGAAGTTCTAGTCTGATTTTCATCCGAATGTAATTTATGATACTTGTTATAAATACCTAGAATTGTAATTACCTGTTACAATAAATTTATAAATTGTTTGACCTTTGATAAATTTAGAGATTCTGAGTACAGGTCCCCATTCTTGCGGAAGATGAAAATCGCTGCTGTTCACACGCCAGTAATACTGAAATAAAAATAATAAAAAGTAAAATAAAATAATTTCCTAACTGCTTAAAACTCATTATCTTGTCCTTAAAGTTTCGAGATTGTACCAAACTTATCACCAGGAAGACACTATGGTTAGCAAGTACCAATTATTTATATTTATCGAAATGGAAATGACAAGTAGAGACATCTATAATATTAGAAGAAGAAATTAATACTATTGTGAAGTGGTTAAAATACACAACTTATTTCGCTAACATAATAACGAGAAACATCATTCTTCCTGTCAAAGCGTATTCCAAAGGACTATTATAATATTATGGAACACTATTTTTCGTTTTGTATCTTATATATTATTGTCCATCTAAAGTACCCTTCCTGGTGTATATTACACTTTATAGCTCTTTCTATTCTTTTGGATTTTACTTCAGAACCTGAATGCTGTTTGTGTTCCAATCAATATTGGTGTATTTTACATAAACACCAACAACCGTGGTTTAATTCGGTTTTTATAGTGCGTGTTTAAACAAATAAAAGTTTATCACCTATGCAGTGGGCGAGTTGACCAGGATGGACTTGTAGACAAAAGCTGGACCTCAGCTCTTTCCCTGTACTAAATTAATAAAAACAACTCTGACGTATATGCTTAGATGTTTCTAAACACCTTATGTTGATGGAGCTAAATGTCCTTTCTTAGAAATTTGTACAATAGAAATCGTTTCGGGTTTGTTGCAGTTGTTGAGATGGTTACGAACCTCGTGCAGTGTCACTAAACAGTTAATCTATTGTCTGCAAAATGACAATTATACAACTTTCAGGCGTTTGTCATCCACTCAGAAATATGTTTATGAGGGACCTTGAGAGTTTGACTTTGAACTTACATTTTAGTCGAGATCTTTCTTCATAATTTCATTTTCAGTTTGTACAAAGTAACCAAATTATGAAGTTATCACAGGCAGAGTTTGTATGGTTTCCTTTAGGACTCAATTATCAGCCTTTCCGTTGATGTTGCTAAAGCAAATTTGCTGGCAAGGTGGTCTACTGACCTCATCTTTGTTTAACATAGCCAAGATTCGTTTTATTCTTTTTGTCTAGAGTAATATATAGTGTATATGTACATATATACATATATATAGTGCATGCCTAAACGATTTTTCTACTCAAGTTGTTTTTGCAGAAACAACTGTAATGTAGCCTAATGAGCACATACCCACTTTTGGTGATGAATTTAATTGTGTGATCAATTGCTAACACTGAAGAATAATAAAGTCTGATATGTAAATATATATTAAAACCATACGAGAAAAATCATATTGATTACTAATTTCCATCATTATCATGATGTGTTAGTAATCGTTGGTTGTGTTCAACAGAATAAACTAATAGTCCCCGCTATTTCAGTTGTAGACACGTGTACCTATTTATAACTAAACTTTTAAACTTGGTTCCAGCGGTAGACATAATGCAGAGAACTCGTTGTGCAGGTTTAAAGTTAAACAAACCAAGCAAAAAAACTTACACAGAACGTAATGAATTCACATCCTTTCTCACACAACCCGTTAAAGAAAAATATTAACATTTCGAACTAACAATATTATTTCAACCACCAATACAGAGAAATAAAGAATTGTTGATATTTTGTTGAACTAACAAACCCGCTTCTTACGTAATTACTGGCCCGGCATGGCCAGATGGGTAAGGCATTCGACTCGTAATCTGAGGGTCGCGGGTTCAAATCCCCATCACACCAAACGTGCTCGCCCTTTCAGCCGTTAGGATGTTATAATATTATTGTGAATTCCACAATTTATTTGTAAATGAGTAGCCCAAGAGTGGCGGTGGACGGTGATAACTATCAGCTTCCCCTCAACTCTCACATTGCTAAATTAGGGACGGCTAGGGCAGAGATCCTTCGTATAGCTTTGCGCAAATTTCAAAACAAAACAAGCATTAATTACTTACAGCTAAAGAATGCATGTGATTGACTTTGCTACACCATGTAACTTCTGCAACTAATGTGTTCTCGACCCATATACTGACTTCATCAGGACCTGTTATTGTTAAACTCATTCTCTGATCATTTATCCGAATTACGCTGTGGAAGTAGGTGTCGCTCTTCACCCCCATGATGTTCTCACCGAACACGGAAAATACATAGGTCAGTTCTGGTTCAAGCTAAAATGTAGAAACAAATATATTAATCACATATTGTAAAAAAATAAATAAATAGCTATAAAAATAATAAGAAAGAAAGAAGGAGGTGAAATAAAATTACTGCATTCATGTTTCTGTAAACCACAAATGGACGTAATACATACTACACCAAAAAACAACGTACAACCAGATGTCACTTAAATTGATAGTTTAAAGACTAATGTTTATAACTGTTTCAAATTGGGTTAGCGTTTTTGCAACATAAGACTCTTTCTAGAGAGATAGTATTTAGAATATTTGTATTTGCAGATATACAAAGTTGTCTATTACAATTTAATAAGTGGATTCGTGTTCAGTCATCAGTGTACTCTCGAGAGTAACAACTATCACGTGTGTTGATCAACAAATGATATCAGTACAGTTCAGTATTAACTCGCAAAAATAGAGATGTCCAGAGGATGTAGTACTACAAGTTGAATTCCATTACATAGTACATGAGGCTGTGCTAACAGGTTGTAACTCTGCTGCTTGTAATTAACTAAAACGTGGTTTCGTGTTCGATTAACTTGCGTGGGTTTTGACGCTCAAATGTTTTAATTGTAATGCATTATTATTTCTCAATATAAGTATTGTCTATTGGCATTCCAATATTTTTCTGGTGTTGATTGCTATAAACTAAGATTTAATTCATTAAAATTAAAAACTTAATGGTCTATTGTAGTGCTGCAAACTGCCACAAGGATTGATAACAAATGATATATTATTATGAATGCTGTTTTCTATTTCTTTGTAAATGAGTTAGAGCTTAAACAGCAAAGAAGTTATTTCTACCAATAGACGTCATGTACGTTTGTGCTAATATCTCTTTAATATCTGGATGGTTGTTAAAGTTCTAAAAGATCATTGCACATCTAGCTATCACGTGGTATGTAGATTTATTTTGAAAGGCATACTTCTCTTTTAAACAATAATTTAGCATGTGAGCTGGTTTTTAAAAGCCGTGATAATATTATGTTTATTGTTGATGTTTGAATTAATGTTGACACGTAGAATATTTCCAGGTTGAGTTATACCACGGGAAATTAGTTGTTTTAGAAAATCTATGTAACAGCTCTTCAAAAGAAAAATATTCATACATTTAGTTTATACAGATGTATTCGGCCACAATTTGGAATTCAAAGAACCGAAACATCGTGTCTACTAAATAGCATTGTAAAACTAAAGAACATGGAAAAACTTTGGATACCTGAGCCATATAAAAAAAGACCTACAACAAGTTCTACCCAGCCGTAATTCATAAACAGAAAGGTTACAAGCAAAAACCATCCATGTCCCTCGGCCAACAGTGTGAAAAAAATAATGAAGGATCTTTGTCTGAAAAAACGACACAAGGTGTTTTCAACCATCATACACGACACCCGTTGGAATACTGATACAAACGTTCATGCTATTCTGACAGTTGAAACTGGCTCTTGGAATTCGTCTTGTTTAATGAAAAGTGTGCAAGAAGTATAGGTGTAGTTTGAAGAATAGAGCCTTACAAGAAAGTCTTTTTTTCAATGGAAACTCTGCTGTTTACTGTGATCGGCCAGCGATTCATCTTCTGTGAATGTTACAATAAATATGGTGAAATAATATGTGTGTAGAAAAAACGTATTAACAGTAAATAGCACGGTGAAACAATTACAATCAGGATTTGGCTTGTATAAGGCTTGGTATTAAAATAAATGTGTCATCACGGGCTCATGTGAAAACTGAGATGTCAGAAAGTGACAAATTTCTTGGCTGAATTGTGATGAATCTAGCTGTAACAAATCCTTTATGACGAACAAGTACGTGAAAGTGATAAATACGTTAAAGAGCATGAAGAAATAAGCGATTACTATCAGATTTTTGTTTTAAACTACACAGATTAAGATACACTTATGAGTATGTCTACTATTTAACAATAGTGTTATCCTAAATGACATGGATTATCCAAAAAATAATTGTTGTTCAATTTTAAACCTATGTGTAGTTAAATTAAAGAAGTACCATATAAAATTCTGTCATCTAAATAAACACGGAAAATATGGTTTTATACCAAGAAGCAAGAATAAGACATACAATATTACCTACGTTCTATTAAAATAATTATTTGTTTTATGGAAGATAAATGTATCAGTAGTATCAGTTTTCATGAAAAGAACTATTACAATAAAAAATACTGATCATAATTCCTAAATTTATACATTATACTTAAAGCAAATAATTTTAAATTCCTTGGCGCGAAATGTAAAAATAGTTTTCTTTTTTTATACTAACGTTTTCAAACAACTATTTTATTACAGTACCTGTGACATGTAATCAAGAAAACTAAATTTTAGTTGATATTAGTTTCATTAATATCATTCAAAAGTTTAAGAGTTTGAAAAAGTTAGTTTGCAGAATTTTTATTTTGAAGTTTTCCCTATTATGCAATAACTGCAACATTTACATGAGATCTAAATACAGAGTTTATAATGCCATTATAAAAAACATATAACTGCTCCATCTAATTTTTATTTCTTTACCTTACGTTATTTCTAAAGCACTCGCAAAATTGCATAGGCTAACCTAAGTTAAAATAAAAATATGGAAACTTAGAAACATGTGGCTCATTAATAATGCCAAGATTATACATATTAAGACACCAATGATTTTTATTTAATAACTTTTATGTACTAAATCACGATTGGCAGATTAAGTATTCAAAATGGTTGATAGTCTTCATATATAATAACTTATAATCATTATGAATATTCAATTAACTTATTCACGTTTTTGGGTGTTATGTTCACATGTGTATATGTTTTATCTATCAATGTGTATCCGAAAATTAATACTGTTTTCTGCTCTTTAGTAAATGAGTTGAGGTTTAAACAGCATAGAAGTATTTCTACCAATACATACCATGCCAGTTTTGCTGATATCTCTTTATTATCTAGAGAGTTGTTAAAGTTCTAAAAGAAATTGCGCACCTTACTATTACGTAGTATGTAGATTTACTTTTAAAGGCGTGCTGCTTTTGTTCACAACAATTTAGCATGTGAGTTAATTTTAATATTTTGTATTTGTTAACATTTGAATTAATGTTGATACGTAGAATATCTCTTGGTAGAGTTGTTCCAACGCAAATTGATCGTTTTAAAAAAAGGCTATGTAGCAACCATTTACAAAAAAATATTCATGAACTTAGATAACACAGATGTATTCAGCCCTGCAATTTGGAATTTGAAAGACGGTTACATCATTTCTTCCATTGCAAAACTAAAAAAAATGTGGAAAATCTTCAGACTCTTGGGTCATATAAAAGAGCCCTACATCAAGTTCTACCCCAGTCGTAATTCACGAACAGAAAGGTTACTAGCAAAAGCCATCCATGTTCCCCGGCCAACAGTGTGAAATATAATAAAGAAGGAACTCTGTCTGGAAAAAAAACACGACACAAGTTACTTTCATGACATATTGTTCAACCATCATATACGATATGCAGTCGGACAATGATAGAGGTATTCATGCTATTCCACGCAAACACTTAATGGACAAGTCATCAGGTGCAGCGTCGATGAATTTCTTTCCGAACTGAGAGTTGAAACTTCTTGCAAATCGTCGTGTTTAGCGGTGATCTTGAAGATTAAAGCCTTACAAAGACACTAGGTTTAGTTTGCAACAAATGCGATAAAATTGTATGTTAGCAATAAGTTTGTGGGTTGAATAATCACAATCATGACTTGACTTGTATATGACTTGGAGTAAAAATGCATGATGCATCATGAGCTTATATGGAAACTAACATGTCAAAAAGTGACCAAACTTGACGGCTGAATTGTGATAAATAATACAAAACACTTGATGCCGTATTCTGCAGTTATACAGCTGCAAGAAAACAAAAATATAAAAAATATATAAAACAAACAGCTCAAAATAAAAAAAAACTAATATATAGTGCAATATATTTTCTTTTAATTTGTTTTTTCTGCAATAATGTTTAGCACCATTGTAAGCGTGTCATTTATTAAGAGCAACTTGTTATTTAACCCTCATACACACGGCGGGGGTCAAAAATGGGCCCACTTGTGTTTAAGTTGTTATAGAAATATCAAAGGTGTGACTTTCGGGCCTAAAAATGTACCTAATTTAATCTATACTAATAACATACTATATCAATACGTTTAACATGTATTTTATGCAAATGGGGTATTACACCCCTTGTCGAATGTAGAAATTCACGTTTTATACATTGGGGGTCATTTTTGACCCCCGTTTAAAAAACTCAATTACATTTCTGGTAAACAATCAAATAATGTATTGATATGAAATTTTATGTTCTAGAACATTCTATAATATTTTAGAATGTTCTGGAATACAAAATTTCTATATAAATGATGCTGCCGCATACAATGCTTACCTTCTCTATCGCCAGCGCCATCCAGAATTCGCATCAAAGTACCAAAAGAAAGCAAGACGTGAATTTATAAAGTTGCTTACTGATGAATTACTGCCTGAAGAAGATACAAATGAAGTGATCCCTCCAAAAAGACAAAAAGTTGCTGAAGAGAACGTTAGGAAATGGTGTCAAATATGCGCACGTGATTCAAAGAAAAAACTTATTCAAAGTGTATCAAAAGTAGTAAAATGGCTTGCAATGACCATAAAGTTACCCAGAGTGTATGCATAAATTGTACAGAACAAATATTTTGTCCAAATTTATAATTTGCTTATATGAAAATAATTTTTTTTAATATTTTTGGTGGGGGTCAAAAATGACCCCCAGTGTAAGCAACGTAATTTTTTGAATGTGTGTACTAGGGTTAAGACTTTAAAAGTGTATCTAATATGCATTTTCAGAGCTATTCAGATTACTGAGTTTATATATACATACATGTATTTGGTAGACGTAATAGAATAGTGTTAGCTTCAAACACATTTCAAACAGTCTTAACATTTACAAATAAAACACCATATATTTATCCAGAGTGGCATACTTATTATACTCATTAATAAGTTTACTTTAGCGCTTGTTTGATATACTTCACACTAAAGGTCCTAAAATATATTTATATCAACTTATGTATATTCTGATAATCTCTAATTTAGATTTATAAAATTCAGGAAACAGTAAATCTAGCTGTAACAAATCCTCCATTAAGAACCAGTGCGTGTAAGTGATAAATACATTGAAAAATATAAAGAAGTAAGCTTTTGGAATTAGATCCTTGTTTTATACTCCATATCTTGAGATACGTACTTAGAAGGATATCTATTTAACAATAGTATCATTGTAAACGACACAGAATATGTTAAAATAACTACCGGTAACATGTCCTTCAACTTTAAACCAACGTGCAGTTAAATTAAAGATGCACTATATAAAATTCCGTCATCCAAATAAAAAATGCAAAATATAATTTTATGCCAAGAAGCGAGAGTAAGACATACAATATTACACAAGTTCTGTTAAAGTAATTATTTGTTTCATGGAAGATAAATGTATTAATAGTACCAGTTGTAATAAAAAGAACAATAATGAAATTACTGCTCACAATTCCTAAATTTATAGATCGTACTTAAGGCATTCAATTTCAAAATGCTTAGTGAGAAACTGTAGAAATAGTTTTTTTCTTTTCTCATACTAACGTATTCAAACAATTATTTTTTGACAGTACCAGTGACATGTAATCAGGAAAACTTAATTTTAGTTAATATTAGTTTCATCAATATAATTCAAAAGTTTAATTTGTAAAATTTTGATTCTTTATTTTTCATTGTTATGCAGCAAGTGCAACATCTACATTGGCATTTAAAAGTGATTTCCTCAAATACAGAGATTATAATGACATTCTAAAAAGCATAAAATTGCTCCGTATAATTTCACTTTCTTTACGTTATTTCTAAAGCTCTTAAAAAACTGCATAGGATAACCTAAATTAAATAAAATATGTAAAAAGTTAGAAATATGTGGGTTAGTCATATTGCTAAGATTATACATGGCTGATAGACTTAATGTGTCATAACTCATAATCATTATGAATATTTAACTAAATTATTCACGTTTTGGGTGTTATGTCTGCATGTACATATATAAATATATGTATAGGTTCAATACATCTATGTGTATCTGTGCATATTCATGATATTTTTATCTGTATTTGTGTATTGTAACAATAAATACTCGTACAGCGGCTTAATACAAATTACGTTACACAATTATTTAAGCCTAATCTGAATCAACCACACCTATTGGTCATCGTAAAATGTTTAGAACTGACGTTGAAGACTTTCTTTAACAGTGCTAGTGATCAACTTTATTTAAATTTCTCATTCTGAGCTTTTACCACTCTATACTAATTTTCATCGGCTTCATAATCAATGGTACTGTTTAAATACAAACCATAATTTCGCAGTGTTGACGAGAAATGAATTGGTAAATGTCCTACATTATACAAATAAAACAACACATCACTAATTAGCACTACGAAAAAAAAGAAAAAGTTGGGGGTTTGTGATCACAAGATTTTTATAGCGTACTATTTCAATCTACTTACAAAATGTTGTATAGTTTACGTTGTTGAAATTAGCAATGTTAATGATGTACTTTAAACTATAATGAGAAAAAAAAAGGCTGACATGATGTACTTTTTACTGTAAAAACAGAATAATTACAGTTGTAACAAGAAATACGTGATAAAATACCTTTACATTTCAGAAGAAATTATGATATTTACCTGACACAATAACAAAGTAACAAAAATCATATTACAGTTAAAACAATACAGTAATGCCGCATATTAAACGTTCTGTAAATCAACATTGTAAAATTACAATAAGATAAAACTGTTATTGATTTACTAGAAGATTATTAGTTTTATATTTCTTTTTATTGTCTGTTTATTCATATTTCTGAGCAAAATAACACAGCATATGTAATGTTTGCAGCTGATATTTATTGTTTTCTTTACGTTACTGATAGCTGCTGTCTTGCATTTAATTAATGTATACAATCATACGCTTTGAAACCAACAATCACTTCTTGGTAAGTACCACTATTATAAACCTGAGGACCCAAACTTATAAAAATATGTACCTTTTCAACAGGAATTTCCAGAAATGAGGTTGTACTTTCCAGGACGTCAAATATAGTTGACAAATTCACTTTCAAATAACAAAAAAAAATTTGTTCAAAATAAGTTTATTACATGGAACATAATATACATAAGTATTAAGGTATAGATACAAGACTTCCAGTGATGTCGAGAAACCCACTTGTTGAGAATTTTATATGCAAAAACGGCTCGTTTGGGTTCAGAAAATATTTTAAATGGAAGAGCGAACAACGTTTCGACCTTTTTCGGTGATCGAAGAAGGTCGAAACGTTGTTCGCTCTTCTATTTAAAATATTTTCTGAACCCAAACGAGCCGTTTTTGCATATAAAAAAGATACAAGACTTGTAATAAGCTACTATAAATGGACTTTGAAAGCGAAAGAAGATTATTTAAGTTCAATTTTAAAGTCGGTCTTAAAATATTCACAACATGACACTTGTCTTACGATAAAAATACACTTCAATATAAAGCTGATGACTGTATGAATTATATCTGTGAATAAATTTACAAATCAAGATCTCTTATAACAATAACATTAACAAAACTGTCACAACTATTAAACGACACATCTAAACAGTCAGAAAAGGCTTACTGATTTATATTGAACAACCATTATCATCATACATATATATATATATGAATTATTATTATTATCACAACATTAACATGGATGATTACATAAATAGAAACATTCAAAAATTATGATAGACATTTACAACAGGATGTGTTGTGGACTCTGTATAAAGATATCATAAAAACTATCTATTTAAACAATAACAACGACTTAGGAGTCAGTGGTTTAACATGAAGTTCACTTATATATGATATTTTTAATTATAAAACAACATATACAAAAATACGTTCATCAAACATTATTTAACGATAAACAGTCATTTAAGAGTGAGGTCGAAATTTAGATAAATGTAACATAGGAAGATATAATAATTTATGTTGTTGTGAATTAAGCACAAAGGTACATACTGGGCTATCTGTGCTCTGTGGTGGGCAGCCACGGATATCAAAACCCGGTTTTTAGCGTTGTGAGTCCGCAGACTTACCGCTGAGCCACTGGGGGCAACTATGATCACAAAAACGTTTTATTATTTCACGCACTTTTAATTTCATCATAAATAACAAACATTACCACAAAACTACTACTTCGAAAATCACTGTACACAACACTTTTAAAACGTAGTTGGAAAAACTTTACTTCAATCTCACTTTGAACCAACGAATTTAAACGTTGACAAAAATTCATCGGAATGACGCTGCTTGTTGGTTATAAACTTAAAAAAAAATTAAAAATTAGGAAACGGTTTTCACTAAACTTAATTCAAGTGCTATTTACTATCAGGTATGTGTTTATTTAAACAATTTATGCAGTAAATTCATTATCTAAAGGAACAAACAGTTTGACTGTAGAAAGAAAGCGTGGTCAAGAAAAAAATAATTATTCTTTTCAGAAACAGCAACTATAATAACTGATATTATTATGCAGCACTGACAATCAATATTATGGAATACATTGTTTAAATTAGCTTGTTAAATAAAAGTAAACTTATTTTTTATGATGGGAAGACGTTTAGGAGAATCCCACTGGCACAGCGGTAAGTCTACGGATGTGCAACGCTCAAGCAATAGGTACGATTTCTACCGGTGAACTCAGCAGGTAGACTGCTGTTGTCGTACTACGAGAAGACACGCAAATTCCTACAGTTTTATTAACAATAAGTTACTTATCTTTTGGCTGCCTTCAGTCCACTCAAACAAACAAATTTGTCTCATGGATGAAACGACTCGATTTTACTCTTCATCGAACTCAATAATAAACTGACAGAAAACGTAATATGATTTTTAACGTTGATAGTGTTTAAGTATTGCATGTATGCATGTATACACATAATACGTAAAATGTAGTGTTGAAAAGTGTAATTCGACTAATGCTTGTGACAAGAATTATTTTAATTTTCTAAAAACAAATCATATACAAGTCACAGTTTTTGTTTCGTAATGGCCATGATCGAATGAAACAATATAAAACTCAGTCAAAATTCTTTAAATTCCAAATCATACCCTCCATGAGTTTATTGAAATATTTTTTTTATTAAATAATTATTAATGTTAATGAGACAAAGAAACGAACATATATATATAGATATATATGCATAAAAAGAGTGAAATTATGTTACCTGTATCGAGAGTATATTGGTGAAATTTCAACATTATTGAAGATAAAAAAGTATAAAGATCAAAACCAAATTCTTAAAAGTAAACTTGAAAATTATAATGTTTAGAAAAACAAATCATCAAAACACAAAACAATATAATTTAAAGTTTATACTATATGTGAAGGATGTAAAAAAGTAATATTTCAAAATAATATTTAAATGAAGTTTTCCAAGGCAATAACTCCTAAAATGTTGGGATATCTTTTCAATTGAACATTTCACTAAGATGGAAATTAAAGGAAGAAGGTTAGTTAGGAAAATTAAACAGGCATAGGTTATCGGTCATACAATCCACAATTTTACAAAACGTCTTGCCACTCACCGTCAGCAGAAACCTGTTCATTGAAAATCCCTTAACTTACACTCTTAACAATAGTAACTTGAATCCTCACATTTATATATATAAGCATTTTTGTAAGGAACTCAAGCTGTACTTGGCATACTATAAACAGAGAAAATAACATTTTTCAAAAAATAACATCGAACCCTACTGCCACAGAATATTCGTTAAGTTGTCCATCAAAGATTGAGTATAAAAGTTAAGTATTTTAAAATTTTATTTCGAATTTCGGGAAAACTACTCCAAAGCTATCTGTGCTAGCCATTCTTAATGATGAAATGAGCCAAAAGAGAAACCAGTTAACCAACGTCACTTACCACCAAACTAACGATAATAAGAAACTCTATCTATCATTTTGAATTCTGATAAACACACAGCCAGAAACGACTATTTTATTTATAATAAAAGAACTATCACCGAACGGCGATTATATATAATCTCTCAGTTCATTATAGTATGGTTAATTTTTAGCCAACACATCCAAAAAACCTGCTATTTAGTAGCAGAGTGGAAAATCTAGGGACTTACAGCTCCAGAAACCCGATTTCGATGCCCGTGATGAGAACACCACAGATAACCCACAATGTAGCTTCTCTCTTAACTACAAACAATCTATAAAATCATTGAGAAAAAGTTTACCTATGACGGAAATTTACTATATAATTTAATATATTTGGATTGTTACGTATTTTTTAAATGTTTTAAGTTCTTTGTAGATTAAACGCAACAGAGAAACACAGATAACAGCTTGTATAATTTATTACACTAAACTATTAACAAATATGACAGATATAACATAAATTATATAATAATAGTGACAGATATTAAGTTATAACATTCGAAATTAATTACAAAACAAAATAATACTAGTTTCAAACTTCAAAATTAAAATTAATCACAATAAAAAATGGTACTGGCCTGTATCTAATATAATGATCTAAAATGAAAGTCTCAAATTCCAGTCTAGGGTGTGAATTTGGTCCCACGAAGAAATTCCGAAACAGTTCACAGTTCAATAAATTCGCCGACTCTCAGCACAAGCAGTAATTCAGATGTATCGTAGAGATTGACGAAATAAAATCACAGCTTCCGTAGATCTAGCTTGAGTCACAAATCCAAGTTGAATAATCATTGCAAACACTTAATCTTTCTCAGATGTCTGAATCTCACTCTTATTCTTCGAATAAAACTAATGACTGAATCTATCTTCCGCGTCACCGTCTTTTATACCGGTAGGCCTATTTCTCGAACAATCTTGCAATTTCCATACAACTCTAGAGCAATCCGCGCGTGTCCGTTCTTGCACGAGACTACACGTCTAGACACGAAGTCACCAGCACTGATTTACAAACATATGATTGGTTTACTTAATTCAAGAAAATTCTAAATGTTACCCTAAATGAATAACAAAATATTAGTTTAAACTTCCAAACAATAATATCAATATGGAAAAATGAATAATAGAAATGAAAATTTAAACACAACACGACATGTTGTCGTTAACAAAATATTTACACATATACATAACACTCTCCCCCTTAAAAGTAAAAAAAAATGTTTGATTTTGTGAAAACTTTTTATTTGTTTATTTGTCTTTTTAAACCAACTTAAAAGGGTTAAATGCAGTAGATTCTGAAATAACCTCACGAACTTCAAACAATAACAAGGGAGCACCCTCAACCCAGTTCTTTGAGTGTTTGTGGCAGTAATTTGGTGGAAAAGATAAAAAAAATACCTTGTGACTCAGGACAGTATGCACTGGATGAAACTTGATGGAGGTTTAGATCATGCATGGCTTGTTGAAATAGCTTGTACATAAAATTTAAGCCTTGATCTGATTGCACAACTTTTGGAATCCCGAACATGGTAAAGAACATGACAGTGTTGGAAGCAGTGATTTTTCTCAAAGGGATTGCCTCAGGGAAATGTGTAGAAGCACACTTGATCGTCAAGAGGTATTCATTTCCTGCTTTGCTTTTTGGCATTGGGCCAACACAGTCGATAATGACCCTTGAGAACGGTTCTTCAAAGGCAGGAATAGGCTGCAGTGGTGCTTTTGGAATCCCCTGATTTGGTTTTCCTGTCATTTGGCAAGAATGGCATGTCTTACAAAAGTCAACAACATCTTGGCGCATCTTGGGCCAATAGAAATGTCGTCGGATGCGATCTAGGGTCTTTCTTACAAGTAAGTGTCCAGACAATACATGGTCATGAGCAAGACTAAGAATATCATTCCGATAGTATTTTGGAATGATGATTTGGTGAATAACATTCCACTCTTCATCAGCAGCAACGTCAGTAGGTCTGTATTTTCTCATTAGCACACCTGACTTCTGGTAGTAACAAATAGGGACAGTTCCTATTTCATTTTCATCAACAGCCAGTTGTAGAAGAGAACGAGTTTCAGGATTATTGTCCTGTTCCTCAATAAGTTTGTTTCGATGAAGAGAGTCGAAAAATGTCTTAGAGTCATAAGTAGAACTTAAAGTTAAGTCAGAAATCTCATCGATGTGAGACATGAAAGTATCAGATAAAGAGAAATCCTCTTTGGATTCCTGAGAACGTGTCTGAGAACGAGTAACAGCACAGGCGGGAAAAACATCAGGAAACTCTTCAACGAGTTGCTCTGTACTGGGACTAATAACAGGTGCTTCAACAACACGAACCTCTGGTACCACCTTACTACCAGCCAAATCATTCCCCAAAAGCATAGACACACCTTCAACAGGCAATGAGGCTTTAATACCCACAGTCATTGGGCCTGAGACTAAGTCCGAATGTAAAACTAATCTATGAAGAGGAATAGAAACGACGCCACCTTCTACACCAGAAATGAGCACACTGGCCCCAACGGATGACTTTTCAGAAAACGGAAGTACACTTTCCAAAATCAAACTCTGAAAAGCTCCAGTATCCCGCAGGATTTTAATTGGTTGTAGATGTGAATCGCCAACAAAAGAAACAAAACCTTCAGTCATGAAAGGCTTAAATTTGTCCTCAACAATATCTTCAGGTACATCAATAATATTGGACTTGGAATCCACAGTGGACTGAACAGGGTCAAAATCATTGAGAACCAATGATATATCAAACAAGGGCGAAATGAAACTATTGGGTGATGGCTTGTTTTTGAGCTTATAGCACTCAGAAATCAGATGGCCAGGTTCCTTACAATAAGCACATGTTTTGGATGAGAATGACACGTTTTTAGTAGATGATGAGCTTATAGAATAAGATGGAGTCTACGTTTGAGAATTAGAAGTTTGCTCTTTTTTGTCTCTGTCGACATTTGCATAATATTTGAACGAGTCTTTGGGTTTCTTTGCTGTGTGATTTGTTTTGCTTTTATATGAGAAATCTTTGTGAGTCAAAGCATACTCGTCTGCCAAGACAGCAGCATCATGTATTTTGGAAGCTTTTTGTTCATCAATATAAGTTTTTAGCTCTACGGGAATACATCTTTTAAACTCTTCAACTAACATGAGTTCTCTGAGTTTTGTATAATCCTCTTTAATTTCTCTGGAATCACACCACCTGTCGAACAGAGTTTCTTTTTCACGAGCAAATTCGACATAAGTTTGGCTGTCAAACTTTTTGTAACCACGAAATTTTTGTCTGTATGCCTCTGGCACCAATTCATATGCATTCAAAATGCATTTTTTGACGTGCTCGTAATCATAACTTTGCTCGGCTGTGAGTTTGGAAAATACTTCCTGAGCTTTACCCTTGAGAACACTCTGAAGTAATACTGTCCAATATTCGGTAGGCCATTTTAGCCTAAGGGCCAATTTTTCAAATTGCTGAAAATATTTATCTACAGCTTTTTCATTGAATGGAGGTACTAAACGAATGTGTTTGGAAGCATCAAAATTATCCAACCGCATTTAGACAACCTTTTCTTCTGTCTGTGCCTTTCTCATAGTGATTTATTTATCCGCTTTAATGCGTTCTATTTGTATTTCGGCATCAAGAATAAGGCGTTTGTTTTCTTGTTCTGCCTCAATACGTTTTTGTTCTGCCTCAAGTCGTTTGCTTTCAATTTCTAAACGAAATTTCATTTCCATTTCCATTTTTTTAATTCGAAATCTGGGTCAAAATGAGCGACAGGCAATTGTTGTACAACTTTTTGAGGTAAAACTTTTTGGCTGACCAAATGTTCAACAATAATTTGTTTAATATCTGCTTTCTTCATTGCTTGCTTCACTTCTAAATTAAAATGTTTACCAACATCAAGCAATTCAGATTTTTTTAATTCACTGATTAATTCGAAAGAAGGATTCTGATTAAATTCGTTTATAAAATCTTCAAGTTCGAAAGCCATTTTGAATATACAAGCTGTCTATCTGTATAGAATATAAATCTTATTTTATAATAAAATTAAATTGTTCGTTCGATATCCCGGACGAGCCCCCAATTTTCTGTTATGTATTTTTTAAATGTTTTAAGTTCTTTGTAGATTAAACGCAACAGAAAAACACAGATAACAGCTTGTATAATTTATTACACTAAACTATTAACAAATATAACAGATATAACATAAATTATATAATAATAGTGACAGATATTAAGTTATAACATTCGAAATTAATTACAAAACAAAATAATACTAGTTTCAAACTTCAAAATTAAAATTAATCACAATAAAAAATGGTACTGGCCTGTATCTAATATAATGATCTAAAATGAAAGTCTCAAATTCCAGTCTAGGGTGTGAATTTGGTCCCACGAAGAAATTCCGAAACAGTTCACAGTTCAATAAATTCGCCGACTCTCAGCACAAGCAGTAATTCAGATGTATCGTAGAGATTGACGAAATAAAATCACAGCTTCCGTAGATCTAGCTTGAGTCACAAATCCAAGTTGAATAATCATAGCAAACACTTAATCTTTCTCAGATGTCTGAATCTCACTCTTATTCTTCGAATAAAACTAATGACTGAATCTATCTTCCGCGTCACCGTCTTTTATACCGGTAGGCCTATTTCTCGAACAATCTTGCAATTTCCATACAACTCTAGAGCAATCCGCGCGTGTCCGTTCTTGCACGAGACTACACGTCTAGACACGAAGTCACCAGCACTGATTTACAAACATATGATTGGTTTACTTAATTCAAGAAAATTCTAAATGTTACCCTAAATGAATAACAAAATATTAGTTTAAACTTCCAAACAATAATATCAATATGGAAAAATGAATAATAGAAATGAAAATTTAAACACAACACGACATGTTGTCGTTAACAAAATATTTACACATATACATAACAGGATACAAAATAAAGCATTTAAAAATGTTAAGAAAACGTTTTACATTTCACGCTGATAATTTAGTCATAGATATCGGTTTCTACATTAATAACATACAGTTGGCTCTTACCATGTTGTTTATAAGTTGAAATTGATAAATTAATCTAAAATTATGGCGATCATGTTACGGAATATATCTTGATGAAATCATATAGTTTAGTTAACAAGTACTTAATTTAGTTCTAAGATATTTAAGTTTGCAAATAACACAAGCCTGACACGTTGCTTTGGGATTCGAGCTACTAATCACGTTTGTCTTTCAATTCACTAATTACCCATCACGTAAGTTATTTAGTCCTACCTTTGTGGTTAGACGTTATTGACCACTTATAGTTTAGTCCAAATACTCCTCCTCCTACTGTTTCTGATACGTGTATTTGTAGCATACCAGAACACACTTTTTCTGGTCCTTCTACATGTAGTATTGGTTTAACCTAAAACATCCAGAAGAATAATAATATAAACTTCTATGAGCTCACTTACCATTAGTTAATTAATTCATATTTATTCTGACGGCAAAATAAAAAAAAAATTGTTTTCTCACAAAGATTTCGATAATACATCAGAACTGAAATGTTAAAATTAGCGAAACTGAACTGAAGAAGCTCATCGTCAACAATGGATAAACAGGCAATTATACTATGCTTCAAACACTACTGTTGTGTACTAGAAGTGCCACCCGTGTTTTTGAAAAGAAACCTTACACGCTCTGCTTCCTCTTTCCCTATTTCGATACATAAAATATATTTTGAAAATTTACGAAAAACACACCTGATTTGAATCAGGACTTTCTTATGAACGATGGTTTAGATTTTTTCTTCAATGGCATGGATAAATAAGTCCTTATGGAGATTATTTAGATTACGTTATGCATGTTTGAGTACCCGTTCTGTAGAATAGGACAAGCTTAGCTATATTTTTCCTGTCCTTTATCATTCGTTCTCAAATATTAACATTTGAAACGTTAATATGAATGTGATATCATGTTGAATTTGTTTTATTGTGCACTTAATATACCATATTCACATCATGACATTGATTTGCTGTATGAAATATACGAAGAAAATTCAATACTTTATTTTATAAATCATCAAAAGGAAAAAAATACTTTCATGTATCGAAACACTCAGAGTGAAACAAAGTGGAGTAAAATGTATTCGTTGAGTGATCATATTACACAGTAAGTACCATAATTTAACCTAACTCTTTTTACATAATCTGTGTTTTTACATATGGCAATTTTATTTTATATGCTAGACCTTCTGTTCATTTTTTCCACAAACAATATTCTTATTCTATACACATTCCTTATGTCCTTAAATAAGCAGGTATTAGCAGGTGTGTAGTTAATGACATACAACTAAATAGGTCTATAATGCTATATTCTAAATGATAATTCAAATACAAAACAAAATGTCGAAAGTGCATTGATTTTATTTGTATAATGCACGTGTTAACGACAAAATTACCAGCACTGCTAGCAGACCATAGACTCGTATACCAACCAAAATTTGTCATTTTGCTTGCCTTCACGTGACGAAAGTGTGACCTGTGCAATGAAATCCACATAAATAAAATCCCTACAAAAGAAAGTAAGTTATGAAAGTTTAGTTAGATACAGAAGGTTTGTGAATTAATCGTGTTTTTAGATTTTTTCAATAAAACTTAATCATTTTTAATACTGAAGATGAGTTAATTCCATCTTGAGGTATTCCAACTTGTTACTTTAAGTTGCATGCTGGAGAATACCATCGTAGTGTTTTAACTTTTTCGGATTTTAATATTAAGCACACAAGTAACACTTTCTGTATTTATATTTTCTCAAAGAAGTTATCAGAGGATAACTTGTTTATAGGATATTTTTCTGAGACTTTTAAAAAACATTTAATTCACAATTATTGATAAATTAAAATCTGATTGTTTGCTGTTCTAGTTTTAACTCTGAATTTATTTATTATATTTATTCTTCATTGAACTTCTTTAAGCTAATTTGAAAAAAAGTATTTCATTTTGTTATCAATCGACAAAGTTATAAACTCATTGAAAATGTTTTTGTGATTTCAAAACCTACCTTTTGCCAAGCAAATGTATTTTCCGTTATTATGAAAGAACATCGTTAAAATGTTCTGGATAATTTAAGTAGTTGTTGCTTTTAGATTTTTTCAATAAAACTTAATCATTTTCAATAGTGAAGATGAGTTAATTCCTTCTTGAGGTATTCCAACTTGTTACTTTAAGTTGCATGCTGGAGAATACCATCGTAGTGTTTTAACTTTTTCGGATTTTAATATCAAGCACACAAGTAACACTTTCTGTATTTATATTTTCTCAAACCTACACCTTCCATGCTGTAAATTTGATTTAAGTAATTTAATCTCTCTGTGTTTCGATATTTTCACCACATTTAATTGAAAATATATGTCGATTAATGATGTTTGAGTACTTCAAGTAATTCATTTGCTTAAAATTAATTCCAAAGCTGAACACTGGTCTAACTGTGTTATGTCCACCATAGGTATCGAAACTCGATTTCTAGCGGGTGTGAGTTTGTAGGTATATTGCTGTGCTAATGAGGGACTCGTGAACTTTCAACATTAAAATTTATATGATTGGAAAAGAAATTATTGTTTCAAGAAAGAAGATGTTTATTTCAGCTTACTGATTATATGCTACATTCTTTCAGTAAGACAGCTCATTGTTTCGTGTTTTTTAAGCTTATGTTATTAACTTTATTATGGTCATTACCTATATTTTAAAAAATAAATAAGCAAAAATAACCACAAAACACCATTCAAAACATAAATAAAATCCCTACAAAAGAAAGTAAGTTATGAAAGTTTAGTTAGATACAGAAGGTTTGTGAATTAATCGTGGTGGCAGGAAGTGCACAGAGAAATTCGTACTGAGGATGTGTGAAAACAAAACCTTGATGAATCACAAACCTAATTAAGGGCTGTTTTTCTGAAGGAAATACATTAAAAAAAATTCTGTCAAGTGCAAGAATGTATGCTGAAAAACCATTGTTTAGTAGTAATTAATTTACTTCTCATTAGACATTAATGATGACCTCTTATATTTTTCACATTGCATTCTTCATCTAGTTTTTAAAATTTCACATAGTTGGAATATACAATAAATAATTCATTTCGGACGATACGTTCCTTTCAATCCACAGTGTAACATGCTGAACGGGACATGTGAAAATCCTTCAAATACAGTTTAAAATATTATATTTGTAACCTAGCACATCAGGAATTTTAAAGATTTAGAATAATCTGTGTATAAAAGTCACCATCTCCCTGTTTATATGATTATATGCAACATTCTTTCAGTAAGACAGCTCATTGTTTCGTGTTTTTTAAGCTTATGTTATTAACTTTATTATGGTCATTACCTGTATTTTAAAAAATAAATAAGCAAAAATAACAATAAAACACCATTCAAAACATAATATTTTGTGAATTAATTACAAGCTCAAAAAGATATTACCCTTAACAGAACTTCACTAAGCACATCTTTAAAACCTGGACTACCCTTGATAGATTTGAATTATATGTCTGCCTGTAAATCGAACAAAAGGATGATAACCTAAAAATTTCAATTATCAGAAAAAAGGAAAACTTCGTGAGCTTTCTCAACATGACGTTTTGTGCTTAAAGATAAATTAGTCCCTTTTAGTAAGATTGATAATTACAAAATGTTTATCACTAAAGATTTAAATTCTTCTAAATAAGAGCACATCAGTAAATTTGTGTAAACGAATGTCAAAAAATCTTTGAATTACTGAGATAGAGGAATAAATATTTCTAACATAAAGTGTCCGTTTATGGTTCGACTATAACAATCGATAAGCCCCCCAGAGGATCAGCGGTATGTCTGCGGACTTACACGCTAAAATACAAGTTTCGATACCCGTGGTGGCAGAGCACAGATAGCCCATTGTGTAGCTTCGTGCTTAATTCAAAAACAACAACAATCGATAAAAGATACAAGGATTACTGAATTCACCTTAGCACAAATATACAATGAATTACCAAAAATTTCAAAATGATGATCAAACATAACGAATTACAATAAAAGTCACTTCACGTACATTATAATGATGAATAAATAAAAATTAATCTGCATATAATAAACCAAAAACAGTAGCAGTCAATGCAGATCTAGTTGAATACAATAATTTGGGTAAACAATGTCCAAAACACGTCTCGACTTGAATGACAAAACATCATTCTAAAAGAGTAATCATTTACGACAAATATCTGATAATGGTCGAAATATCATAAATTTATCTTATACAACCTATAAGTTTAAAAAATCCTTACTTAGACATGCAGTGTTAAATTTAAAAAATCTATTAAAATAGTGAAGCTAAGATTTAATGGATACAGTTCAGGATCACAATCAAATTTTTTTGACATGATATAAGGTAGAAAACATTAAACTGCAAAATGTTAAGCATACAAGATTGTTCAGTTAAAAAACAATCTAGCACTATAACGGATTTAATATTATATTTTTGTTTTAATATTGACGTTTTACTTTAATACATATTAAGAAACATATGCAACTGTCCTTTAAATTTATAGAAGATCATCGGGTGTAAGTAATAACAATATGTTTCACATCTTTGCCAACTGAACTTAAAAGAACCTTGCCTAATAAGTATAAAAAATAGTCATCACAACAGACGGAGAGACAATGAAATATACAGGGTGGTTGCTAGAAAAGCGGAAAATTTGAGGATCAGATGAGATCATGAATAAAATGCGTGCTTACTCATTTCTATTTTGATTTCTTTACATCATGAATAAAATGCATGATTTTAATATCACGGACGACATTTTCGGCAACTATGAGTGTAATATAACATATGCCTTTAAAAAACTTTCTAAAAATAAATAGCTGTTTGACAAATTTTCCGCTTTTCTAGCGACCACTCTGTACTTGTTTTGTTGCAGTCAGTATACTATAAACCTCAGAAGCCATAATTGTGATAAACGCTTATTAATCTTAAAACTACAAATATCGAATCAGAAACGTTATACATTTACAACATTACAAACTGTTCAACTTCACATAATATCTACGATAACATTAGATATATTCCGCGGTGAAATTGAGTTTTTAAGCCGCGTGAGACCAGTCAAAGAAGAAATAGATAGTTTCCTGCTAAAAAAGTGTACCTGTGTGTCGACATAGAATTAATTCGCTGTGCGCAAACCGTCAATAAAATATTCAGTTTTAACTCAAATAGAAGACTCTACTGTTTGTAAGTTTGTAAAACTCTTGAATACAAATCATTATTTGTGTTAATCTTTATTAAAAATTATATTGTTCTTTGCATATTAAAATATGATTATGTTAAGTAAGAAAATTATGTGTATGAATTTAATTGGCAAATATCATAAATGTGATACATATCAACATTCAATTAACATCTAAATTAAAATTAATATTTCGGGCTACTTGAAATCGTAATATGTTACATAATAAGTGGAAATTCGTCCGAGATAAATTATAACACGTAATAGTAAACATTTAAAATGAAGATAATTCATGTTGCGACTGTAAAATAAACATTAAATGTCAAGAACAAAGCAAAGTAACAACTAGGCTTTTTACGTGTAGATGACATACTGCATGCAATTTGAAAGAAACTACTACAACAGCTAACTTCAATGACCATTTTATGAGGTAGCGTCACATGAACGACTCCCCTTGGGTGATATTGGGAATTGGTTTCAGCAAACTCTACTGTCATATTTGATGTGTACTTGAAATCAGATGGGAGAGATATAAAGATAAAGTTTCCAAACATCCTGCAAGATGGTACTGCAAGAAAAAATATACGGACAAAATGATAAAATTATATGCTTAATATGGTGACTTAGTTTTTCTTCGTATCCTACTAGCATGTACAAACACAGTTATATTCTTATTTTAAAATAATATTTTTAATATCTAATTAAATGTGTGAATATAATTAATTTTAAAGATTTTAAAATATCATTTCACAAATCTGTTGAGATAAAGAAATATAGTGGTAAAATATTTTCATATATTCAGTTATACATAGTTAAATATAACGCAGAAAAACTTGTAAATACAAAAAAATGACTAGTTAAATAGTTATAATACATGTTTTTCACTTGGAGTAGGTTACACTTAACTCCGTTGTGACAAAGTCTGCAATATTCACCGTTCTTTTGAAAGACTTGGTGACAGTTATTGCAATAAAGTTGGTGAGAGATATACTCAGCATTAAAATAATAATGTTGAAGATAACTAAATAAAGTTTTACCTTAGTAATGGTATGACAACGTTAATTGTAGATATATCTCGCCACTGGTGTGATGTAATTACAATAATAATACTTGCCATTTATGCGACAATTAATGACAGCAATACTTACCATTGTTGTTATAATGTTATCGATACCAATACTTATCGTATTCTGATAAACTTGGTGATAAAAATGCATACCAGTGTTGTAATATAGCTGGTAATATAAATATTCACAACCGGTTTGGTATAGCGCGGTAGATGAGAGATCGACACCCGTTACTAAATATTATTGTTCATTCAGTCATAGGGGTATTATTACACGAGATCAATTCAGTTTTTTTCATAAAAAGTAACCGAAAAGCTGGCGAAGGTGGAGTTAATTATCTGGATTTCCTATAGTCTATCACTTTTGAAACAGGAGACCATCTCATCCAGTCTTCGACTAGATTGAAAACAATAAACAATCACCACTGATAATTTTTGTACTTATATCTGTTGTATTAATTTTAAATGTTTTAAATAAACATTATTAGAGTCTCAGACATTTTCATCCTGATGAGAATAATTTAGAACTATTGTATTTGTTTTGGAATTTCGCACAAAGCTACTCGAGGGCTATCTGTGCTAGCCGTCCCTAATTTAGCAGTGTAAGACAAGAAGGAAGGCAGCTATTCATCACCACCCACCGCCAACTCTTGGGCTACTCTTTTACCAACGAAAAGTGGGATTGACCGTCACATTATAACGCTCCCACGGCTGGGAGGGCGGGCATGTTTGGCGCGACTCGGGCGCGAACCCGCAGATTACGAAGCGCACGCCTTAACGCGCTAGGCCATGCCAGGCCTAGAACTATTGTAAAAATAAAACGGTTTCTAAGTAAAAGGCTCAAGGACCAATATTTAAATTGAAAAAAATTCTTCAACTTCACTTTGTATATACACAAGTTCAACTTAAATTTAATATCAATATGTTTATTCTCTTTATCTGTTTTTTTACGGCAAAACTACTAACATTAACATTATTTGCCACTGTTCCCAATTTTAAACTGTAGATCAGAGAAAAGCAGCACCCACCGCCAACTCTTGGGTTACATTTACACCGACGAACAGTAACCCTAACGTTAACATTAAAGTGTCTCGTCTAATAACAGAGCAAACATTTTCTTGACCGAGTTTCGACATCCTGACTTGCAGATTGTTAGTCAAAGACCCTGACCAACAGGTTATAACAAGCGAACTTACTCTTATCAGCAGCGTTAAATACTGTAACAAAATTATCAAGTAAAAAATTAATTAATTATTCTGATTTGCTTTTAAAAAAAGAATAGCTGAGTATATAGAAAATAACAAGATTAATGAGACCAACTACATGTATAAGCTTAAGAAAGATATATATGAAGTCAACACACTAAAAACACAAAAATATTTCATAAATTAAATCATTATTTCGTGACAAACCCAACAAAATCACATGTTCAACCACCTATGGAAATTTAGGCCAGCGTGAAATGTATATACTAAATTTAAATGCAAAAAAAGAAGAAAGTCTCTCCAAATGTAAAAATTAAAATAACGGTGAAACTGATATTAGCTTCTATTACCAATATTGTTAATGCTACAAGCTTTAATAAGAAATTAAATTTGTAACTATTTATAAAGCATACGAAAATATATATTTGCTGCTACGTTCTACTATCAACATTAAGCCTAAGTATATGTTTTACACTGATACATATCGATAAAACCAAATATAAGAACAAAACTAATTTATAACTTTATCAGAATTTCACAGAAAATCTAAATAATTTTAAAAGTGCAAGCTTTTCGCTGTAAAATATTTATCGTGTTTCAGTCTTGCTTCCTTATAAAATCAACAAAGATATTAATCTGTAAAAATAATTAATACATCCTTGTTCACACTTACCATAAACACCTAACTGTTGTAAAGTTGCTGAAGTGAAAATGTCTCCACATGTCGAATAATGCTTGTCGAGATTAACATTAAACGTTAACCTAATTTCAGTCAGTTCTTCTGTTATCACAGCTTCAATCGCCCGTGGTGCTGGAGTGTTGGGTTTAATATATGCTTTTATATTGCTTAGACATCTATGTAAAACAAAGATCATAACACACAATAATTATATGCTACATTAAAATCTACAAAAATGAACTTAATTTATATCTGTAAGAATTATGTAGGTAACATTGTTTCTAAATTATGTGGAAAATATTAACATCCATTTTCAATAAACAAGCGGGAAGAAATAGTTTTTTCAGTATTCGAAAAATCTGAACTCAAATTTCTATATGGCGAAATAATCAGTATATTTTGATAACTTTACGTCTTTAGCAACCATTTGCCTGTAATTATAAAATAAGATCGTGTGAAATAATCCATAAAGTAGAAGTATTTGATGTTAATCTAAACTTGCCATTTCTCCTGTTAATAATTTCTCATTGCAAAGAATGGTAGAGCATTATTAGTACATTGAAAATGAACTTATTACCTGGGTTAGATTTGTTTAAAAACAATGTACCTCGGTAACTGGTGACAGACAAAACAACTTTAGTTCAATAAATGCTTCCAGTAAATCTTATCATCTGATAATAATTTGTAAAAGCCATTGGCTTGAACGAAAGACAGGAAATATGGAGAAGGAAGGCAGCAAAGTTATAGCTTTTCAAGAAAGAATACTCAATATTAATTGAAAGGTCAGTCGTGATTTTAGCATCACATAAATATTAGGATGTAATTTGTGTTAGTCAGTCAGAAACCATCTCATTTTTCGCAGTACATTTTGTTACATACAACGAAATTCACCATTGACAACTGATACAGGAAATACACGTTTGCGTGTTGTACTACTCACAAAAAGAGGTAGTGTGGATATTAACAAAATAATTATATAAAAATGTAGCAAACCGTTGAATAAACAATTCAATGCTCAAATATACACTATTCTAGATTTCAATTTCATCAAATTTAAAATACTTACACAGTTTGAAATACTCAACAGCTGGTACAAATCAGAAAAATCCTAATAAATAATATTTTGCTCTATATTCATCTTCCAATGGACATTTCAAACGATGAATTCAATAAACAAACGACCCGCTCATCGAGAATAACTTCACAATGATTTTTAAATTAATATATTATCACAAACTGTTGATCAGGTGAATGTAATACTCGTGTTTATGTTTTGGAATTTCTTTTGCTATAGTTGAAAACACGCTAGAACATTACTATATTCAAGTAAAATTAATAATTCTTTTTTAAAACACTTTCACAATAATTCTCAGTGAAGTCCGTAATTTCAATATACTCAAGCATACTGCTTATTAATGTAATGTCTTCGGTAGAGCTTCTACAAAAGATTTTGCTGCACTTTACTTTTAAGACTTTAATAACCTGAAGACCAACAGTTTTTGTATTTTTATTTTAAATTATATTTTTTCCAAACATTTATTATTTACGTAGTAATATTGCTTTATAATTTTTTTTTACATTATGCTACCAGAGTTGAAGTGTTCCATTTTACTTACTTGAATCAGACACCATTCATAACGTACATACTATGAATTCATGAATACAATTAACGTTTGTGTTGGAATAAGTTAGAAAAATGTCTTCAGTTTTTCTTATGTAACTGGTAACATAGTGATAACATCATTTTGTATTAGATTAGTTTACAAGTATATTTTAGGAATTACTCCGTAGGGGATTGGAAACAAATACATTTCTGTAAGATTATAAAAAACACGAGCTACGTAGTTTTTCCATGTGATAACTAAGTTGAACTGCTGTGTAAAATATAAGAGATTAAAATGACTGTAATTTAAGCATATATGAAATAAGCAGTTGGAATATATACAACCTGAGCGTGTATAAAATGAGATATTAGAACAAATATAATGTGACAATGTATAGTGGGCTAAGTTGGACTAATCAAAACAGGAAAGTAAAATTATAACGGGTTGATCAAAGACTCACGATTACTAAACTAATTTCCGCTGTTATCACTTATAGTGATCACAGAAACTAAGATTTGTGACCTTAACTGTCCTCGACATACAATGATTGTTACGTTTTTTTCCAGCGGGAAAGATGTATGTCTTAAACTACTAACCAATAGCAAATACAAGATGTTAAAAAAACTAATCATGCAACAACAGAGTTTAAACTCAAAAAATGGTTTTACGTTTCAGTAGATTAAACAAGACCCATTTCTGCACTAAATTTGCAACACATTATCTTCTCAATCTAACCATAACTGCTACAACTGACAAATAAAATTTCAAACTTTTAAGATTATTATATTAACACATCAAAGAATTCCACTCTCACTCCTTCTGGTGAACAGCATTTTATCAAAGAAGACAGTCTGACTACAGTTAATAATAATTTATTTATTCTTGCATTTTCGGAAATACTTCAAGAAACTAAGTCACATGCACCCCTGTTAAAGAACATTATCAAAAGGTGCTTTACTACAACAAACCCAAAGTGAGAGCCTAATAGTTCAAAACTGCAACATCGAGAGAGGATAATGGCGGCAATCTATTATGCTTCTGTAGGCGCTGTTTGATATTCTATTTCAACGAGGCTACCATCCTTCACTAACAAAAACATAAACAATTAAATTCATTCGAAAGACAACATAAAGAATTATCGTCTGCTAAACAAAATAGGTAGACTCCATCAAAAAAAATTACAACTCATCGAATTTTGAACCTAACAACTTGTTACATCTTAGGCAAAAGCTTCTCGCAACAAAAAACAAACAGCTAATCACTCAGTTAAGTTAACGCGTTCAGGTTATATATTTTACAGCGAGTACATGACTCTTGCCACCTCAGTGAGGTCTAAAAATGACTTTTGACTGTTTATTGCACAATGATTTGAAACTGATTATTCAATTGCAACATTCTAATTCTGTTCACTTACACGTCTCCCGCAAGTACAGCGGTAGGTCTCCGGATTTACAACCCCAAAATCAGGGTTTCGATGCGACTGGGTGGGCTGGGCAGGTAGTCCAATGTGGCTTTGCTATAATTAAAACACGCATACCCACATTTCACTCACACAGTCTCAAGTTTTATTTAAAACAGCTCTACAAAAGTAGAACTTGACAATACAACCTGTATATCCTTTCCTTCAACCCAGAGTTATAATGCAGTCTCTAATTCCTTCCCTTCAAGCAGGTGCTACTCAAGGACCAGTTTTCACCTTACTACTTTATATTATTTCTGTAATGATTATTATTTCCTGATTTTTATTTCAGCTGACGCATTTCAATATACTGATGATGCAAACACACTGAACACGTGATCCTATGGTTGTCAATTATTGCGACAAATTGTAAGTGGCTTTTAACTATGTTACAATTGATTACTATCCATTAATAATCGAAGAAAGAAATTATCTAAAACAGGGTTAAACCTGTACAACATGACAATTAAATTCATTAACACAGTTAAATTTTGAGGAACCACTTCCAAAGTGTAACACTTGAATTCACTCTATCAAACAATTACCCAAAGAATTATTTCCTCACAAAAGAATCGGAGAGGGGACATCAAAGATCAGTATATCGTGCTAATTAATCAGGCTACATCTAGAATATGACTGTATCATAACTTGCAATATGACATAATATATATAGAAAGTTTCAAAGTCAGCAAAACAGAATTGGTTATCGAATGCCAGTCTCCAAACCAGTATCTGAACCCGATCAACAAAAACCTACACATACCGAACAAGTCCTAAAGTTAACATACCCATTTTATTTTTTTTAAAAATTACAAAAACAAGTTATAAAAACAATTTCTGCCTGTGAGCGCCATTTTTGCACCATGACAGAAATAAATGTCCTATACCATTCTTGTTTTGATTGAAACCACCGAAAGAGAAACATCTAACTGTTTATTGGGCAATCAATGCTCTTAAATAATGTTTTTAAGAGTAACATCAACTTTTATCTTTCCCGAATGATATTCAACTACGAGCACTTTTTTGGGGTACTCACCCACTCGATATTTAACACATAGATCAGGTTTTCGGAAATTTCAGTATCTTTGATAATATTTTATTCTTCTTAAATTCCATGATTTTGAAGGGTGGAGTTTACTTGAAGCTTACTTAGTATAATCAAAAGGATGAACAAGAAAAAAGACCCTTAAGTAGGAAAGATAAGAGTTATTGACGACTTTTGGTGCCTTTTTCTGCTTTCCTGGCTGAAAGGGCGAGCATGTTTGATGAGACGGGGATTCAAACCCGCGACTCTCAGATTACGAGTCGCACGCCTTCACATGCTTGGCTGTGCCGGGCCTTCCTTGTTTAGTGGATGCATCTCCCGTGGGACGGAAATCAAGGTAGTAGGCGTCCCCTTTCCTAACAAAGTTCTGTGTTTACAATTCTAAAGTCAAGGTTGAGGTGAAGTAATTTTATATTCTCGTGTAATTCTGGTTCCTTCAACCCAATTACCTGACAAGGAAAGAAAACAAGAACAAAGATGTAAAAAAAGAGAAATGAGAAAAAGTGAGGCCTTCCTTTGTTCAGAATTCATTTATGATGAACTAGTTCAAACAATGTTTTTCTCAGTATCATATTTACAGTAATTGTTATTTCTACAATGCATATTCAGTTTGTCTTTGCGATAGTTGTATGTGACGTGAAACTTAAAGTAATAATGAAACGCAAACTGAAAGATAATTTGAAGTACAACAGAAAGCTGAAGGTCTTCCTCGATTCCATTGTATGTACTTTCCATCATTCGCGCTCTTTAGTTTGTACAAACGAAGAAGTAAAAGTTGAAATTATATTTACCCAGCAATTCAGAACAATTTGGTAAATCTGGTGTAAATATATTATTCGGAATATGAAATCGTACGATATTTTTGTCGAACGCTATTTCACACTGTTAACTGCTTTCAATCACGTATTTTTGAAGTATTTAGTAATATGGGTATTTCATTCTGTTGCATCATGACACTCTATGTGATAATATATGAATTAAATACAGTGTGATTTGCTATATCAGAACTACAAATACAACACAATCGTTGTTTCATCTGTTGAAAGAAAAGATCATTATAATTTCTAATTATATTTCTAAGATGTACTACTCCGAGCGCCATATATGAGCAACTTATGAACTAAAGTTCATCAGTAATATCTGGTTTTTGTGTAATCATAAAAATTACAAAAAGCATATTTGAAGCTTGTATTTGATATCAATTTCATGAGACAAAATGTAAAGATAATGAAACAAAAAACAATTTACCATTCATTATCAGTTATAAAAGTTAATAAAAAAGTATTTTTAGGTTGTAAGTTAGTGGATAATCACATTATAGAGTCTAATACCAATTTTTGGCTCTTCATTTTGAAACGCATTTATTGAAATACTTTAATAGTTAACATTAACATATTTATTAAATCAATAAATATCAGATGATTGAAAGGCTATGAAACAATCATCTATAAATTTATTTTAACGAAATAATTAATTGCAGCTTGGAAAGGTGACTAAAAAATTGGTTCACTTACAACGCAGTGATAGTGTAATCTTAAGAAATTTTAAGTTACTTTTGTTTACAGTGTCGAAGTATATATTACAGTATATTAATTATTGTTATCATTAACCATTAACTGAACTAAAGTTCACTAACTGTTTCCTTTTTAGTGGTATTGATCTACTCAGTGTGATGACCTTTATAAGGCTCTCGTTCACGATGCAACACTTCTCATTGTAACAATACTCTTCTGAAGATGGTGAGACGAATCGCATGTTACCCTTCTTGAGAAGCTTACCACAGCTCATCTCCACCATTTGTGAAAGTTAGCTTATAAACTATATTTGTGCAAATTAGAGCATTAAAACCCAATGCAGGTCCATTGGATTCTTTAATAATAAAAGTGTAAGAACTGGAATCTTCTAACGCCAGTTTCTTATTCTTTGTAAAAACAGCGGCTAACTTCGATATACAACAGAAAGATAAAACATTCTTGACTTGTAAGCCTGTAGCTCCTTCATGAAGGCCAAGTATGGCCTATTGGTTAGTGTTCCTAGTGTTTTAATCTCAGAATTCATAGTTTGTGATCCATTACAAAAAACAAAGTGAAAGTGATATCGTACTATTTGGTCACTGTTACGTTTTTTATGTATGTAGACTGAACGCAACAGAAAAACACAGATAACAGCTTATATAATTTATTACAATAAGCTATTATATATGTGACAAATATAAAATAAATTCTATAATAACAATGACATATATTCAGCTTCAACCTTCAAAATTAATTACAATACAAAATGATACTGGCCTGTGTCTAATAATATGATCTAGAATGAAAGTCCAAAAGTCCAGATCAAAAATCCAAATTCACACCCTAGACTGGAATTTTGGATTTTTGATCTGTTTACTCCAGTCTCCCCTTAACAGTCTTGTACGTGTTGACTTTCAGTATAACCACTAATTCGAATGAATCGTAAAGATTGACGAAATAAAATCGCAGTTTTGTAGATCTAGCTCCAGTCACAAATTCAAGTTGAATAAACACACAGCAAACGTTGAAAATTTCTCAAACGGAGACAATATCTCTTGAATCGAAAGTGAAAACGAATGACTGACACTTCTTCTACTTTTTCTTCGCGTCACCGTCTGTTTTTAAACTAGTATGCCTAGTGTGTTCTCCAACAATCGCGTAACTTCCACAGAGTTCCGGACTACTCTGCGCATGTCTGTTTTTGCACGAGACTCGTCGTCTAGACACCAGGCCGACATACAAATTATTTATAAACATATGATTGATCTACATAATTCTAGAAATTTCTAAATGTTATTTTAAATGAATAACAACATATTTTATTGATTTAAACTTCGAAACAATAATATAAATATGGAAATATAAATAATAGGTATGGAAATTCAAACACGACATGACATCGTTGTCGTTTACATAACATTTACATAACAGTCATACAAGAGTAGGCGAAGAGTTAGCTGTAAATGCTGATGATGTCATCCTTTCTTTTAGTTTATGAATTCAAAATGAGTGATTGCTGTGCAAAGAGAGACATTGTGTAGTTTTGTACAGATTTGTAACTGAAACATTCTTTAACCTACTACCTCCGGTTGCTGTAACATCAACTGTGATGTTATTCATTCACCTTTTTCCTCTTTTCTCGAATATTTACCCAACTTCTTAATAATATAATCATGAAAAAATTCATTCACTGAAAGTATTACCATTTTTCACACAGTATGACTTCTTATCGATCATCAATATTTGTTAAAGTTTCGACCCCTTTGGAAAGGTCCTAATTGGTCACAAGCGAAATTGATAATCTGATCTTTTTTCAGACAGATTTAACAGATGAACACTTGCTTATTCACAATATTTAATTTATTTGCATTCAGAAACAGTAACATATGTCCACGTGTTGTTATCCAGATTTAAATTAGGTTCTCCATATTATTGAGCCAGTTTTACCATCTTCAGATGTACACACGACTGTTGTAGGAAGATAAATTCTAAGTTGAATACATTTTCTAGTCTCATCAGTAACGTAAAGATATTCATTATATTTTCTCTTTCTCTTAACTGGTAAGAAACAAAAATTGAATTTCCCGTTGTTGTTGTTTTGCAATTTATAAAATAACAATTAATCAACAAACTAGGACAACCTCACAGAATTTTGGTCTCAATTTATGAATTAGTTAGCTGTGATTCTATTGGCCTTTCCTAAAGTAGCAAAACAAACTAAATGGACAGTGACTTCACATTCACTTTGCTAGAGTATTGTAAGATACATTTGATTTGATGAAATTGTCTAAAAAGTATTTATTTTTGTTCCTTTCATGTTGGGCCGAAACATTGTCACATGTCGATATGTCTTTACACATTCTGGCGTTCTCGGGTAAAATGCAGGAAGCTTACTTGCATTTTTGTGATCATTAAACTTTTATAAAAAACACACTTATATATAATTAATAGAAATATATTATTTATACACAAAACGAATTTGTTTATAAGCATCAAAATATTCCTATAATCAACTTGGCAATACGGAAAGTAACCATTCTTACATTACAGGTTTCCTTTTTATACATAAATACATTTCGCTGAAAAATATTCTTCATCGAATAACTATTTACACAAACTATTTTTATTCTGAAAATAAAATATAGAATTAAGAGAAAATTGAAACAAATTAACTTACGCTGACATACGTGTTGAATTATTTACAATCTTCGATTCAGGAATTATCATTAATTGAAACGAATTACTGGTTGAGGTGGCAAAAATATCACACTGAACTGAATAAGGCCCCAAAATAATCGCTTTGGAAAATGTGTTAATCTCCTTAGAAATGCAATAACAACACCATAATCCTGATGTTGTCTTATTTTGCAATTCCACTGTCACCTGGAACAGCAGAAAACCATAAATAGCGATACTTCTCATACAGATTTTTGTTTTGTATTTTATAAATAAGAAACAAACAACACAAAAATAATAATAAAACAGACACGATACACAAATTATTCTGTGAGACCAATAATTCACAATTTAAGGAATTCCCCACCAAGTGACTTTGTTTCATCTTGCACGATGACTTGTTATTTTCTTTTAAAGCCTATTATTTTATGTTTAAAATATAATGTGCTATTTTTTACATAATAATTTGTACAATGCTTAAAATATCACTAAAAATAAATTGCATATATACATCAATATATATGTATTTGTTTGTTTATTCATTGTGAAGTGCCAAGCTAAGTAATGGACCATCAAGTATCAAAACCCGGTTTCACGTGTTAAAACCTTTTACACATACCGTTGAACCTTTGAGGTTATTCAATATGTATAAAGTCAAATTAATCTACCTTTGGATTGTTTAATATATGAATATCGAAATCTGGCATTACAAGTTTTTGGATTTACCGTTGAACCATTGGGGCATTAAGAATCTATAAAGTCAAATTAAAACAGCTGTCGAAAGTTTAATATTTGATGGAGATGAAAATATAAATAAACATTCAACGAGTCTGACAATTAAACAATTCAATCAACGAGATATTGTTTCTGCTTTTGTTCCAATACATTAGCAACACATACTAGTCGATACATGTGCTTAAAACGTTTGTTATTCGTGAACATTTTCTGCGAAAAATTATGCACATTTTTTTATTGGTGTCGTTCTTAAACACAAAGGTACACAACAGTACTTCTGTCTCATGCATAACACGGGTATCGCAAACCTATACTTGACCTCGTACGCCATACATGGAGGTGAAATTAAAATTTACTGATATTGAATGGGATTTATCTCTGCCCTCTGGTGGTTAAAGAGATAAACTTTAACATCTTTAAGGTTTTTGAATCAAAATTTGGGAATATAATATACGTTTCTTAGTAAATATCTTAACTACAGATTGGCTTGCCATGGACTAGTGGTTCAGGTTCTCGACTAGCAACTTGCGGATCGAGATTACCTGTTTATTTCACAGAACAGATTCGCTATTTCATTCAAGAGTTACAAAAACTGTAATATTCTCAATGTAAAAGAACTTTTTGGAAACATAAAATATAATCAAATAGCCTAAAGTCAGAGTGGTATTCAAGAGACACAACACAGTGTAATTGTAATCATACACTAAATGACTTGACTTAAAACTCCAACGGAAAAAAATACAACATTTGTCCTTAAGAATACGGACTCTAATTCAACGAAAAATCAACCTGGTAAAAAAAAAGTGTGATTTCGTGTCATAACAAACATGTAAGACTTTAATAGTGCATTAGCCTGTAATGTCAGATAAAGAGACTATAACACAAAGGGTAATAAGACTGAAACAGTGGAAAGTAAATTATATATGGAAAAGTTGAAAGTTTTCTGCAACAATTAACTGATGACAAACTGAATAAACCCTATAAACTCTAAGTAGCAAAGAATTAAGTGCTTCTCTAACAAATCCAATTATTAGCTGCAAGGACTGCTGTTCAAATATTTTATACAATATTCTGTATAACACAGAAGAAATTATTTGAAAGGATAACATTTGCTAACTTGTGTTCAAACATGAAAGTATTTAGTTTTAGCTATACTATAATTAATACGTTATGTATTTATATACTATTATTAATGTGATAACGAGTGTATGTATTTTTTCTGTCGTGGAAACCCTCGCTTTTCTCACTGCTATTATCATTACATGTCGTGGAAGCAGATTGCAACTTTAAAATACACTAACTGGTTAACACTACATATAAAATAATGTCCATTTTTTTCCTAACTTAATGATAATTTTGTCTGATTTACACCAGATTATTCTGGAAGTAAAATATTTGGTTACACTAAAACATGTCTGAGTTAATATACTTTATTATCTTTTTAAAGTTACAGTTCAGAAGTTAATAATAATTACCTTCACATTTTCATTGATGTTTATCGTAGATGGTGATATTTTTGTAATCACAAACATTTCCAAATCCCACATGAAAAGCTTCTGAGAAGTGAGGTGATGAATTCGTGTTGTTAAATTTAAGGACACTTCGCAGGAAACCAAAAAAAACATATAATCCATCAAGTGGTCTTTCACGGTAATCTCTTCTCTGTACCTGAACATCGAGGCACCTGAATCATGTTGGTAAGAAGTATACGTCTTCAGAGAAATATATTCAGTCTGAAAATAATTATATTAAATAATTAATTTATTGTACAAAACATGCATACATATATGTATATATATACATACAAGTTTAAAGATGAAGCATAAAAACCTATCTTTTTAAGAGTTCAATATACATTATATTATCATTCATATAATATAATATTTTCTTTGTAAACATAACAGAATCTCATTTTAAAAGTTATAGTAATATATTTCTCCTCTGAATATACCTTTTTCTATGGTTCTGAACCGCTGTAAACAGCCAGAAGTGCAAACAGACATGGTAGACCTCATTATATTCATTTTTTTTCGTTTTTTTGGGGGATGCGTCTTTCTGGCTCACTGATAACAGTTGGGTTATCTCACCTAGCATCCGTGGGTTATGTAGTAGTTGTTGTTGTTTTTTAATAAAGCACAATGCTACACAAAGGGCTGTCTGTGCTCTGCCCACCATAGGTATCAAAACCCGGATTTTAGCGTTGGAAGTCCGCAGACATACCGCTGAGCCAGTGGGGGGCAGGGTTAGATAAAAAGAAAGTTAAAAATTTTGTCGCTATAAGTAAGGGATCGTTGGCTAGATACTGGAAAGTTGTGGTCTTTAAAAATATTAAAAAATCATTGGTTGGTAGTAAAAACGTTAGGTAAAGAGTGCAGGAACTTGGTGTTCTACAGCAAAAGTCATGATTGAAAATGGATGGTCAGTTTGACCTTTCAGGCATGATTCAAAGTTTCAATCTGGACAAATACAGTTAAATTTTCTCAAGGAAAAAAAGTTTAGTTCATAAGATGTGGAAACATCATTAGGTATCAAATGATGTTTGTATAAGTGAGAATATTGAAATATAACGGACATGTACTATTAATTAAGAAAATTATTCTAAACCAAGAGCCGATTCATGGAACTTGCACACCATGATCAAGATGCTAACTTCCCCTTAATTAGTTTCGCAGCTACAGCAATTTCTACAAACTAGAATAGTTACCATGTATGCGGGTTCTCTCACCATTGTCTGGTTGTTGACAGTAGAATTCGGATCCTTCCACCATTATTTGGTTGTTAAGAATAGAAATAATGAATGCTGGGGAATAAAGTGAGAGCTGCTACAGTTCTTTTACTATTTTATAAACTGAAATCTCAATTTCTCTTACAATCGCTGACCTTTGCAACATAATACTAGAACCCAATTGTGAAAGAAAAAGCTTGAGTAAGTTTCACACACCCGGCATCTTCTGCTTTGTTGAGAATTAGGTTAATGTAAAGAGTATAGAGTTAAAGTTGCTTACAGTAATCGTATGGAAATAGCATAACATGACATCTATTGCGAAACATAATATATGGTTGTGTGGTAATGTCATCACATGATATTTGTTTTGGAAACTTAATATATGGTTCTGTTAACAAGGAATGCATTACGATCATATTCGGTCGCTATTTACTCATTTCAGCGAATGATTAAAAAAAATTATATTTCTTTCTGAACATTTCTCAACTCTCTTCGTATATATATTTCTCTAAATTATTTGCTACTTACGGCTATTACTAACTGACAGCTTACAGTTTAGTGAGCATTCTTTGACAAAAATCATACATCTTGGTCTTTTAATAATGACATGTAGCACGATCAAACTAGTCTTGACAGCAAATTTTGAGCTAATGTCCATATAAAACTCAAAAAATTGAATTAGAAACTTAATAAAATATACCTCGCTTTCACGTAAAATGTGAATACCTAGAAACACAAGAAAATACTAACTATTTACGTATGTCTAGGTTTCTAGATCCCACATTCGATAGGAAAATTTTAATTGCATGTGATACCATTTACTTTTACTCTATAAACTATTGTTTTACTCATAGTGGCTCGTAAACATGAATTGGCTTTGACCTGAAAACTCAAACAGCTTACGTAATCATGAACAAGCTAGTTATATAAATGGATTAAACAGATCGAAAATTATTGAGTAATACATTGTGTAATAATAGTTTTTAATAATAATTAGAAAGTTAAAATATTACAACATTAAAAAATCACTTTAGGCTTCAAATATCCACATCATCTGATGTATCTAATCTAAATATGCACCTTTTGTTTTTACCTCGATCACTTGTCACAATATATCTTATAACTAAAAGTGATGAACAACTTTGTAGCATTAAGTGGAAATCCAGCAACAAATAATACTACACTACAACGGTTGAACAAACTCATTACTGTTAAAAGATTTACTCACGTAATAATTATTTTCCTTGTCAAATACTTCACACTTCAATGTCGTGTTGTATACAACTTCTGGAGATTCAATAAGAATGATAATCATTCTTGAAAAGGTTGAGATCATTGAATATGTGAGAAATTCCATTTTGGTACAATCTGGTAAAATACCGTATTATAAACCATTAGGTTTTATACATACGATTAAACATAAACAAACATTATTTCACAACAAACCCCAAATTTCAGTTATAAAATATAACACTAGAGTGCTAATATTTCTTTTTTTTTTTGCATTCCTCTCAATTAGTCATTGCAAACTTGAAATTATAGGCGATTATGAATTGCACTTTACTTTCTTATGCACACCACATATCTTTACCAAGTAGCTTTGTTTCTTTGGAATTAATCATAAAGCTACAGAAATAGCTTGTTTTTACTCTGCTTACCACGGGAATCAAAACCCGGTTTCTAGCGATGTGATTTCGGGGAAATGCCGCTGTAAAATTGGAGTTGGGCCTACCCAGAAAGCTTATAGTAACATTAAATTATGTGAAAAGCATTGCTCACATAACACACATGGTCTATTTAAAAACATTTCAAAAGACAGGAAAGTAGGAAAGCAGAAACGTTTTAATAGTCATACGGAGAGAAAGAAGATGTATCTAGTTATCGAACAGAAGAGGTTGAAAATATAAATTTCAATAATAACAGGCAATCGATGAAATTAAATATATTTTTGAATATTAATGGACCACAAAAAAGTCTCGAAAATATTACAGTTCTGCAACAAAACTTAAAAGTTTTAAAGAAACATGTGGTGTTTTTCATGAAAAAGAACTATCATATGCACGTCATACATTTCAAACATTGTAAATACATACGCCCCATAAACCATCACAACATACGTATCGTAAACTCTAAAAAAGACGGAGAAAATAATCAGAATTATAAGAAGTCAGAGTAACTACAAAGATTTTAAGAAGTTACTTTATCCGTTTCAAAAGCGTTTATTTAAAAGATATTCCTAGGGTGAGCTTTCTTGTGAACTTTAGAAAGCGATTTCGAAGCCCGTCATCCAATCGCTTTCAACCATTGATGTGTTATAATGTGATGGTGAATTCAACTTTTTTGTTGTTAACGAGTAGAATAAAAGTTAGCGATCGGTAAGTAGTTTTAATTAATTCTCTGTTTTTCTTCCATTCTGTCACTTATCAGCTAGAAACAGTTAGAGCAGATAACTGTCGTGTAGCTTTAAGGGAAATTAAAGAACAAACAATATATTTTCCCGCATATAAAAAATATTCCAGTCAGCCAAGGTTCTAATATAAAATTGTTTGTCATTCCTCTACCACATCTATTAAATCTAGTTTCACAAAAGCAATTGGTCTGTTTCAAATTTCGAGCGTGGATACAGAACATATTAAGGGCTACCTCAATATAGCCATTTTTAATTTTGAACTGACTGTTTATATAAAGACGCTCAATTAAAAGCACCTACAGCCACTTCCTGAGCTACTCTTGTTTGATCGAATATTGGGAGTTGACTGTCACTCTTATTGTGTACCGACAATTGAAAAGCAGGGATTACATTTAACGACTTTGGATCGTGAACTAAAAATCCTCACGTTCACAGTTCGACCATGCTAAATCACTTTTTTATCCTGGTGGCTAAGCTTTAAACACCAGGGGTTATGACGCTAAATTCTGCGTTCCGATGCCGGTGGTAGACATAATACAAACGTCCATTGTGTAGCTTTTTGCTTAATAATTAACAAACCAGCTAAGTATCCAGTTAGCTATACTTTTATGTGTAAAATCTTGTCACTTACAGTTAATATTTACTCTTTTATCGTCACATTGTTGCTCTTTAAAATGTTCATATTACAATATCCGTAATCTACAAGTTACCTAAAGATCTGACACTTAAAGCTCTTGATTGTCATATTGCACAATATTTTTATTATACTTCGTGTTTTCTTAGTTTTAAAATTCTGTCTACCTTTTCTCGAGTTGTTTTCTATGCAATTATCTTCTAATCACAATGTTAAAAATGTATGTGATTCCAGCTCGCTTGAAAATAGTTTTAAATATCCATAACATCAAAATGATTCAGTGCATTGATTTAAATTAATAAAAATAGCAATGTAGAAGGAAAATAAAAATATTCTTAAGTTATTTCAATGAAAATCAAAATCGAGTATATTGCTCCTGCTTCTTGCATGCACTTTGCATGACATTTCAAGTTTCCAAAACAAAATTCTCAAGTTTTAGGCACCTTTATTTCTGCTGTGTGGACCAATGTCGTTTACAGCGTATTCTGACTTTATTAGCGTTCCATTTAATGAAGAATTCATTTTTTATACTCGTTGCAAACATAACGTAAATGAAAATATGCCGATTCCAAACGTTTTTGTAAAGTCATCGTATAGCTGATTTTTGCGAGTACATGCTAGCAAAGCAAGAGATATGACGGAAGCAAGACCAGTTAATCTATAACAACATAAACATTCGTGCGTGTGATAGTAAATACTCACAGTTTCGCTGTGGATCTCCATTCTTCAAACACTTTCCACATTCATCTGTACTAAAGTCACTAAAGGGGATTCCATCACAACTAACACATTCGTTCCTCCCACCACAAATCCCACATAAGTCTATATCATCATCTGTAACTTTACCGACACATTGCTTGCACCTATTGTACAAATATACAACACGAAAAAGAACTATTCCATCATCTCTTCTCAAATCCACAAATTTCATTCTCTCGTTTATTTTCAATTTTGCAACATGTGTGAAATTCTGAGCTTATGCAGTCATCTACTCATTTGAAATTAATGTATTTTTAATATATATTAGTTATATATAAAGTTAAACTTATTTCAGAAGTGCTTCTAACCGAAGAGTACTAAACTTGTGGTTCAGATATTCCCAAACTTGTTGAAGTTCAAGTTTATCTAAAAGTGCTTCTTAAGGCACAATAATAAATTTGTAATTCAGATATTCACACATTTGCTGTAGTTAAACAACGGGTACTTTCTACAGTTAGATAGTGAGTGCCAAGTTATATTATATATTTTTTTCTAAACTTGGAGTTCAAAAATGTATACATTTGATAAAATAAGCTACAATAATCTACTCTTTTAAAATAAAACTAACAGATCTCCTTAATGAGCTATTAGTTCAAAATCTAACTTCAGTAGAACTCTCTCCATCTAAACATAAGATGAGTGAAATGAGAAAACACACAGCTCTGGCATGGCCTAGCGCGTTAAGGCATGCGCTTCGTGATCTGAGGGTCGCGGGTTCACTCTGAGTCGCGTCAAACATGCTCGTCCTCCCAGCCGTGGGGGCGTTATAAAGTGACGATCAATCCCAATATTCGTTGGTAAAAGAGTAGCCCAAGAGTTGTCGGTGGGTGATGATTACCAGATGCCTTCCCTCTAGTCTTACACTACTAAATTAGAAACGGCTAGCACAGATAGCCCTCGAGTGGCTTTGTGCGAAATTCCAAAACAAACAAAAAGAAAAACACCTACATACCCTAAAGAAACAATAATTGATCTACACCTGGTTAAAAGTGAGAAGAACGAAAGTTCTAATGTGGTTGTAAGTGTAACGTAGGGCAATAAATGATCAACATTTGCAGCATCTCTGCGTGTTCTATTAATAACTATAACTATTGCCACTTAAGGAGTCTACATGTTTTAATTAAAAGATAAATTGACTGATCAACCGTAAATCCAAATTACAGTTAATTGAATTGTGTCAGAGATAAGTTGGACAGTTACTTACAAGGAGGTTATCCAATATTTATCTAGTTTTGTACAGTCACACATCAAAGTGAACTATTAATGATAAATTTAGAAACGTTTACATGTATATGTACATGTAATTTGTAGTTATAAAATAAAATGTATTTACTTATATTCAAAGGGATACTAAAGTTGTATTGCAGTGACATTTACTGGTGGCCCGTCATGGTCAAGCGTGTTAAGGCGTACGACTCGTAATTCGAGGGTCGCGCCAAACAAGCTCACCCTTTCAGCCGTGGGGGCGTTATAATGTGACGGTCAATCCCACTATTCGTTAGTAAAAGATTAGCTCAAGAGATGGCGGTGGGCGGTGATGACTAGCTGCCTTCCCTCTAGTCTTACAATGCTAAATTAGGGACGGCTAGCGCAGATAGACCTCGTGTAGCTTTGTGCGAAATTCGAAAAACAAACTGAAAGTTATCAAAGTACTCTTCAGTGTTAAATTACATAAAAAATATGAATGAAGTGCATGTCAACTGCAAGTAAAGCACACCTAAGGGAAACTAAGGCATAAGTACAGGATATTGTGTTGAGGATATTACAGCTGTTGAGATGTTACCACCGATAATTACGATTGAAATACTTATACACAGTGGAGGAACTATAATTTATTAGCTCTCCTGTATGAATAATTAACATGGCCCCTGGATTAATTCCCCTTGTTGGCAATTCTTAAAATAAGCACAGAAAATAAATGTGAAAGATTAGGTAGTTAAATCTCTGAAACAAAGTACTTTGAAACCTTGTTACGAACAAAGATGGCGAAAAGGACACACGCTATTGACAGCGTTTCATGTCATGGCTAAGTGTACGAACACCGATGTACTATAAACACCAAACAAAATTGGAGAGAAGGAGGGCAAAACTTCAAAAATTATTATGGTCAGTATTATTTCATCCATCTTTGTCTGGCTTATTTTCGATATTGTGAGCCTCTCACTATAAAGAATATAGAGTCTTAATGGAAAGGGTACTCATAATATTGAGGTTCTACTGAATATCAGTTTGTTTAATGAAATGTAGTTGTAATAATTATTAAGACAGACATGTCTTAAAATATCTTTGGTTGAAAAATACGTACCCGTTTATTTGGTCTATGCTGTTTCTAGAATCATTACATAATCTAATAGTTTGTTCCTCACCTCTCCTAAAATACAAAAACAAAACTGTATATCAAAGATATGACAAAGAAAAACTTGTTTAAATCTAAATTTATAATTCCTTCAAGAAAAATACATGAACGATATAAATTAGTATCAGCTCTTGGTAATTTTCATATTTTAAGATAACTCTGAAGAATAACATCACTTTATTAAATAAAATATTTATCTCATACGTTAAAGTTGTTTAGGATTCAACGTATCACAGTTTAAAACACCAGCATAAACACCACCCGACGATTGATTGTGTGGGCTAGATCCCATTGAAAGCGTTGTTTGACCTTCGGTCCAGTTACTTTAATGTGACTGTCTCAGTGACCAGAATATAAGTAAAAAGTTTCCGAACATTTTGTTCCTGACAAAACACCTTTCTGACATACACCATTGCGAGCTTTCTCATACGCTTCTTTGGGGCGTATGAACTTGTTGACAATACTACATACAGTATCATGTACGAAAGCCTCAATCTGTGGTGATGAATTTTCTCTAACGATATCGAAAAATCGTGCACGTTTTCTTCGTTAATTTTTCCATTACCAGAAGAAATATTCCTAAGTATAAAATTTTATTGATATTGTATCTTTATATCGATTATCACAGTTATGCTTATGGAAATCTTCAGACTTGTCAATATTATGACAGGGGATATTTTCAAATATGAAAACTAACAGAGATTGTTTTTATTCTTGAAAATTGTAAGAACAGAAGATCTTATAACTGGTATATATATATATATATTAGAGAAACTTAATACTTATAAAGTTAAGTAAATAAAATCAAAGGGAAGGGCTGCGATGAAAATGGGCAACCCCAAACCTCTGACTATTTACACTGTGTAACAAAATTTTACTTTTTTTGTTCCAGGTCAGTGTTATTTCCAAATTGCTGATGCCTAAAGTAAATGGAAAAGACTCATTTCCATCTTTAAAGATTGCTTTTGTGAATGCATTTAATACATTATTTTTTAGTTGCGGAATAGTTTAATAATTTTATTTAAAGTTTCTTTATTAAATCCCTGAAATAATAATTTTTGTATCAATATTTCAACATGACTGATAAATTTTTTCAATTTATGACAAATTTTACAATATCTGAATAAATGCGTAGTTGCGAAGTTATAATGTTTATAACAGAAAGCTATGATACATTTCTTTTAAAAGAGGGTGAACCATAAACTGTGAAGGCAAAATACTTTCTTTTTAAAAAATATTCAGATTATGATCCTTATGAATTACTTTAATTTCTAAATCTTAATAATGTACTTCTATTTAAGACATTAAAGTATTTTCAATTTATAATTCAACTGTATAAATAATATTAATAGCATCATTGATTTCAGGATTATTTATTTCACACATAGTTCTTACAAGCTCAACTTAGTGACCAATCGATAATGAAGAAATAAGAAACTGATAAGTTAAGTTTTCGCAATTAAAAACAACACACATTTATTTTTTCTAACTTTAAACATATTATGAAAGTTCTTCATTTTAAATTTATCAAGTTGAATATTCTGACTCCGGAAATCATCTTTTTTAATTTTTAAATTTTGAAGGGAAACTCTCACTGATATTTTAAACCCTGATTATGAAAGAACTGGATCTACTGGAACCAAATTATTTTTACTAAATTCTACAAGCATTGAATATTATTACTTAGAATGTTTTTAATATTATAATTCGTTGAGCAGGTTTAGTGAAAGGCTATACCAGTAATACCTTGTTTTAAAGTGATTTTAATATGAAAAATCAACTAATAAACGCCATCCGCCTCAATCTCTTGAGCTGCTCTTGCCAGTTCGAATCGTGGTTTCTTAAGGTAGCTCTTATAACACAGCAAAGGCCACAAATCGTTTATCACATTTTTTTTAGTAATGGATCATGAACTATGGATGTTCATTACCATAGACTTAGATGGAGTTTATCTTCACTTTTATCACTTTTTCTGTTCTTAAACGTAAAGACTAAAAAAATGATCGTTAAAGCAAAACATTGCATGCCCATAGGCAATAACTTAGATATTTTACAATTAAAATTTTATTCAATGATATTTGAAAATAAAAAGAACTGTTTCTTATTTTAACTCTCAGTTGATGTTTCTAACTTTAAATATTATATCACTTCTTTGCGAAAGTATAAAGCTATTATTCAAGTTTGGAATATTGTTTTTTAAAACGATACATTTATGTTATTATATTATCTTATATAATAAGGTTAATGTAGATTTATATACATAACATTATATTGGTTTTGAAAACACAAAAAGTTGAAGTATCAACTAATAACCATACTATTAAACTCAAGATGCATTATCTTCGTGAAACTTAAATCAGAACACCACTGTCACTATACGTGACTCATAATACTATCTCAGCTGTGTAACTTTACCTGTACATAGTATTATGTAAACATTTGGAGTGTTGATAAACAATTTAACCTAATTCTAAAGTTTAATTCTTAATCTGTCCTAACCAGAAACTCACTGCTTAATTATCTTCGAATTAAAGTTTAAAATAATACTGTTTGATTTATTGAGCTTAAAACATAAAACTTGTACTTGTTGAGCTCTGAAGTATAATAAGTAATACCACCAATTTTGTGTTTGTTTGTTTTGGAAATTCGCACAAAGCTACTCGAGGGCTATCTGTGCTAGCCGTCCCTAATTTTGCAGTGTAAGACTAGAGGGAAGGCAGCTAGTCATCACCACCCACCGCCAACTCTTGGGCTACTCTTTTACCAACGAAAAGTGGGATTGACCGTCACATTATACACCCCCACGGCTGGGAGGGCGAGCATATTTAGCGCGACGCAGGCGCGAATCCGCGACCCTCGGATTACGAGTGCACGCCTTAACGCGCTCGGCCATGCCAGGACTCCCAATTTTGTGAAACTTATCAAATAAATTTCAATTTAATTTGCCTGTTATAGTATAGTCTTTGTTATAATAATATGAGGTTAAAATTTAAAATATTTACCTCTACTAAACATTATTGTATGCAAGAAAATTTTATTGACTGCAATAACCAGAGATTTGAAATGTAACAGAAAATAAGAATAAATAAGAAAGAAACAAAACGTTATACTAGAAAAGGTTACTGAAAATGTAAAAAAAAAAAAAAATTATGGTAAGGATATTTGTAAGTAAATTAATGGTTGGTGAGCAAGATACCTGAATTGGAATAAGGTCTTTGAAGGATGATATGGGAATGCTAACATCTGATAATTATGGGATGTCTGGATAATTGAATTGTATTTTATTTTTCTGTTTCTGTTACTAAAGACTCATCCTAAATAGCTGTTTAATGCAAATACAATTGAACAATATGATCACGCTAGTTCTGAGTTTTTAAGAACAAATAAGAAAATTTAAAGAATGGTGAAGTGTCTTTGTCGGATAATATTTAGCGAAGGATTTTTAATGGGATAAATTATTGGATATGTAAATCACTGGCTATTATTTTTTGCTAAAGGCCTTAAATAGTTAGAAAGTACCATAAGATTGGAAATTGGATAACGTTTCTCCTCTTTGCAAGAGTTGTGATGAACAGTAATTATAGGTCTGATAATCTTACATTAGTGGCATGATAATTATGTAAAATTAGAACAAAAGATGCTTGAAAACATGGTTTCACTGGGGTAAACCTTGTCTTATGAATCTTTTGACATAATGCTATAATACTACATTGTAGGTTATTGGGTATACCACATATTAAGCGCTTTGTTCAGTCTTGGGTTCCTTTTCTTTAAAAAGAAGCTGAATGGTTGGAAAGATTTAAAAGGAGTTCTTCTGGAGTAATATCCTGGATGAAAAGTTTATCACAAGGTTGAGATATCTAATTTTTTTCTTGAACAAATAAAACTTATAGGGTATTTGAATAAAAGGTTTAATATTGTGTACGAAACTGATAGTTTTGATGCATCATCTTTTGTCGTCTTTAAAGGTGAGAATTGCAAAACTAAGACACATAATTATAAATTATTGAAAGATAGGAACCACTTTTTGTAAAGAGAACTTTATTTTACTAACAGGGTATTTGGTCTTAGGAACAGGTTATTTTCAAATATGGTAGATGTTGTAAATTTTAAGGAATTTGAAAAAAATATTTGAATGACAAGAAATGGTTATACTTTTATCGTAGAGTTTAGTATAGTGAATGAGACAACCAGAAAACCGACAAATTCCTTACTGTCCTTAAATTATATATGTCTTTATATATATATATATATTTAACACTGCGCTTCCAAAATAAAATCTAATATTACTGACTCCTGTTCTGTTTTTGAAGTTTATCGATAACATAATTTAAATTACTTTAACCTAGACTTAATACATCCCTACGCTAAGTAAAATGTGTTACATTACACTACATGTGAAGCTTAATATAACAAGATTCAAAACTCTGACATTTACGTGACGTTGTGCTTACTGTAAAAATTTAAACAAATTGGTCTTCCAGCTTTCAACTATATGCTATGTTATTTAAACTGAAAATGTAAAAACAAAAACAAATTAAATAAAAATGCTGCATCAACTGAAAAGATCCCATTGTAACTTGCACCCTGGGAACTTTTCAGTGTTTGTTTCAATTGTTTTTCAATCAAAATAAGATATTGTATAATCAGTTGGAGGTTTGAATTTGCTATTTTTAACGTAGTTCTTCCTTATGATTTTTTTTGTTTTCCCTTTTCTTATTGTTATCTTTAGAAGTTCTACTTAAATAAGTGATTGAGTCCAAGAACCCAAAATGAATATTTTTTATTTATGTTCATTGGCCTTCAGATTTTTGGCCAGCAGTCTGTGTATGTATATATATACTTTTTCTGAAGCTTCAAATCTAACTGTATTCTGAAGATGAACGCTATTTCTATGTTGTTGAAAATTGTAAGTATTAATTTATTCACAACATAATCTTGTCATGATATAATATTTGGTTATATTAATTATATTAAAAATTTTATGTTCTCTTTGCTTCAGTTATTCATTCAGGATAAAGTATTAGCTCTAAAAATGACAGATGATGCAGTTCTAGCCCTTACGTTTCATAACCATCATAGTTCTGAGTTTCAAGACACAAAAATTTCATATTTTATAGGTTATTACACAATATCTTTTCTCTGAAGCTCAGTAAAAAAGTATCCTTAATTTTGCAAAAATATAGAGTATTAAGAAGTGAAATGTCAAAAACACAAATATCAGGTCACGAAATTTTGATAAATCTCGAACTTAGTACATGAAAGATCAAATATTATTAAAAATTATATATGAATCCGTGCTTACTCTAAATGTTCATATAGACGTTGACATTTATGGACTGATAAATATACTACAGCTATTTATACAAAAATGGTTCAATTTTCACATATATAGCAGCAACAAGATTTTCTTTTTCTTTGTTCATATCTCAATGCCACGAAAATTTCTAAAAATTAATATTATGTATGTATTATTGAAGAATAAATTGCAATCTCACCACAATATATATTCACCACATACATTTCAATACTGTTCCTTCATAATACTATCACAATCCATGTACATCTGGTCATGTTAAAGGATTGAACACAAAGATGAGTCCGAAACTACAAATTTAACTTGTTATAATCTCGGTTTCCTTCTCTAAACTATACACGCACACACACATATATAACTACATATATTTATATACATAACATTAATTTTTGCCAAACCCATGAAAATATCTGGTTAACACTAACGTTTCACATTAACAAATCATAAAGATGTTTTTAATTAGCTTCTTCATGTTAATTGGTTTTTCTTTACACTTTAATTTCAATTAGATGATATTCATACATTTAGCTGAAGACATCGCAAGTGTTTAGACACATTGTCTGTTTTACTGTACTTATTCCAATATACTTCGTATACATTTTACATTTACTAATTTTTTGATAAATATTTCCTGTTAATTATTTTCTAATTTCATTTTACTGTTTTATCAGTTTCAATTTCAAGTTTCTAGTTGAATATTGTCTACTTAAAAATATTAGTCCTTGAAATTCAAAACGTGTACTTGAGTTTAATGTTTTGTTTTCCCAAAGTTTTTCAAATACTTTAATTTTGTTTAATTATATATTAACTCTCTCAGCATACTACAAATTCACATTAGACAGAGATTTTACTCGCTGATGAGTAGTTTGTAATACGATTTTGGTTATCTTTCGTCTTTACAACGCTGCTTGGTGAAAATAATTTACAACAATATGGAGACTGTCAATAAACCATTGTAAAGTAATTGATTAATAAAATGGTATGAGTAATTGGTAGTTCAACCTTAGGATATTGTATTTACATGATCTAGACAGTTGGGTTAGAGCCCCCTGGAACTTTGATGAAGCCTTCCGTTATTTTTAATTATTGACAAGAGATAAGGCTGCCATTCAACAGCATCCGCAGCCATGAGGCTTAGTTTGGTCTTGAATCAAATAACGAGTAATTGGAATGAGTGACACTCCTATAATGCATCCATCGTTGAATGTATGAAGTGTGTTTTGGTGCTCGTCTTAGAACTATGAGCCAAAGAAGAATAAAGGTTGAGGAGGTCATAAATGTAGAAGGAGGTTTATAAGTTAAGGGACTTTTAGAATTTCAGAACATGTTATCAGTTAAGTTAAGGTGAATGCTTCTTTTAATAAATTATTATAAAGTGATATTTAAAACGCTAAATGACAAAATCGAATAAAAATTATTTAAGGTGAGTTCACAAATTTAACAAGTAATAAAAGCATTGCAATCGATGTCTGTTTTTAACCTTCTCATACCACTTCTTGTCCATTATAGTTTTACTTTGTAAAATTCCATCTGTTTGTAATTAATTTTCCAAGACTGGTTACATTGTTGTCAGCAGTTGTTTGTAATTATTTTTACCAGACTGATCACACTGCAGTAAGTAGTTGTTTGTTATTATCTTTTCATGATTACATTGTACTAAGCCTACCTTACACAAATTTCATGGTCGCCAAAGGTAAGCAAAGCGTTTTCTTGCTCACAGGTTCCAGCACAGTCTCTCTGAATGGAAATTCCAGAAAACTTTGTTCCACATACATCACAATAGTTGACATCTGAGCAGGATATAAAAACATATTTTACAGCTTAATTTATTTGTTTTTTTCAAGAATAAACAAACTTTCCTAACAGTAAAACTGTAGAACCAAAGAGTTGTGCTCTTTATTACGACATTTTGGCTTTGAAACATACTTTGTATAATGCATACAATATTTTTATCCGTGAGCAAGCTAGTTGACTGTTGTAATCTGATTTTTCATTCGGATTTTCTGTGAAAATTTACATTAAAACGCATGAGTACAAAATATTTTACAGACAGAAAGTTAAAAGCTGTTAAACAGAAACTGGGTGATTGATAAAATAAGGCTTACCTAATGACTAAACACATTCAGTTGTAACTTAGTCAACAATAAGCGCTTATTTCATATGATTGCTATTTTTCATATTTTTTATTACAATCTTTGCATTTTTTAATATTTTGTTAAACTTTGTATTTCTGATTAAGGGACAATAAATATAAAGGTTCCTACAACAAATTAGTATGTCTGAAAAGAAGTTCATAAGCTTAAGTTATAAACAATTTTATGAACTAATCTCTTTCTTTTACCAGCCTTGTACTCGAAAAAGAAGTTTATATTGTGAACTGACGACTTTAAGCTACCATAGTGGAATATGTATCTCTTTTTATATGGTAGTTATACCATCGATACTTATATTTTTATATTAACGATGACGAAAGGAAATAAATTGAACGAATCAAAACCTCAGTGATTGAGTCACGTGATTAATGATTATAAGCAAATATTATGTTTATAAGCTTAAGGATATTTCCAAAGTAATAACTAGATGCATGCTTTAGATAAAATATACATGTAAAAACTTTAGTTTTTTGTCATTAGGTTTTAATGATTTTATCGTCAAGGAGTATTTCAACTAGTTTTTAAATCGTTGTTTATTAGTTGTCTTGCTGCACTGCTGTAGTCATAAGTTCAAAGCAGGCACTGGACCAAATTACCGAATACCCAAACATTCTGTAAATTAATGTATTGGTTTAATTCTGGAGCTACTAATAATCTGTTATTCTTATTCCATTGGTGAGAAGTTACAGATAATTTATATGGAAGATTTACATGAGCTTATACAGTGTCTGCAATGTCAGTGTAATAATGAGAAATGCAGACAGTAAAAGTATTTGTTACTTGATGTGTGATGAATTCTAGCCCATTAAACAATGTAATTTAGCTTTTCAAGCAATTTAAAAATCTGGAAGAGTGATTAACCTGTAAAATGACGGTGTTAAAATGCCTAATTCAAAAACAACCTCAAACAAAGTAATCAAATTTAGTGTTCCTATAATTTTAACGAAACCTGAAAATACTTACAAGTCTCTTATTTATCAAACTTCTTCAATCATAAATGTAAAACGTATTTTGTTTTTAATGGAAAATTTAATGATGAGATTGCAGATGTTGTTAATGGCTTAAAACATTTATTTGCACACTAATCATTTTGAAATATTAAATTTATTGCATCAACAAAAATCATTGGTTTCTCCCTTAATTTACATAGATGTTACTTTTAATTATTCATTTTACCAGTTTCTCTTAGACTCGACAAGATGTTTTATTTGATTGTAGACCACTTTTCGAGAGAGTTCTGTGGAATTGGATGACAGATTTTAGCTAAAAATTACAAAAAAGGACGTAAACGACGGAATGAGATGAGAATGAATTTACAGGTCATGAAAAATGACTGACGTCGCTGAGTAAATTTATGGATAAATGGCAAAATATAAACATGATAAATGTATAAGTTTTTGTTTTTCACACATCATGGTGAAGATGCAAAAATTATAAGATGGGCATGGTCAACAACATTCAGATCATTCTATGTGCTAGTCATTCTTCTAAGGAAATTTTAAAATTCAATATATCGCATTATAGTGTTTATTTTATTGCATCATTAACACACCTTTAAAAACCTGCATTATTGGTACACAAGTTAAATCAAGTTATTCTATTGTTTATTCTACTCTAAGGAAAATAATACGATAAAACACAGTTCATCAGGATAAAACACAAGACTACAGTCATTTATTTTTCCATTGAATTTTTTTTTCATAAACTAGCATTAATGTTGTCTGTCGCAAGGTGTGGTTTATGATAATTATGTGTAAGAATTAATCAATTAATCAACAGCAACGGAAAAATGATTTTTGAATTTTATAAATTTATCAAATTCCTTTTCCTCTTAGTCAGTCACCAACAGTTGGTTGCCATAGTTTCTCTTTATGGTAGACATATTTTATATGTCTGTGTTAAAACACATTGATGATAGATAAATATTAGTAGCCATAATAAGAAATTTTTTATAAAGACTGTTCTGCTCGACGAATACACATTATCATTCACATTGAAAAGTCAAGGAATTTTGTTCTAACCCCAAGAAAATTTAAAGAGAAAATTTGAACATAGAGTTTAAGATATAATAAGTGAACTTCTTTATTGAAATCAACTCTTGATAATCTTCAAAACTGAAATTTTATACTGCACCAATTAGTTAATGTAAATAAAGAAGTTAAATTACAAACTCTATAGTCAAGATTTACTGTTTGCTGTTATAACCACACTGTAAAAATCAATAGTTAGAGACTTATGAGCAGTTGTTCACATGTAAGAAAAAAAGCTTACTTACCACTACACACCACATTCTGACAAGACATATTGTCACCATTGCAAACTCCACAAGCGTCAATAGTTAGAGGTTTGTCGACAACGTTTTGTCCAGAACAGTCTCGGTATTCAAGTGAAAACATAAAAAGGTCCGCAGAAACTGATGACTGACCAAAACATGGCTAAAAGAAGAATATTTCTCATTATCAGCTACCCAATTACAAATCAATGTAAATCAAAGACATAAAGCAATACCTGTTGATAAATAAAGCATGAAATTTAAATTTATATACTACCAATAGCAATTTAATATTTGAACATGAAATACAAACTTGGTTTTTAAGTATAAAAGTACAGAACCATTTTTATACTGTTCACTACAAGCATATTACAATTAGTTGTAAGCAACTACTCAAACACAGAAAAAGATAGACGCGAAGAAATCATTAATTTGTAAAACATAGTCCATCAACAATTCATACAATGAAGCGTATGATTAAGATTCTTATTCACACTGTGATCAAGAAGCAATATTTGATTTTAAAGCAACTTGTTCATAAATAAATTGAAATAATGGATGACAAAAGAGTCGATAAGATCCAATTTTAAGGACAATAAGATGTAATCATAGACAAAATTCCACATTAAATAACTATTATAACTTACAAGTGCACTTTCCTTTGTATCTAAACTTTTATAAATAAAACTTATGATTCTGGATGTGTCTCTGGTGAAGTATTATAAATGCAGGATAAATTTCATACACAATATAATTCTTTTTAAAGTGAAATTATCCACATAATTATTCTATAAACATTTCAGAGGTTAGATATTTGTTTTCGCTTTGTGATTTGTTCGGAATTGAAGTACTGAATGTTTGCAATCAATTTTCGCAGGCGTTTTCAACGAAATAAGAAATATATACGTAATTGCTTGAGGTACACTGGTACTGCATATTGAGTATGAAAACCGTGCTAATAAACCTTTTTGGAGAAGCATAAAACAGTTAATATCAATGAAATAAATAACAGTAATCTATCAAATAAGTTGTAACAACAGATAGCGTAATTTGTTACGCCACTAACAACTGAAAGAACAAAGTACAAAAAAGTTTAATCTAGAGACCCGTAAAGCACGAACACTGTTCATTATTTAACAGATCAAATATGTATGTGTACAAGTATACAATCTCATGCAGCCAATAAATAACAAGTAATACTATCTAAAATTGTACATAAAAACTTTCATTACAAGAAACAAGAAAATAATATATTTAGTGAGAAGGAAATTTAGCTTTAAGTTTTTTTCTTCTTTGGAAAACATATGAATACTTCAATGTTTCACTTTATGATTTCTTCAGAAAGTTAACACTGTATACCGATAGATCAGAACAACTGTTTTAGAGTTGATTCTACTATTATGGCTTTTTAAGTTTTTTTTACTGAAAAATGAGAATCTTGCTTATTCTATTAAATATTGTTACGCTTAATTATTCTATTGAAAACTTTTCTATGCCATAGCTAACACATGACCTTTCACAAACACTACATTATTGACTGATGAACAGATTCAAACGTGACATACGCCCAGAATGTTATGCCACAAATTTCATATAAGATTGTACAGATTTACGTACTTCATAATTATTGCATCATATTCGCAAAATAAAACAATGCAAAACATCTGATTATCAACTGCAAATTACAGTTTCACAGAATTACAGAAAAGAGGAAATAGTTCTCTCAAATAATGTTGGTTTATTCGCTGATGTTACATGTGGATAAACGGGTTATCATATTTCATTGTTTAATTAACTTCGGACGTTAGTATTTCGACGAAAATATTAGATAACTTCAACAGTACAAAACTCACGTGCGATCGCAAAGAGATAGCTAGCTCCCCGTGAGTGTGCCTGCAACAACTTGGAAATAATTTGCTCATTAAGAACTATCGATAAATATTCGGTTCTAGACAAGAATAGAGGGCTTAATATTATTTGTAAGTTTGTAAAACTTTTGCATGTAAATCATTATTTTTAATAAACGTTATTACAAATTGTAATGTGATCAGAAGCTTTATATTAAAATATAGTTGAATTAAAAATACAGTGTGTATCAATCTTGTTGACAAATGTCACCAATTTGAGAGAACTCGACATTTAATTAGCTTCTAAATTAATATTTAGCTCAGTTTCAGGCAATTTGAAATCGTAATAAGTAACATAATAAGTTAAAGGCACATACGATATAACGTATAACATGTAACATTGGTATAAATTGAAATTTAAAAATGTTCTTTTTCTGTTCAACCTCTGGCTCTCTTATGGTTGTCAAGTAAAAACACGACTTTGCGAAATGTAAAGGTTATTGATAAAGACAGATAAAATGCAATCGTTCAAAATGTTTCTAAAAATATTTATATATATATATATATAACAAGCATATTATATATATGCTTATATATATATATGTATATATCAATCGTCAGTAAAATTTTAATTCATAGTTTTGTCTATTGGTGAACTCGCTAACGGTAAACACTCTCCTTACCCAGCCATATGGAATAAGATAATCTGACATGTTCCAAACTGAAAAAATGAGTAAGGTGTTTTGCTTTGCTTGTGTTGTATTCCACCAGGGAAGGTTTGCAGAAGAATGGAACCTCAATTTGTCTGTTGTATTAAGCAGAACAGGCTTGTAGTTCTCCATTGTGAAGTTGTGAAGCGTACAAAACTTTTCACCAGATATAAATCCCATTTTATAGTTGTTAGGTGTGAAAAACTTTCCAGTTAATAGAGGATTCCATTTTTCACTTTTCGAAGTTCTTACCTCCCACTGACCTACATAAAAATGTTTTTTCTCAGCTGGTCTCTATATCAAACAGTATAAAAAATATTTTTACCAAATTCATTTGCTTGTGAACATGACACTTAAATTTTACTGAATTTGTGCGTGTTTATTCTTTCAGAGTTAATTTCTGTCACGGACAAAATTGGTCATATATTGTATTTGCAATTTCACCTTTTAGTAAGTATGGCCGTATCATGCTTCTGAACTTGTATGTTTTATGTTTCGAATATAAATTTTGTATTAGACAAATCTGTTACCAAATTCACTTCTTTCGGCATGTATCACTACCATGCCCATGGAAGTTTGACCGAAGTCTCCGAACACGGGACCTGTATATTCGACACTTGGTCTTCCTGGATCTTGGTTCCCTAAGGTTAATGTAGGCAAGTCCTGGAGACTCAGTGGTTTCAGAAGAGTAGGGACGTTCTTTACTCGTGTTACCTGAGAAAAAATGTTGGACTTGTTTATATTTAATATTTGTCAAATAATATATATTGATATCTAAAAAGATAATTCCTAAATATGTTAAAAATAAAACTTAAATAACAACTGAAACTTAACTTTTTATTTATATCAGTTATCGTCAAAAGATGTATAGTCCGCCAACCTTTCAGCTAATCTTTTATCAACGAATAGTGGGGTTGACCGTCACATCACAACGCTCACATGGCTGAAAGAATGAACGTGTTTAGTGTGACGGGTATTTGAATCCGCGACTCTTGGATTGCCAGTCGAGTGTCGTAACCACCTGGCCATGCCAGGACTTCGAGAGACCTACTGTAAGTATTGTAAACAATACACAGATGTCAAGTTTTATAAATTTTGATGTATACCTTAATCAAATCACGTAAATATTTTATTAAAGTAAAAGTTGATTAGCAAGCTTCGTTTGTTAAAACATCTCTAGAATAAAAGAAATAAACGCTGATGATGTATTTACAAGTGTTCTTGAACCAGCAATACAACAAAAACGTGATTTGTGAAACGTGCTAAACATTAACAACTTCAAGAAGAGTGCAAGTTCACAAATATATAACCAAGTTTCAGTTTTTAATGTAAAAATGAATCACATATGTGAAAAAAGTAAATATGCTTAACTAAATCCGGGTTTCGATATCAGTGGTGGGCAGAGCACAGATAACCCATTGTGTAGCTTTGTGCTTAATTCAAAACAACTACAGTCTTAACCTGTTCTTTAAAAGCAGAATAAACACACATACGTGTTTGTAATAAGAACTCTTGGACTTCTAATCTAGTAATGAGATTTTACCATGGTAACACACTTACAGTTCCGGAGCTCTCAAAACAATTTAACTGAAATGAGTCGCAAACTATGAGTTATCAGATTTAAAGCCCACAATCGCTAGTCACTGGATTATGCTTAAACTTCAACAAAAAATGTTAAGTTATTTTTGTCTTCTGAAACCTAAAGTCAATTAAATATTTAAATTTCTCATGTTTTGTTTAAGCTTCAGTTTTGTTACATTTTATTATTTTAATTGTAGTTAAAACAATAGCAAGAAATAACTGGCAAGTAATATTCACTCCAACTTGATTGTTCTACACTGTATATATTATTTTACTCCGTGTTTTCGTATCATTGTAAAATTTTAGCAAATAGTTTGTTTGTTTTTTGAATTTCGCACAAAACCACACGATGTATAGCTTTGCCAGCTGTCCATAATTTTGCAATATTAGACTAAAGTGAAGACACTCAGTCACTTCCACCCACTGCCAATTCTTAGGCCACTCTATTACAATCGAATAGTGGAATTAACATTCACATTATAACACTCCACGGCTGAAAGGGCGAGCATGTTTGGTGTGACGGGTTTCGTACCCGCGACCCTCAGATTACGAGTAGAGCGCCTTTACCACTTGGCCATGTGAGAATTCTAAGTTAGTTTTAAGCATTCAAAGGATCAGCCTTTCGACATGAATTCCAGGATAGTTGTAAATATTCGAGGGTTTAGCCCTGAGACAGGAGTTCAAGATAATTTTAAACATTTGAAGGCTCAGTTTCTGAACGGAAATTCTAAAACAGTTCTAAACATTTTATGATTCAGTTTAGTCCCTAAACAGAAATTAGAATACACTTCCAAACATTCGAAGGCTCGTCAGAAGGCATTCGAGCAGTACCAGATTTTTCTTAATTGCATTAACCATATGACAATGTTTAAATAGTAACCTCTCGTTAATTGCCACTCATGATGTTTGGATTTATTTAATTCTATAAATTAAACAGAAGTTGTTGTATTATTCATATCGCCATAACGTTAGATATTGAATGGAGCAAACGATTGTGGAAAAGTACATGGGAAAATGTATTTAAGCTGTAAAGCTTTAATAAAATCTACTAAAAGCCTAGTGTACAAGACGTAAGAAAAACGTCGCAATAAACAAAGTACGAACAGCAAAAAAATGCTAATGCTAATACTTATCTAATCAAATACACCCTAGGAGTGAAAAAAGTGGGACCAAAAAAGGAGTGAACGTGTGTGTATCATTTTAGTTTGGAAACAGATTCATATTCTGTGATGATCCTCTCAGATATTTCTATCTACTGTACTGGATAACTTCACTTTTGCTAATAACCGAGTGGCCCGGCACGGCCAAGCGCGTAAAGCGTGCGACTCGTAATCCGAAGGTCGCGGGTTCGCGACCGCGTCGCGCTAAACATGCTGCCCTCCCAGCCGTGGGGGCCAATAATGTGACTGTCAGTCCCTCTATTCGTTGGTGAAAGATTAGACCAAGAGTTGGCGAAGGGTGGTGATGACTAGCTGCCTTCCCTCTCGTCTTCCACTGCTAACTTATGGACGACCAGCACAGATCGCCCTCGAGTAGCTTTGTGCGAAATTCCAAAAAACAAAAACAAAAAAAACAAAACAAAAGCTAATAACCGAAATATCCAATATATTTTGGAGAACAATCCATGATTTACCAACACTTTAAACAACTTTATTCTCTGTAATTCGTAAGAGAAGAACATGTGTGAAACGACCATGTGTAATATACACTGAATCATTAACGTATATTTCATATTAAATTATTTTCCTTTGGAAACCTGATTTGTATACTAATCATCTCTAAGAGGGGTAACTGACATTACCTTAAAAAAGAAGTTTTGTCTTATTTGAAATATAAATTTCATGGTTAATGTGTACAGAGTTTAGCACAATAAATACTGTAATAATAATAATAACTAAAATCTAAGCAGTAGGATGTGCACAATGCTGTCCAAATGTGGTCAAATTATTCATGGAATTTTTTCATACATAGAACTTTACAAGTTTTGTATAAATACGAAATTTTGGAATTAACAAACAATATTATTTTAATAACAAGAAAATGAAACTTACATTTATCTGCAAGAGTGTTGTGTCAATTGTTACAGAGTTTTTAAAAGGATTGCTGTATTTTAGACAGAAAGGTAACTGAAAATTTCCAGCATAGTGAAGTTTTGGAGTAAAATATAGCACATCTGAAAAGTGCAATCGTTGAACACCCATAAACCCCAACGGTTCCTTCCATACTCTGTGTAATACAATTAAAGTCTGATAAGAATGGCATTGTAATAATCAGAAACACAGGTAAAAATACACTGACAGGATAAGTTAACAAGGCAAAGTTTTACTTTGAATCTTTGGAACACATATATATATATTAGATAGTTTGACAGCAAACATCTGAGACTGTGTTGTTGTTACAAAATACATTTTTGATTTTCATGAGAAGCCCTTTCTTATACAAATTATCATTATTATTCCTACATTGTATCACTTTCTTCACATAACTCTTTCACACACAGTTTTGTTAATTTTTATCAGGTTTCCTGCTGTTTAAACAGATTTTTTACTTGCTCTAAATCTGTCTTTTGTTTTACATGGGAATTTAGTAACTTCCTGCATATTTTCTTCAATTTATTAGCCATAAGCTGTGACGTAATAGTGGAAGAAAGAAATTTTGAAGATCATTTGAGATATTATTATCAGTAAGTGTTGCGACTTGTGCTAGTTCAATAATTTATCATAAACATATGGTATCTTCCTAAGTGGACACTAATCAGATCAATCATATTGATAAATTAGCCACATAATAGGCCGAAATTTAAGAAAGTTGCAGAAGTTATTATATATATATATATACATTTACATTCCTTCTTTAAATAGTAAAACAAGATATTTAGGCTGGATGATTAGCGACAAAATATTATCTGACATGTTATTTATACAAGCAGTATAATATCTTCAAATATCCTTTTAAATGAGTAAAGTCGGTAAAGAAATTAAAATAAAGAAAGTTAAAATGGTGATAAAATCACGTAAATTTGTTCATTTTGGATTCAATTTGTAGTTGCTACGATGGTGCTATTCTAGTTAAATACTTCAAATTTTTCTGTTACATTCCTGTGTTTAAATAAATAACATTAAACACTGGTAGTTTAAAAGCCCTAAGAAGAAGAAACTAAAATAGCACAAAATATTTCAACCTGTGATCCTTAAAAACAAAATTTGACAATATTTTAAGAACAAAATATCAGTTATCATGTTATGTCAAACAAGGCAAAACAGTGTTTGTAAAAGAATACGATTTACACCTAATGAAATTTTCTTCTGTCTTATAAACATTACCATTTATGTCCATGCCCTTATTTATTAGGGGTCTTTTTTGTAGTAGAACTAAAATATTGTATTTTGTTCAACACAAGTTATAAAATTGTTAAAAAATCGTAAAATTTTTTTGCTACTTTAACTATAATATCTTTCCCCAAAAAAACTGTCTTCATTTAAAAAACAACAATGTCGTATAATACCTTTAACAAATGTCAGGTTCCTTTGAATATCTCTAAAAATATGTTCTGTTTTGGTAAACGAAGGTACTTCGTGTTAAAATTTTATGTTTCCTATAAAACATTGTTTTACTTCCTACAAAATTAATGGAAAAAAATATAGATTGTTCCAAATTTTAAATATTTAGTGCTAATTCACTCACATGGTTAAATATATGTTTTTCAAGTGAAAAATGAGAGTCAGGCACTGTTAAATGTTTAGCTCATGACTCTTTGCAATTGAGTTGTCAGGTGCTGCCTGAAGGCATGAAGTATTAAAAAATTGTTACGTAATACAAGTTACTACCCAAGGCGATATAGGGCAAGATTGTAAAGACGACGTCTTCGTTTTGAAGAATGATAGCAAAGAGAGATTTACTAGAAAATGGGCGACATCACAGTTCGTCACCACGAGGAATGGTATTGTTTTCATACTTTTTCATCAGAAGGCAGCATCGCCTAACTGAGTTAGATATTGCGTTTGTTTGTTTATTTTTTGAATTTCGCGCAAAGCTACGCGAGAGGTATCTGCACTAGCCGTCCCAAATTTAGCAGTGTAAGACTAGAGGGAAGGCAGCTAGCTACTCATCACCATCCACCGCCGAGCCTAAATATTTTGCTGTTATTATGTTAAACTTTCAAAATACTTAAAATTACAACACACAATAAAGTTGAAACATGCACTTTACTGCAATGAACTTTCACAATGTGGAACATCGTATTTGGAGCAATTTTTATTTGTTACTAATAATTAATCAAAATTAGTTTTTGCTTCATATAAGATACATATTCATATGCTTGATAAAATTAATCTGTTTTTAATTATGTGTTCATGGTATAATTTATGTTTAAAACACACAGAATAATATATCATATTTAAGCCTTACAACTACTTTCAACATGATACAGTAATAAAATAAACATTTCATTTTGACTTTCAATGAATACCCAATGATATTCTTCATGATTCTGTTTCAAAAACATAACATAAACCATTATATGCAAAGACTCTGTAGACATGTGTGTCCTCTCATATCTTGTTAACCTTTCATATCATGTTCCCTGAAGAGTGACATGAGAGGTCATTTTTAACTTACTTATATTGCCTCCATGTCTTCTCCGTGCATTGACAAAGTACGTCAACTTGCATACATTATTTTTGTACACATCAACTTTTAATCAATTTTGAAATTATCTTGCAACAAACTCACCTGTTTTGCTTTTTCTTTTCAATGGCAATAATTCCTGGTAATTTCTCAAAATTTATACTTTGTTTGTCACAACCGATCTCAATCCAAGTTTTTGTGTCATCGAAAATACTGTCCAGTGTCTTTGCATAAGTTTCACTGACGGTCTTCTCAAAGTTTGATATTCCAAGGAAAGGAACTACAGAAACAGAACAAAATAAAGTAATAACGTGCATGTCGTTGTTAACAAAAATACCATATCATATATAAATACACTTCATCATTTTATATTTGGATCACACGTTTATTACATTTTTAAATTATTTCTTGTATCTTTATCCTTATCCTGGCATAATGGGTTGTACGTTGGACAAAAATCTCAGTCCTAGATATGGTGCTATCAAAAAATCAATGAACTTTCAACATCTGGCGTTTCATGTGAACAACAATCAATCCTGCTGTTTGGTTGGGGACAAATACAATTGTACTTGACTCATAAGGGTTTCAGACTTGGCCATTTATCGATTGGGTGAATAAGGTATTCATGTGTACAAATAAGTAAACTTTATACGTCATCTTGTACACTCCAAACGTCAGTTGTCAAAATTGTTTTTTCTAAAATTACTGAATTAAAAGGAGAGGAATTCTGTTTTAGTTTTTATACCTAGTACGTTTTTGTCTTCATTAATAAATGTTATAAAAACAAAGATGATGGCGAAATCACCTTAATGTTTTTAAATAAAGAATTCGAGTTAACTTTACTTGAAAAGAAACATAAGAAACTCAAAAAACGTTTACTGTATGAGTCAAAAAGTTTCATTTTAAACCAATCTAAGATCGAAAGGCAATCACATGTTAAAAATGAGACTACTTTTTACCTTTGTGTATATCATGTTACCAGATTGAATTGAAAAATCTAAAATTTCCTACCCAATGCTACAGTTTACCCAATTACAGCGTTAAATACTGGGGCTCAATTCTCTACATTGGATACAGCATATAGCCAAAAAGACTTTGTTCTTAGTCAAGCAGTAGCAAAAAATCTAATTTACATAAAATTATTTTTAATTAATTGTGTTATAATTTTAAAAATACACAAGTAGAATAAATATGAAGATTTTATCAGTTCGATTAACCCAAATATTAAAAACAGTTTTGCTCTAAATAACTAAAATTAACCTGTGAACATTAGGACAAAAATTCTTTGATGCCCATTTCTTTATTCAAAAAAAATAATTCTGTGCATTTTTATGTAGCGTATACATGATACCAACAGTTATTTACAACCTGAACTCAGTTATTATACCACCTTTATTTGGTCATGACAAGCAGCGTATCTTACTTATATTTTTATTTCTCATATTTATAGGATCAATAAATATCAGCTTTGAAAATGTGGTTACGAAACTTCAATATCAGCAAATTATTTTCATTTTAAGATTCTAAGTTCGTAAACAAATTTATCATCATGTGATTTGTGGTTTCTTTTTATTTCATTTCAAAAATGGGATCGATAATTATGGTTGGATTAACTTGATCATTACAGAGCTCATAGCAGAAGAATCATATTTTTGACAAATCTAGAACTTTTTCAAACGTATTTGTAAATACTTGAATTAAATTAAACGATTTTGTTTGTTTTTGAATTTCGCGTAAAGCTACACAAGGGCTATCTGCACCAGCCGTCCCTAATACAGCAGTTTAAACAAGAGGGAAGGCAGGTAGTCCGCACAATCCACCGCCAACTCTTGGGCTACTCTTTTACCAACGAATAGTGAGATTGACCGCACATTATACTGCTTCACGGCTGAAAGGGAGAGGATAGTTGGTGCGATGTGGATTCGAATCCGTGATACTCAGATTACGAGTCGAAAATTTCATCCACCTCGCCATGCCGGGCATGCCTTTCTATGTATGTACAATATCGTTGCAAATAGAGGGCTATATATTTTTATATTTTTCTTTTCGGTGTTATTAAAACGTACAGATGCAGAGAAGAAGTGAAAAAAACAAGTTAGCTGAGAGACTGATAGATCAAAAATGAGTAATCTGTAATATAGCCATGACAGACGATTTGTAAGAAAATTAGTGAAGAGGCTAAGTCAGAAATATAAAACTAAGTACTCCGTTAAGAAAATAAATGCATTGATCTATAAATATACAAATGAATAATATAACAGACAGAAATGTTGTATCAATGTTTAACAGTTTATTACTTTTTAATTTGTAACATATAGTTCATCATCTTTTATATATTCTTGTGTATTATAAGTTGTCTCAATACGTTTGTTATTTACGTTATGACTTAAAAAGTGGACCATATTTCATTTTTCTGCAAAGGTCACTTTATTAATTTTTATTATTTACAAAAGAGAACTGAATGACATTATCTTATAAATAATTAGGTTATAACTGTCTGCAACATAATGCATTTTACATTGAAACGTTTTATGGTTAATTATCTTTCAAAATAAATTGTTTTCTTCTGTGTTGTAAAAAAATAAACAAAAACAAGAAACGTATTCTGTATTCTCTTTGTATCGTCGATATAATGTGATATTGTAAACTTCCATTACCCATTTAACGGGAAATCAAAATTAACTTACACTTTCTATTCTCCAATACGTTTGTATATAGATATTTCTTAAGACAGATCTTTATCTCTGAGTATTTTCCTACTTCTACTTTAGCTACTCGTGATTCGAGACGAGGTTGAAAAGAAACTGGGATTATCAATTGTCCAACGACGTGCAGTTGGTTACCTATTTAAAAGAAACATTAAATATAAAAAAGTAAAAGCGTTTGACCAGCAACTGTCCATCTGCGTACTTTATAGATTATTTTGTAATTTTGACAATAAAATGTTTCGTAAAACACAAAGTTATGCGTTTATTGGCGTATATCTTTAAATACGACCCTGCTTAGTCAGTAACATGTGTGTTGCTACTTCACATTTTTAATAATGTATCCTTCACTCTGTAAGCAGCATGGTAAGAGCTTTGGCCTAAATGCTTAGGTGTTACAATTTACATACCCTAGGCTGATAAATGACAAATGTGCTGAAACGCTGTGTATTGATAGTAACACTGTTACTTGAAATCACAAAATGAATAAAAAAATACATTTTAAGAAAGCGGGTTATTGCAACTTTAATCGTGATTTGTTATTATTAAATTAAATTTATAAAGAAATGCTTTGTATTATGATTCATTAAAATTATATGTATGCTTTGAGTTTGAAGAAAACAAAATTTCAATAATTTCCCTAACGTGTTTCACACTTGACTTTTTAACTGTTTTTTTGAATTTCGCTCAAAAATACATGAGGGTTATATGCGCCAGTCCTCCCTAATTTAGCAATATCAGACCGAAGGTAGCTAGCTGCAACTACCAGGTGTAGAACTACACTTTTAACAACGATTAGTGGGGTTTAAAGTATCATTATCACACCGCCACGCTTCAAAGGGCGAGCAAGTTTGGTCTGAGGAAAATTCAAACCCTTGACCCTCAGGGTACAAGTCCAGCGTTTTAACCACTTGGCCATCCCGGTTTTGATCGTTTTATATTTTATATTTTCTGATCTTTTTATATTTATATTTATATTTATATTTTTTATAAATGATACAGCATGCAAAGTGAAAAATTGTTGAAAATCAGGTTTTGCAGTTCAAATATACTATACAAACGAAAGTTAATCTCTCAGATAAGATGTTTCCGTGGAATTAAAATAAGTTATTGTACTATTGGTTACTTACAGCCAGATCTCTGACCTACATATATTATTGACATATATTGTTGAGCATTTCGTTCATGCCAAGAGTCACTCAACAAGAATATACGATAAATATAGATTGTTATTATTTATGTTATGTCACATTTGAAAATAATAAATGACAGCGACATTTATTATTTATAATTTAGTGTAGAATATCCTGTTTGTGAAACAAAACTTCGAATAAACATCATTCATGGCTGATCTCTCGTCATTTCAAAAGTGAATGTTTAGCTTTGCTTTCGTGCTCCGCTTTCCAAAGAACGAGATATAGACGAATGCTCGGACAGACTCCACGGTTCGTTATATACATAGGCTTGCAATTACCTGCACGTATTATAACCTACATTTAGAATATTCACCTTGAACTCTGATGCTGCACTTTATTTATGATTTGATTTTTTTATAAAATTCTATAAGTCACAGTTTTTGAAAGTTGTTAATGTAGTTTTATTCCTATTATGTAAAACTTACTTACCTCATAAACTTAGTATGTGTATTTGGAGCAGACAGAACTGTGAACTATCTCATTTTTGAGCGATATATTTTACAATGGATGAATCATACTGCTTTCCAGAAAAAAACTACTGTAGGTATTATGAAAGAAGCTTTTCAATTTTGACAATAGAGGACAACGTAGAAAACTTCTTGCACGTTTCATCATGGTAAGATAATCCACCATGCTACATATTAGGCACTGATTTGACCCGGGATAAATTCTGCAGTAGGAGTTCATTGATAACATGATAACAAGAACAGTGTTAACTGATCTTTATGGTAGTTTTGATCTTAAACCATCAGCTACATTTACCTTTTGGAACTTTTAGACCAATATTCTGACAGCGACAGATATCCATGTCGTACAACTTGTGTTGGTTTTGTGGCAATATTTTCCATCTAGATACTATATCCCTTTCAATAAGATCCATTTTTCAAAACTAAATATTAATTTGTACTTTTCACTGCTGAAGCCAGCATGTTGTCTCTCTGTTTCATGCTTCACCTTTTTTACTGACAATATGTCATACAAATGAAACGAATGGATACACTTTCTTGTTCACTTTTCCATACACGCAATAAATACTTTGGTCGGAAGCTGCAAGATTCATTCGACTTGCGTCTTTTCTTTCCTTTGTGTGGGTACTTGTTTAAATAATGACAAATAACAGTGGAATTTTTTCTCAGAAAGAACAACATCAGCTGAGACTAACAATATTTACGACATTTTTAATAGGCTCAATAATGGTACATTGTAAAATTGATACATTAAGACGTTAAGGCTAGTTAAGAGTGAAGAGTTTAAAAAGTTATTTCCTCACTAAGAAAGGCTTTTGATTTTGAACGATTTAAACTTACAATTATCCAAAACAATCATTCTAGCTAGGCCATACTCTGTAGACATTCTGGGTATTGCTCTGAGTTGAACTGTAGAAGAGAGTATGGTGCTGGGCATAATTTTCATTTCTCTCGTAGAAAATGAATCTGTGAAACAAAAAAAAACATTGGTTTGAAATCAACAAACAGAATTACCCAATGAATAGTTGAAGCAAAAGCTGAGAAAGTACACTGTAAAGTCAATTAATCATTTACTACTAAAAACTTTCAACTGTAGGACTGTACATTTATTTTCATGTTTTAGGTCTTTAGATTATGAAAATTAAAGACTAACTATTTAATCACAACAAAGATCAATAAAGATCACCTCTGTACAAAAAATGTTAGATACGATACTCCTCTACTGTCTACTTTCAAAACTTGAGTTACGATCAGTTGAGTAAACTGTAAAATTATTATTTAATTTTGTTCGTTATTAATATTGGATATAATTTATATAGAGGACAGTAAATAACATTCAACAACATTTTTTTGACTGACAAGAGAAAATTAACTTTAAAATATAAACTTTCAAACGATTTCATTATTCTAACACACTATAAATCTTCCAATCGTTTCGACATATTCCAGTACCTTTCTCAGTGACATTTGCAAAAATAATGTAACAATTTCGTCACATAATGATATTACAAAAAGTGTATTGTTAATCATGCTTCAATATATGTTGCAAGACCACACTAGATATAACATGTTCCAGCTTGATGTTGTTGTTGTTTTGAATTAAGCACAAAGCTACACAATGGGCTATCTGTGCTCTGGCCACCACGGGTATCGAAACCCGGATTTTAGCGTGTAAGTCCGCAAACATACCGCTGAGCCACTGGGGGGCACCAGCTTGAATTAACATTGTTTTTTTCCTATAAGTGTATTTTTAACTCAATGTTTATAGAACTAAGCAGAAACAAATTGCAAAACAAACTTTTCACAGTACTACTGTGTTCTTTCTTTTTAATTATTTTGTATTTAAAACCTATAGCTTTATTTCTCACTTACTTCTGATCTTTAGCTTCTAAAGAACTTGTGCTGGTGTTTAATGCATGCGGTAATAATGAATTGGTATCGACACCTTCCAAGTTAGAGCAGTACTCTTTTCTTTTTATAATTATTAGTTCGGCATGGCCAGGTGGGTTAAGGTGTTCGACTCGTAACATGAAGGTCGCGAGTTCGAATCTCGGTCGCACTAAACCTGCTCGCCCTTTCAGCCATGGGAGTGTTATAATGTGATGGTGAATCCAACTCTTCGTAAGCGGTGGGTGGTGATGACTATCTGCCTTCATTCTGGTTTAACACTGCTCAATTAGGTTGGCTAGCGCAAATCGCCCTCTTGTAGCTTTATGCGAAATTAAAAAAAAAAAAAACGAAACCTACTGAAATTAAGGTAGAGTTAAGTAAAATACGTAAAATGAAAGCACAGGGTAAAAAAGATATTAAGTAAGAATTTAAAAATTAGTAGAAGAAACAGACTGTGTTCGTCTAAAGCTATATCTTCATATTTAAAAACACAAAAACCCGAGTTTTGGAGCCCTTTCTAAGCTCAGCAAAAATAGCCCATTGTGTAGCTTTCTGCTTAACTTCAAAGAAAAATCGTAGAATAATTCTATGCGTTAGGATTTCACAGACAGGCTTTATGTTACTATCCAAAGTGGGCTGAAATTGTAGATTATTTTTTTATATTCGAATATTCTTTTGCATTCATCTTGGTTTTGTTTATTTGTCAAACAAAATTTACTTTTTTGGTTTCAAATTAACGAAACCATCATACATCAACATTTAAACGTCGCTCTATACAGATAACAACACATTGGGCTATCTCCGTTGAGGTCACTACGGGAAATCTAACTGTTGAGTTTTGTATTGTAAGTCCGCAAACTTACCGTTGACCCTCTCTTGAAGGACAGTTATACTAAAACAGTCTGCGCCTAGCAGTCTCTAACGTTTCGTTGATTAAAGTTTAACCAAATATATATATTAACTAATCAAAAAACGATCATATGAATTCAGTAGGAAACAATTACACTGCACAACAACTTTTTTGAAAAATTTGCTTCCTGAAAAGTTGTTGCTGACTGTGACAGGTATTTGGTGGATATGTACAAATATAGTTTTGGTTTTGCTTCATCACGTATGAACTCTGAGAAACAGACAGTTAACTGTTTACTGGTCATAATGTATTTAATTGCGTTTATGTTTCCAATACGTCATTAAGTTCAACATAATTAGAAGTGTTTTCCTCCAGATTTTCGTTTGCATTAAATGTCCGGTGCATCACGTTGCAGTGTCCAACAGTAGTCAGCAAATATTGATGGATTACAGTTGTCCTGATATCATTTTTTCCTTCTAGCAATGCCCTGGTGAAACTGAAGATTTCGATGAAACGGAACGTGATGTGCAAATTCAAATGTTATTTTTGTGATCAGCAGCCAAAAATCCATAAGGAACATTCAACAGAGCTTAAGAACCAATAACCTTGTTGAGCAGTGTTATTTGTCACTAATCTTCTGTTCAAAACGTATATTTATTTCCAGATTTTTAAATATGTTAATACATACAAGTCATACAATGCCAGGTTACTTTTTAAAGGTATCTTTACCCCTTCACACACACGTTTATATAGCATTATTCATTTAACTACAAAATACTCTCATCAAGCGACGACTGGTCGACCTCTTTTAAAGTGATGATGTAGAGACATTAAAGTTTCAAAAAACAATGACGTAGTCACTAGTTTAATATTATAATGTTTTGTAATGAAATGGTAGCGAAGGTGTGTGATGCATTTTCAATATGCATGGCTACTTACGCCACGAGATCTGAAAATACCTAAATCTGATCATACATTTAGAAGCCAGAAATCAGAAATCTCATTATCGTGTAACACTATAATTAATTCCCGTCCATAGTATTTGAAATTTTATATTCGTCCTTTCACTTATGAAAATGTTAAAATTGATAGAGGTTAATGTTTGTATCTTTTAGCAGGGACAATTAATTTAGCCAAACTTCCCCTGAGGTACATAATCCGTCTTTATTACTCAGACTTAGTAGAAACAAAAGACGAAGATCTAGCGAAATGTCAAAGAAAGGATTTATTACAGATTAATTATGATTAAAATGTTATTACAGTTGAAAGAATGATCAGGAAAGGTGGTGAAAATTATGATAAAAGGTTATTAGTTAAGTGTTATTGTATCAAAACCTTTTCTAACAATGAACAATTGAAGGAAGAATATAAGTAATAATTTTATGATACAATATACTGAAAGTGGTAGAAATACTCACTGAAGTTATGTGGTAAGGTAAGATTGGTTCGCTTATTGATATCAGTAGTATTTGTAATAATTAGGACCGTACGATTTTATCAAATGATATTTCACATCAATATGTTCCCTACCTTAAGATAAAGAGATCACAGAAAATCGTGCACCTCACCAAACAATTTTTACTGAACTCCTGTTTTTCTTACTTTTATATATCTCCGTGTTATAAGTCCAAATAGCTATCCTGTTATCTACTGCCAGCACTGTAAAGTTAAATGAAATTTCATTCCCTGACACCAGAGACTGTACATTAAAATGATCTTCAAATTCACTATCATAACTGGATTCTTTTGGAGCTATCCAATAGAAATTTGACTGAACACCTAAAAATGAAAACAATACCAAATTAGTATGTTGACTTGTACTTTTTCAGTCAATGCTTGAGGAAACACTGCATCACAAAGCTAAGGGGTACGACAAAAATGTACAGCATTTTTAACGTTATATAATGTTAATTAGTTATGATTTCACAAATAATGCATGAAATAAATAGTATTTTCTACATATTCTATATTTCTATGTTCAACTACAAACTTTAATTGAATAAAACTTGAATTGAACAAATTGAATAAATAAATTTGTTGTCCTGTGTTTTTTTTTGTTTTTCAACTGCAAAATTTTAGCTCATAGCTTCACCATTTCTTGATATATTTGAAATATAATGACAATTTTGAACTCAGAAGGTCAGACCCTTTCGAATTTCAATTTGAGGAAAAGCTGAAAGAGATCCTAATAAGTAGAAAAATCGAATGAATATTAGCACGCCCGAAGCTTGATTTTGCTCGCGCTGTCATATATATTTATAACAAAAAAAATGTCTCGTGAATTTATTTACTCTAATCCTGCCTAAAACAGTTTCATATGCAGTGAATATTGTAGATTCCATCCTGTTGTCATGTGATCAACTGTAAAACGTCAATTGTATGTTTTCTACTTTAACATTGCATACTTAAAATTAATTGTGGTGATCAGAGCAATACCTCAATAAGTTATCTTTAATTTTGCTGCTTTAAAGTGCAACTTTTGTTTTCTTTTTCATCCTTTTTATGACGTTAAGGTCGAAAAGATGATGCATGTTGCTTTAACACAATTTCAAAATCTATGATATTCTAAAAATCACAATTTTTGAGTGCGAAACATAAAAACAATTATAACATGTGAACAGTAGTTTGTTAATGTGAAATATTAAGGTTAAACTGTGACCGATTTTATCACCACTAATCTATAAACTAATAACTCTCTTACTCTTTGTTGTATAATGAAATGATAGATCTAGTACCTTTAATGGTTCATGTAGTCTTTAGGACTAAGAGGAAATAGTAAATATTACAATTATTATTTGAACAATCATAGTCAAATTACATTTCATTATTAAAATTATTCTATGCTTTATTTTCTGACTCATACAGTCTGATTTTCGAACAAATATCAAGCACAGTTTAATATTCTTGACAAGAGCATACAAAACGTTTTTTGTATAAGATATGGTGAAACTGCAATCTATTATTTATAAACAAAGTTCATTCGTTATAATTATTCTACTTAATTGTTAATACAATTTTATGCATAAACTTTCATCTGCCTTTATAAAATGTAATAAGAAAAACTATAAAGTCGTTATAATAAAATATACTCTTCAAAAAAGAAATGCTTAAGGGATATTTAATTTATTTTAAAAATAAATATATGTAATAACGTTACAAGCTCAGAGTATGTGATGTTACACGTGTTAAGGCTCTGATTGTCAGACCAAAGTGACAACAAAGGTTGTGCACTTTGAAAACGGATGAAAACATCGGATCTTTCGCAAAAACGCATTCGTGTCCAATAAATTTGTTTGAGATATCTGCATGTTCTGTTAGTGCAATATGTGCAAAATCCTTATAAAAGTGATGGGTTCTCGGTTTCCATAGCTCAGCGACAAGCCACCGACACGCAATACAGTTACGCCAAGACTGATTGAAGCACAACGCAATAACACCATTGGTTGAAAGGAAGCAGACAAATCTTGATCAGATGTTGCAAGAGCTGTGAATGTCCACCCAAGTACCATCACAAGGCTATGAAATCGTCACCAACAACATGGATCAACTCGTGACCGTCCACGATCTGGCAGCCCTCGTGCGATCACGCCCGCATAAGATCGTTACATCCGGTTACGTCACCTTTGGGATAGGACCACCACTGCGACGTCTACTGCCTCAACCATACCAGGGCTGCATGCAATTTCCGATCAGACCGTACACAACCGTCGACGAAATTCTTAGGCCCCATGTGTAACCCATCATGATGAAAGTCAATGACGTTTATCAACATGACAACGCCCGTCCTCACACAGCCCGACTCACCACTGTCTTCCTGTGACACCACAACATCAACGTTCTTCCCTAGCCCTCCAGATCACCAGATTTAAATACCTGCGAAAATCTTTGGAACGAGTTGGACAGACGTCTGCGATGACGACAACCTCAACCGCAGACTCTACCTCAGCTTGCAGCAGCTTTGCAGACTGAGTGGACAGCCATTCCACAGGATATGATTCGTCATCTCATCGCTTCCATGGGCAGGAGATGCCAAGCAGTTATTGATGCTCACCGGGGGCATACTCGTTATTGATGTTGAGTGACGTTAAACTTCAATTAGTGAGCGTGGACTTCGCCTTTGCATACTTTGGATGTTCAGCAGTGAATGTGCAAAGTTTCACACATGTCATACAGACTACCCGGAGTAAACTTGTTGACAGTTTGTTTCAAATTTTGCCTTTTGCGTTTCATTTTTGAAGAGTATAGCAGTTTTCTTATAAAGTGCTGTAATGATAGCATTACGAAATTAGTTTAAATTATTCATTCTAAAACTCTGATTGTTATTAAAAAATTAATTTCAAGTTGATGTAATGACACAGTGCTTCCTCTGCTGCCACTTCACATATATGTATACATAAGTGCAAATATAACTTCTATTTATATTATCAATCTAAACAAACTTTGCCTTATACCTACCATAACATCCGAACAAACATTGTATCACACCTATCATGATATCTGAATAAACCATGCATTTACAGACCATAACGTCCAAACAAACTTTATATCATACCTTCCATGACATTTGAATAAACCTTGCATTATACGTACCACGACATCTGCTTATTCCTCTTATAAAAGTCATCTGATTTTTCCTGTGAATAATTAATAAAGAACAGAAACGAAAGGTGTTCAATGAAAAGTGAATAATATTCAGTTACAGAAATAAAGCTCTCTGTCATCAATGGTTATATATCTCACACCATCTTAAATGTTCACAAATATAAACTACAAAATAACAATCTAACCATGAATAGCAATCGCTATATTTATTATTTATGGATATATACATTAAATGAGTTGTACTTACAGTAAGAATGCGTCAGATACACAGTATACGGGATAGAATATATTTATTTATATAGATATTTAACAACCGAATAAAAAATCTTCAAAAGTACTTGAGAGATACCCTTACGTGATAAATAAACCATACACAAAATTGTAAATTGTACAGTCACTAGAGAAAGTAAGCAAAACACATACAAAAATTCACAAAACCACAATTTTTTTAATCTTACCAACTGGCTGAAACTAATGATCGCTTCTATCAGTGTAGGAAAAAAGTATCATAGTTTTAAGTGCATCTAATATAACAATTATATAGAAACCACTTGCCAACGCTAGCGTGAATTATAATTGAATTAATGAACAAACGTCTCAACCCTCAGTGTAAGCACACAACCGCAGCTCACAATACAGAGTAAGTAATCACATGTTCAGAACAAATTCACATTGTGTACACACACCGAAAGTAAATAAAATGCATACCGCACACACATACATCATTATTCGATCATTATATAATATATCATGGTGCTTTTCACGTTGATGATATACATACCAGTTTATCAACACAGATGAATGAATGATGGATAAGATTACATCACCTTGCAGGAAAAAGATACATATAAGTGAAAAATGTACTTGTAAAAGCTAAAAGTGTAGAAATGGGTCCATCTTTAAGTGAGAAAATAAGGAAGAATGGACGTAGTGTAATGAAACCTCTCCTGTACTACCTAACAATGGGACGTATCCAGCATCCTGTTCACCCCAACTTCGTTTTTCTGTATTCATGGTATTATGCAACTTATGGTAACATTAGAAAATGTCTTCATTATTTTTACCCTTTTGCAGAGAGAGAGTAACGAACCCATGATGTCAATCCACAAAAATTTCTTAGGATATTTTATTTTTATATTTCTGATATTTTTATTTTTTGCAACAAAGGTATAAAATCCTGTTAGACAAGCTGTGAAAAAAATTCTATATTTTACGGATTAACATGAGTATCTGATATTTACTGATGTAGTTTTAACAGACTTTGAAATACGTAATTCTCGTCACAAAAATCTTTAGTCATTGTATGATAAACACAGCTAAGTTTGATAAGTTTAAATTTTAATTCACTTGGTTTAATGTATACAAATTATGCATTTTAGACTCTCTTCCTCCTTACTTGTGAGGTCATACAGAAAAAGTTTTATTACACCATGTCCATTCCTACCTTGTTTTCCCACTTGCTGATGCACCGCAGTGGCTCAGCGGTATGTCTGCGGACTTACGCCGCTAAAAACGGGGTTTCGATACCTGTGGTGGGCAAAGCACCGATAGCCCATGGTGTAGCTTTGTGCTTAATTCGAAACAACAATATTCTTTGACGCATCCTTCATATACTTTAAATTTTTACATATTTTTTGACTGGTATATCTATAATGAAATGAAGTTCATTTTTCTTTATCAACAATACTAATTATTAATGATAACTTAAGTTTTATGTCTGATACAAGTGTTTTTACAACGAATAAATATATTCATCTGGTTGTATTGCAAAGAGCTTCACAAACGGAAAAACCAACAACATGGACTGATGAAAAATACATTTCAACATATCGTTTGTTGATTACGATATCATAGTATATCTTTCCCAAGACATGAAGTATTGAAATAAATAGAATGCTTAACCCAAGATATTTTCAGCCATTACAAGAAAAAAGTTTTTGTTTGTATTAATCAGATACAAACCAAGTAACAGATGATAAACTTACATCGCAATGAGAGCAACAGAAGACATAATTTAACTTTAAGAGAATAAAACTTCGGAAAAACAGCAAATTAAAAACAATTCATGAATCTACGGTTACAGAAAAGGAGCATCGCAGATATAGGAATTTCAAAAACAGACATAGAAATCAGAACTTCAAGGCACAAAGTTGTTTAAATATAAAACTAAAGCTGAACTACGTTCAACACATTGATCAGTGATTAGCAGTCAAAAAATACTGCAAAGAACATAAATAACAGAAAAAAATACAACTTTTCTACTTACTGAAATCGAAGCACTAAATTGTATCTCACATGAAACTACGGTTGTTTTGTTGTTTTAAATTAAGCACAAAACTACACAATGGGTTATCTGTGCTCTGCCCACCATGGGTATCAAAACCCGGATTTAAGCGTGTAAGTTTGCAGACATACCGCTGAGCTACTGGGGGGTGAAACTACGGAAATACAGTAAATTAAAAACAATTCATGAATCTACGGTTAGAGAAGGGAAGCATCACAAATGTAAGAATTACAAAAACAGACATAGAAATCACAATTCAAAGACCTAAAGTCGTCTGAAAACAAACTAAATTAAGAATAGAAACATAAATCATGATGTTGTTGAATAAAATCACGATACTATAGAATGTCAACTGCACAACAGTTAATGATCCAACATCCCTGATGAGTAAATTTATATTTAAAAAAGAACACAAAATACTTTTAGAACTGAGCATCTAAGATCACGATGTTTACTAACTGCAATAGCATTCAAATTATCATATACATATCAGAAAAAAAACAGCATAAAATTCAGTCTTTAATGAAATAGGAAATATGTGAAGAAATATTTATGAAAAAAAAGGAGTTATTTAACAAAATAAAAACCAAACTTAATACGCGGTTTCTATTGAACAAAATAAACGCATAAGACCAAGAAATGTTGCACTGAACAAAAGTAACTTATGCTTAACTGTTTACCAAACATTATTCAATGTGTAAAGTTTTACACTAAGTTAAATTAAAAGTGTTTGACAAATAAGGACTTAAACTACCTCAAACATTATTTCTAAGTTCCTACACTTCAGCAGAAATGCAATCTTATAATTCTGAATCACAAAACACGTTTTTACAAACCTAAACCACCAATGATTAAAGTAAAATATCACTTTTAAAATTCAACAGTTAAAATATGTATCAATGACACCCTCAACTAAAATATCAGCTCAGAACTTTACATTCTTCAAAAGAAAAACAAGAATTCAATAGTGCAGTAACTTATGTTACTTATGTTATCATAATTTAACTCAATGTTTACAGTAGACAGTTTTCATAAATTTGCCTCCAGCAGCAAAGCAGACTTATGACGCTAAAATTCAGGTTTGATACCCGTATTGGACAGAGCAAAGATAACTAAAGGTGTAACTTTGTGCTTAACGACAAACAACAATAATATCATAAGTTTCTGTAGTTTTTAACATAAAGCACTACAGAATTTAAACATTTAAACTTGAGATCGGGATGGATTCTAGTTTTTATTTTTTTCTAGAAAATAAAAATATAATTCAGTGTTTGTGAAGAAAGACACCAATATAAAACATTACTTAAAGATTGAAGTCACTTATTTAGCATTACATAAATCAATTGTTATAGGTCTTAAAGGAAAGAAAATACGTTTTTCATTTCTAAACGTAAAAAAAAATCGAGTTTATAATATTTATAAGAAAGTATACAATATTCAACGTATAAAATGAAAAAAATAGACGTTAATATGTGCACGCAATCGTTACACCTACTGTTTGTGCAAAGCTCGCCAGTTGATTTGGAAGTCCATTCTTGGCAAACAAATCATCTCTGAGCTGGCTGAAGACTGACAACAAGTGAAACAACGATGACAGTCTGTAAAATTGTGACACAGATGCTGATCGAATGTAGATTCGTCAGTTGGGCAGACGAGTTTATCTTCTTCAGCTAAAACAAAAGCAAGATGTTTGTGGAACACATATTGAAGAAACTGTCCGTTTTTTGGTTTTCTAAAATTTAAATGATTTTAAGTATACTTACAACTTTTCTAAAACAATGGAAAAAGGCCCAATTTAAACAACTTGTAAAATAAGTATAGGTTTAGAAAACAGGAAATGTTTTACAAATATATTTTAATGACTTACGTGATTTATCAACTGAGATATATAAAAGTGACTTAAAATAAGAATATCCAGGATAAAATTACCTGATGAACACGAAGCAAACGAATCGCATTTTTCCTGAAAAATAAGAAACGATAATAAAGTATAAAACTAATTTATTTTCAATATTAAAATTTACAAAGCATACTTATGAAAAATTGACTTTATTGCAGACTTTTCCATAAAATCAGAGAACTTTACATTCCAAGGTAAACCCATCACAAGGACTACCATAGAGTATCAATCAATTTTCTAGACTGACGCAAATTACTCTAAATCAAACCCAAGAATTTGCTAATATGTCTAAGTTATTTAAAGAAATAAGACAGGATTTAGATTATCACGAGTTTAGTCCTTGATCACAGCAAAGGAACTATATTTCAAACAAGCTCCAAACAAATTGGTAATATTAACACTGAATTATTATACATGACTATACTTCAGTGAATAAAACTCATTTTATTTAAGATCAATTTTGTTTTCTTAACGGTTCACAATTATTAGGTTTCCACAAGAGACACGATTAATATATCTTAGTAAAAGTAAATTTAAAATAATCATAATTAAATGTCTTTCTGGTCAGGTTTCTTAATTAAGACTACATAAGAATGAAGTAGTAGTAGTGAGTGATGGTGAACTGTTGCTTTAACTTGGATGCCTGTTGCTTGTCAAGGTTCGAGAGATCTGTACTTTTCAGCCTATGACATTGCAAGCTTTTACATATGGTCATTTATTCACCTCTAATAGCTTAAAATACTGTAGGTAGCTGACGTCACTTTCGGAGTCTCTCTATTTTTATTGCAATCACTCATTTTGGTAAAGAAAAGTCGCAGAAATAACATGGTACACTTTTATTTCGTCTTGTTTTAGAAATTTATGTTGAAGATCGTCGCTGTTAATAAATGTTCATGATAATATTATTTTTACACCGAATACTTGTACTTTTATTAAATACAACTTACAAGCATATCATTACATGGTTTTGATACCCGTAGTAGGCAGAGTACAAATATACCTTTTTGAAGTTTTGCGCTTAATGATAAACAAACAAACTTATTACATTGTGTAAGAATATAGAAACGAAGAACCAGAGCCCAACAAAATATATAAATTATTCAGAAATCATCAACTAAAGGTAAAATAAGTTTCGGTGAATGGCTAATCACTTATTTTATAAGCGTTTCACTAATTATCAAATGGCGCCATCGTGGATGACAAGTTATTTTCCAACATAGTTCACAGAACGAAACAAATGTTTAAGAATACCAGAAAACATTCGTATTTTGACGCTTTAAATTATGAGAAAAAGACTCAATGAAACTGTTGCTTATTAAAAGAAATGACCCATCACCCTTCTTTAAACAAAATGACAAACGACATCGTGTTATATATATTAGTCATTACAGGCGTCGCCTGGCCAGGTGGTTAGAGCAATCAAGTTGTAGTCTAAGGGTTGTAGGTTCGAATCCTCTTCACACCAAATATGCTCTCTCTTTTCTGTGGTATCGTTATAAAGTTACGTCAATTCTACTATTTGTTGGTAAAAGAGTTGGCGGTTTTTGGTGGTTACTATTTGTCTCCGACTAGCCTTACATAACTGAATTAGGAACGGCTAGAGCAGATAACTCTCGTGCAGCTTTGCGCGAAATTAGAAATAAAAAAAAACATTCATCTCAATAGTAGATGGGTTGAACTACATGAATTAATGACCATATTGTAATGACAACGCAAAGATTAATATTTGTGTTCATATATATAAAAAAGAGCTAAACAAAGACATATAAAACTTGTTTACATTGAATACCATGATAATGTAGCCAAATCTTCATTTTTTGTGCGAACATAAGTTTGGATAAATAAATATTCAAAGAACGTGTGTTAAAGTTATGTTAGGCCTATTGTTTTGCTATTCAACTACAACTTTCCGCACTTACACCGAAACTTCTAAAGATGTAAATATTGTTTCTGTGTATATTATTGAATTAGAATATTATTATAACTGTATAAACTGACATTTTTTTACATATAATAAAGGTTCTGTTCTTAGAAGCAATTAAATGCAGAACACGAACTCTAACTCTTACATGTAATAATAAGTCTAACGATAGGTAGACATTTCTCTCGTCGATCTTTTCAAAACTATTTGGTTTTCTCTCCTTGAGTCTCAATAACTCTTGTTTATTGTTGTCACCTGTGTTCGAAGAATCTATTTCCACTCAAATGGTAAGCATTTTATAATTACGGCTATGTTAATACATCTCTCTTGTTGCTTGTCTCGATAAATGCGTGACTATAAACTATTACCTTTCCATTCAAGATAACGAACAGAAGTATTGTAAAATTAGGAGTTAACCTTCATTGCCCTATTCTTAAAGATAGGTATCAGAGTTAACAAATCATAATAAACCTTCTTCATTTCTTCAGAAAGCTATTTAAAATACCATAAACAAACAAGAAGTCCAATGTTTAATTATATTTATCATTTTTCACTGCATTATCCCAGTTTCGGGGAACTCTAACCCTCGTCAGTAACCTTTGGTATGGGTGAATCGTAAAAATAGTGCTGGCTTGATAAATATGGTGGTGTCAGTAAAAGGTTATCTCCAAACATCAAACATAAAATTTTATTTAACATTAAGATAACGTTGTGGCTACAACAGTTTAACATTTCACTTACATCCTTATAAAAGTTACAGCTTACCTTTTCAGATACACATATTTTCATTGCTAACACCAAAAGATCCGGGTTACACTTTTTACCTTGTGTGGTAGTATCCATGCAACTTTCCTACATGTGAAAATAAAAATAATTATCGACAACGATGGAAACCATAAAAACAAGTGTAACCAAGCATAGTTGAAATCACAACATGTTAAATAATGTCAATATAATGTTTCTGTAATAATATTTATAACAAAACGTTATGTTTCTATGCATTTCGTAATATTCATACGCACCCTGAGACAAATATCAAAGATACAATGGTTTTAATTTTTCAAAGATTCACTATTTCTTGCATAAAGTTGTTGTTTAGGCTCAGACGAACTGATTAATCCTTTGTTTTATCTTTTTATCAAGATTGTTATTTACATTTAAAGATAATAGTCGTCCTTATCCTTTTGTAGCAATAATAAAACTTTAAAATAAATGTTTGTACATTGCAGTGGAATAAAACCTTCAATATCTCAGGTGTAATTATTACATTTTATCATAAATTCAAATCATTAATAAAGTCCGGCATGGGGAGAAGGTTGAGGCACTAGACAGCGTATCAAGGGGTTAAATCCCCACCACGTTAAACTTGCTGCCCGTTACAGCAGTGTGGCGTTATAAGGTGATGGTCAATCCCCCTATTCATTGGTTGGTAAAAAGTGACCCAAGAGTCTTACACTGCTACATTAGAGACGGCGAGCGCAGATAGAACTCGTGTAGTTTTTCACAAAATTGAAAACAAACAACAAATTTGTTCCATTAAAAACACACTCAAGTTTTGAAATTATTTACTCTTTTCTTCATTAACGTTACGTATTGTCACTGTAATAATATTACTGTACTAAGAATACGTCAGTAGAAATGCCGATGGTATGATTTCTTTCACCACTTTATAAAGTTTTACCCCTCTACATCTAATCCCCTCTTATTCTTTATCCCTAATTACCTGTATAGTGCTTACAATGAGTTAACCTTTCTCTCATTCAATGATAAACTCTACACTGATAATATTAAATATACATTCCCTGCTGTTACGTTTAATTCCATTGGTCTTTCTCATCACTGAAACAGAAACCTCGTGATATACTGTTTAGCCGAATAATAAATCATACTGTATCAACCTAACCTATCACCCTACTATTACATCATATTGCACTATGAGCCCTTTCAGTCATGTTGGCATTACAATATATTGGTCAGGCACACTATTCGAGTAACTCAAGAGTTGCTGTTAAATGATGTTGACCAACTGCCTTACCTCTAGTATGTCGTTGTTTCAGACGGCTAGCAAAAATAACCCTCAACTAGTTTTATCAAAAGTACAAAAACAATTTTTTGTTAAGTTGTGCTTTCAATTCAGTTATTCCTTCTTTCTCCCTTTGTGATTCTTCTGTCCTTGTAGTGTCACATTCTTTCCTCAAGTTCGTCTTACCCTTTTTATAAGGTCTACCAATGAGATGTGTATATTACTCTTCTTGATGTGTGTTAAATCTTGAATACAACTATGTCGATTAACAGCTGCAGTTCATTCCCATGTGATACAGACTGCTGCATAAGCTTGCATCAATCCAAAACGCAACACACTGTATCTCTTCAACTACTGTAACCGTGCTGGGTTCAAGTGAAAGAACTTCCGTGATTGAATAATATATCTCAATAGATACTATTTACCTATTTTGCTGATAGCATATCTATTATAACTTAATAACGTGAAGGTCCTGAAATACTAGAATGGGAAGAAACACTAGATTTGTGGCAGAACAATGTGAAAAAAATTGTCAACTTTAAAATCGTGAAAGGAAGTTTGGACATAAACGAAGAAAGAGCGATATAAACCTGCAAAACATGCACAGGTACGAACTCTGTTTTATCTTCCCGACTCCACCAATAATTTCAAAGAAAGTTGTACAAATTATTTGGATCCCAATCAAAACGAAAAGTCAAATAATAAATATGTAAATATTATCTGGCAAAATTAATATCTAGAAAAGTGAAAGAACTCGAGGATTGTTTTTTTTACCATAGTTATTACAATAAGTTACATTTTTAAACATGCCTCTGGTGGATTGTTCACAGGGACTACATGTTGCAGACCAAGGAAGACATCAATATATTGAAATCAGAGTCGAGAAGAAATAATAGGAATAATATATTGATTCAGCAAGTTGAAATTAACGAATCTGTGAGATCTATAAAAGGAAAAGTTATAGTTGAAATGAAGAAGTTTATAAAAATCTTACAAATAAAATAAAATAGGATTAAATCTCACTGCCGTAAAAGTATAAATAAAAAATTATATGTTCAAATGTAACAAAATAAAGACTAAAGAAATGGAATTAATAATTTGCGAAATTAATGTCACAATTAAGTTCTTAAGGAATTACAATAAAGTTATGAAATACGAATGAGTCGTGATTAGTTTTTCCTCGTAGCTTGAAAAGTACACGATTTAAATAATGAAAGTAAAGTATGAGATAAATATTATACTAACACATATTTACATTAATATTTATGTAAATTGATCGACGAATAAGCTGTTTATAAACAAATAACCAAACATAGGAGGGGCAGAAAGTATTCTGCGTCTACTTTAGTCGTCAGTTGTGTGGCCTTTTAGGTGAATTACTTGACGCAATCTCTTCTCATAGTCCTCGATGATCGTTTGACAGTACTCGAAATGGTATTTTTTTGCATTCATTATCACAGAAGTCCTCCAACTCTTGCAAGTTTTTCGGATGACGCTGATGAACCCTGGTCTTTAACTCATGCCAAACGTTTTCAATTAGGTTGAGATCGGGTGATTGCGATGGCCACTCCAAACGCTTATATGGTTCCTCTGCAACCAGGATTGCGTATATTTCGATGTGTGCTTAGGGTAATTGTCGTACTCGAAGATCCAACGACGCCTAAGCCGCAAGTTTCGAGCATCATTCTTGACATAAGTGCCTAATATATCAACGTACTTTTCTTTTTTCATCATTCCGTTAACGCGGTAAAGGCTGCCTATACCAGAAGAGCTGGAGAAACCCCATAACATGTTAAAGCCCCCTTCCGTGTTTAAACGTAGAGACGGTATTCTTTGGAAGATTTCATTCTCCTTCTTTCGGAAAATATAGCGCACATCATTGAGGCCGATAAGCTCGATTTTAGTTTCCTCTGACCAAAGAATACTCTTCCAATAGGAAAATGGTTTATCTACATGCTTTCTGGCATACCTCAATCGTGCTTCTAAATAAACAGGCTTTTGATATGGAGTTCTACGAGGACGGCATGCTTTGAACCTAGAAGAGCGTAACATGTTCGTAACTGAAGAGGTGATTACTTTAACCCCAGTTTCTCCTGCCAGTTTCTCTATGTCATTATGTTCAAACGGAGTTTCCTACTAACTTCTTTGAGAACCTACCTTTTGATTCACTCTGGAATTTTGGTGAGACGTCCGAAACGAGGGAAGTTACCAGTTGATCCTGTGAGCTTAAACTTTGAAATTTTGCTTTGAAAAGTAGATTTCGGCATATTAAGTTGTGTAGCAATACCGAAGAGAGACATACGAGACCTATATTTTACAATACTTCGGTTTTTTCAATAACTGTACAGTTGTTTCCTGTTCGCCATAATACCTAAGCAGATAATGACAGAGACGGCGCTAATTTGCCGAAAGTACATTTTTTTCCGACTAAATTTCCATAATTATGAACCAAATGTCTTGTTCTGGAATGGTATAATGTAGTTTATTCACCAAACTACACAAGCTTTTTACGGGAATATCAGTTTTTTCACACGTTCTGAACTATTCGAACACTTTCTACTCCTCCTATTCTTGCTTATTTCTTTATAAACAGTTTCTTTGTCATTTAACTAACATAAAAATTTATATTATAAGTGTATACTATTTATAATATACATTACTTCTATTAGCCTTATCGTGATAGCTTTCGAGTAGTTTTATGTACAATTCAAAACAAAATCGTGTTAAATTTATAAAATGGCAAAAGAAAATATCGATATTTTCTTGTAAAAGCTAAAAAATTACGAAGACAGATTTCTGGTTACGAATGACACTTTGTGATACTCAATATCACCATGCAACACAAATTTTGCTCCTGGATAGTATGTTATTTCTTCATTTTTGTAGTTGTAAAAGTACAGAAAAATGGCCATTTTTCCATTCAAAATTTGGTTTTGTAACCTGAATAATGAAATTTAGAAATTAACCTATTTTATTTGTAAAAACGGGTAAATTTGCACATTTTCATTTATATGAAGTCTGAATAAAACAACATATGAATCTAGATTTACATGTATTTATACTACACTTGTTCAGAAATGTTTAAAAGTGAGTAGTTTTATAGATTTGCCACTGTGATGTAAATCACTTTTATATATCAGCCTAAAAATATCCCATAATGTTTTTATTATACACTCCTTGGTAGGGGGTTCCTTTTTCGTTTATTTGTCGTTTAATTTACATGCACATTTATGTAGATGTGTGTTAGTATAATATTTATAATACACCATACGCCAGTCATAACGTACATTTGGTAATAACTGTTTATTAATTAAAATGTAAAGACAAGGAAATTCAACAGAACAAATTTGTGAACCCATGGTAAGAACAGTATCTTGATATTATTAGTGATTCACTTTGTGCTGATAAAAAAGATAAGTTTGGTCGTTTATTTATTGATATCTGTTGTATTAACTTCTCATCGAAAGTATTATGTAAATGTATTTTGACTGGTCGAAAGCTTCAAACTGTGATAAGTTAACAATTCTTCATGCTAGTTGTGTATTAAATACAGGAATATTAGAGTAAAATCATAGTTTCAAGCAGCAACTATGTTGTGCAGACCATCAAGTAACAACTTAAATTTCAAATCAGTAATGGCTGTAAATTTAAACAAAAGTAAAAGGATTTCACAAACTACAAACAAAACTAATTAATAAACCCAGCCTGATCATCCAATAACTTATTAATGTTTTTTTGAAATTTTCTGGTTCTACAAGTCCAGGCAGTAGTTTTTCAGGTTTGCTGTTCTACAATAAAATTAAAACAAGTTCAACTAGAAGTTTTTCTGACTTTTTTCATATTTTAAGATCCCTTATTTTACTTCTCTCAGAATTCAGCAAGAAACTGCCTGTTCTCTAATCTAATTTAATACAGTGTTTAATGTATTTACTTTTTTTAGAGCAGAGCTACATTGAGCTGTCTGTTCTGCCTACCGTAGGTGTACGAACACGGATATTATCAATAAATGTCCATATACGTTCCAATGTCCCATTAGTGGACACTTTAAGTAGATCAGTAGATAAATAGTTAAGATACCTCAACTCATAATCACATGACAATCCATCCATCACGGATCATCTCAATATCCCTCCAATGAATCATTTACAACAACTTAACATATTTTCTAAGATGACCTGCGGTACATTTTGACATGAGGCTAGTTAACAGAAACCTTTACAAGATGTTATTTCACACCCAGTTCTACTACTTCATCAGTAACTATTAGTTGAATTATATCTCAAATACATAACGCTTCATTTTCAGTGTTAACAGTGTGTATGAAAAAACATCTCGGAAACCTAAGATTATTATATCAATATATGTCATGATTAAGTTGAGTTTCTTTTATGTATATATATTCTCTCTCTTTCAAACATTGACACACATTATATTAGAAGCAAAATTTGTTACTAATAGCGAATAATTTTTGTATAAAAATAAATGGTTTTACATTACACTATAAGACACTGTAAATCATTTCACAAATATTTTTATTATTATTATTACAACCTTTGAAACCATTTTAATATCAAAAAAAACTTTTTATTCCTTTATTGTCTCATTAAATAAAAATATAATTTTTTTTTTCAATATTACAAAAAAAAAAAATTATTTCACCTGGTAAAGTAAACATTTTTTCCATTCCCACAACATAAAGTTTAGAATATCTGGAATGCCTTCCTGAAGATCTAAATTAGTATATTCATCCAGCACTTGTACTAAATCAGTTGTTGTAGTTCTTCCAAACGAAAACATATCTGCAGATAACACTGGAAAAATACGAAAGTAATTTCATTGTTGACAACAAAGAATAATCTTTTTAGTTACATGATTTAGAAAAAGTTACAAACAGTTTGATGACTTCAATATGATATCAATAAGCGGATAAGAAAAAAACTGAAAGACAAAAGTAATAACATAATAAAACAAGTGTTTATTGGTTTTATAAGTTATTTTTAACTCACCAGAAATTATCGTCAATAAATATTGAAATGTAAATAATACTGTGATAATGCATTGAACTTATTAGTTTGTATTAAACAGCAGGTCACCTGTATAGTGTTTATATTACAAATTTATTTGCTTTTAAGGAATGGTAAAAGTGAAAATATAATATGTGATTGAGAAACCCAATGCATTATTTGATTCGCTGCAACATCCGCAAATGACTGTGCTTCTTCCTATTTAAGGCTCATCAGCACAGCTTGGACTACCAAACCAAATATTTTCTTTCATTATTATTTCATTGTAACTCAGAGAAGATGACAAATCAGACGGTTATAGCTTGTCTTTGGTGAAGAGATTAATGAAAATAGGTAGCTATAATATACGGATTAGTAAGAAATTTCGATTGAAATGACATGGCCGTGGAGAACGTAAACAAATTTGGAAAGGAAGGAAATGGCATTATTAAAGGGTTAGAATAAAAGTGTACCATATAGAAAGTTACGGGGGTAGACAAAAGATTCACTTACCTGTCCTGATAATAAATGTAGTCTTGCAAATTTGGTTGTTCTCAAGCGTTGTAACTGGGATCATCTGATGAAGCCAAAATGATATAGAGGTTCAATAAATGATTAACAGCTGGCAGGGTTTTATGAAAAATATTCGCTGATCTCGATACAGGATCAGCAAATATAACATTTTTATTCAGAAATCAGTCGCAAACATATTGGTTTCGAATTTTGTGAAGATTTTGAAGAATTGGCCGGAAAGAGATGTGGTTATGAAATTCAAGTAAAGAACTAGATAGTTTGATATGAAAAACGAAGCAGAGAGCATAATATTCCAGTATCTTGTGGCGATGATAAAATCCGGAAGAAAAAGAAAGCGAGATATTGTGATCAAACAAAGAACAGGAATAAAGAAGTGTGTTATATCTACACAACCGAAAGGGAAATTTAAACCAAACATGTTCCACATAGTTGAAGAACAAGATGGAGACAGTAAGTAATTTTTAAGTTGATAACCACCATCTGGGCTCTCCAGATAATAAGTTTGTTAAAACGAATGCATGAACATTAAAAGAAGCATATCACAATTAGGATAGAATTTACCCCGCATTTTGTTTTCTCTGAGAGCAAAGACACATGGAACTATTTGCTATGTCCGTCAAAGGGAAGCAAGCATCATAAATCCAAAGACTTACCGCTGTTCCACCTGGGAGCACATCACACTGGACTAATTAGTATGACTTTGGTTTGAGTTACATTAATAAAAGGACACCACGAACAGCAAAAAGCCAAAATAATGTTAAAAACAGACCGTTGCCGTTTACTGAGTTAGTGAATTTAAATCCTGAAACTATTTTAATGTTTGTTTTGGACCTGTTAAAAAAGTATGTTTGTTTCAAGTCTTGCGTAAACTGATCGATATATGCCCTGGTAATTTACCTAAACCCCCAAAATGCTTATTTTTTGTAAGTTCTGATCTCCTCTAGAAAAAGTCAAAACGGACAAATGCAAGTTTATAAGTCAACGTATTGGACTCAAGAACATTTATATTTGTGCCAGTTTTCATCTCAATTGCTGCAGTATGAACACACGAAAGTTTGAATTATACATTTTAGGTTGTTTTACCTTCTACGCCACGAGATGGTTGAAAAAAGGTTCAATTTAAAAATTATTTTTCTCTATCTGGAAGTATTAGATCGAGTTTCAAATCAATCCACCATAAAATGAAAAATCGTAGATAAATTGAAAAACATTTGAAAGAAGAGGAAAAAAAACAACAACAGAAAAACAGTATGTCTCTGGGTGAAAATATAATTGCAAATAACAAGATTGGTGGTTGAATACAGGTCATATTAAATGTTCTTTTACTTTTCATAGTTAAACGCAAAGCTACACAAAAGACTTTCTTCTGTTTCTACAACGAGGAATCAAACCGTGGGTTTACCTTTATAAATAGGTTAAACGAAGCAGACACATGACAGATGACAGATAACTCTAAAATAATAAATTTATTACGCCTTACAAAATATTTAATTTTGATTGAATTATTTCCTTATTTTACTTTGAACGAAAGTTTGTAAATTTTATTTGAAAATAAAATGTATTTTAATTTATGGATATTTATTCTAGTTTAAAACATACAGTTAAATATTAAATTTGGTCTACATATAAGCCACATATTCAAAGTAATTCAACACAAAATGCTAAATTTTGCGCAAACCTACACTGAAAAGTACACGAACTAAAGTTCTGAAATGTTTACCAAAGCTTCACCTAAGGGTAACAGCAGATAGTTTTTAGTTTATTGGCTGCTGGCTTTGAATAACAAAACAACAGGGTGAAAAGTACGTGAAGGAATATAAGTGTTACTAAGGTCACACAAACCAGGATCACAGTTTCCAGCTTAACTTTTCAAAATAATCATACAAGAGTACGACTATTATCCTTCATCTATTGCCAAATTTTATAAAATTCTTCTAATTAAAGAGTGTTTAGTTTAACGTAATATTAACACAAGCAATTACCATGAACAGTGATGCTTGATATGACTTTATTGAGTGCATGCAGGTGATGACAAAAACTGTTAATCTAAATTCCATAGCATTACCATAAAGAAAGTTACTGACACCAAGTTAGAGAGAAAAGGTACCACCACATATATATTTTAAAGAATATTATTAGTTCTGTGAAGTATAGGTTTGTTCCGGATAATAGAATTGTGATGCTAGAATTAATTGTGGCTAATATCAAGTTCCACCTTTTTACTTGATAAGGTTCACTGATGTATATTAACAAAAATTATTTTATTTAATCTAAAAACCAAAGAAATAAAAAAGGTTCATCCAAAAAAGAATTGAATATGTTTTGTTTCACCCATCATCACACCCCTAGTCAAGCAAAAAATACGGTCTGGCTACATAATGAACGGATATTTGCAACAAAAGTCTTTTAAATACTATGTGTGTAGTAACTATTTTGGCCATCACTTTTGGTTTCACGCCTTTAAGTTCCTCGCTCAATCTATTTTTGGCTTCCCGTTTCTCACTTTTGAGGTATTTTTATTAGATTTTATACAATTTCAACAGCCCAGTGAAATCGTAAATGGAGAATATTTAAATGTTCAATCATATGACAGCATAAATAAAATGAAATCTCTGCAAACAAAATAATAACACACTCACCAGATTTATTTGTATGTAGGTGGTGATCACATGACTGTACATTTTAAAAACATTCACCATAGAATGTACACTCGTGACCCGTGTCATCAGGTACAATTACAGAAAGTGTTTGTATCCCTACGTCGTGAGTAGTTTTTTCCTAGCAACTTGAAAAGTATCACGAATAGGGATAATGAAAGTAAAGTATGAGATAAATATTATACTAACACATATCTACGTAAATATTTATGTAAATTGAACGAAGAATAAACTGTTTATAAACAAATAACCAAACATAGGAGGGGCAGAAAGTATTCGTGCGTCTACTTTAGTCGTCAGTTGTGTAGCCTTTTAGGTGAATTACTTGACGCAATATCTCTTCATAGCCCTCAATGATCGTTTAAAAGTACTCGAATGGTATTTTCTTCCAATCTTTTTCACAGAAATCCTCCAACTCTTGCTAGTTTTTCGGATGACGCTGATGAACCCTGGTCTTTAACTCATGCCAAACGTTTTCAATTAGGTTGAGATCGGGTGATTGCGATGGCCACTCCAAACGCTTATATGGTTCCTCTGCAACCAGGATTGCATATATTTCGATGTGTGCTTAGGGTAATTGTCGTGCTCGAAGATCCAACGATTAGGTTGAGATCGGGTGATTGCGATGGCCACTCCAAACGCTTATATGGTTCCTCTGCAACCAGGATTGCATATATTTCGATGTGTGCTTAGGGTAATTGTCGTGCTCGAAGATCCAACGATTAGGTTGAGATCGGGTGATTGCGATGGCCACTCCAAACGCTTATATGGTTCCTCTGCAACCAGGATTGCATATATTTCGATGTGTGCTTAGGGTAATTGTCGTGCTCGAAGATCCAACGATTAGGTTGAGATCGGGTGATTGTCGTGCTCGAAGATCCAACGATTAGGTTGAGATCGGGTGATTGTCGTGCTCGAAGATCCAACGACGCCTAAGCCGCAAGTTTCGAGCATCATTCTTGACATAAGTGCCTAATATATCAACGTACTTTTCTTTTTTAATCATTCCGTTAACACGGTAAAGGCTGCCTACACCAAAAGAGCTGGAGAAATACCGTAACATGATAAAGCCCCCTTCCGTGTTTAAACGTAGAGACGGTATTCTTTGGAAGATTTCGTTCTCCTTCTTTCGGAAAATATAGCGCACATCATTGAGGCCGATAAGCTCGATTTTAGTTTCCTCTGACCAAAGAATAATCTTCCAATAGGAAAATGGTTTATCTACATGCTTTCTCGCATACCTCAATCGTGTTTCTAAATAAACAGGCTTTTGATATGGAGTTCTACGAGGACGTCATGCTTTGAACCCAGAAGAGCGTAACATGTTTGTAACTGTCGAGGTGCTTACTTTAACCCCAGTTTCCCTTACCAGTTTCTCTGTGTTATTACGTTTAAACGAGGTTTCCTACTAACTTCTTTGAGAACCTACCTTTTGATTCACTCTGGAATTTTGGTGAGACGTCCGAAACGAGGGAAGTTACCAGTTGATCTTGTGAGCTTAAACTTTGAAATTTTTAATTGAACAGTAGATTTCGGCATATTAAGTTGTGTAGCAATACCGGAGAGAGACATACGAGAGCTGTATTTCACAATGATTTGGTTTTTTAAATCACTGGACAGTTGTTTCCTGTTCGCCATAATACCCAAGCAGATAATGATAGAGACGGCGCTAATTTGCCGAAAGTACATTTTTTTCCGACTAAATTTCCATAATTATGAACCAAATGTCTTGTTCTGGAATGGTATAATGTAGTTTATTCACCAAACTACACAAGCTTTTTACGGAATATCAGTTTTTTCACACGTTCTGAACTATTCGAACACTTTCTACTCCTCCTATTCTTGCTTATTTCTTTATAAACAGTTTCTTTGTCATTTAACTAACATAAATATTTATTTTATAAATTTATACTATTTATAACATACATTACTGTTATTAGTCTTATCGTGATAGCTTTCAAGTAGTTTTATGTACAATTCAAAACAAAACCGTGTTAAGTTTATAAAATGGCAAAAGAAAATATATATTTTCTTGTAAAAGCTAAAAAAAATTACGGAGACAGATTTCTGGTCACGAATGATACTTTGTAATACTCAATATCACCATGTAACACAAATTGTGTTCCTGGGTAGTGTGTTATTTCTTCATTTTTTATGTGGTAAAAGTACAAAAAATGGCCACTTTTCCATTCAAACTTTGGTTTTGTAACCTGATGAATGAAATTTAGAAATTAACCCATTTTATTTGTAAAAACGGATAAATTCGCACATTTTCATTTTTATGAGGTCTGAATAAAACAACATATGAATCAAGATTTACATGTATTTATGCTACACTTATACAGAAATGTTTAGAAGTGAGTAGTTTTATAGATTTGCAACTGTGATGTAAATCACTTTTATATATCTGCCTAAAAATACCCATCATGTTTTCGTTATACACTCCTCGGTAGTGGTTCAAAGTTCATTATACCTTAATGGAAGCGCTCGCCCCGCTTCTCTGAGTAGGCTACCATGTTCTCCTTGAATTTATTGAGATAAGCTTCAAGGATATGGACTTTCAGAGACATCCTGCAGCCTATTTTGCCGTAGTTCTTCACCAGAGCCTCTACCAGATACACATAATTTTCTACCTTGTGATTGCCCGAGAAGCCCCGAACCAATGCGACAAAGCTGCACCAAGCCTTTTTCTTCCTTCCTACAGAGCTTCTTGGGGAATTCTGTGCACTCTAGGATCTTCTTTATTTGTGGTCTAGCGAAGATACCAGCTTTTACCTTTTCCTCAGAGAGTTTAAAAAAGAAGTCTCGATGGTATTTGATGGCTGCAGACTCCTTATCAAGAGCTGTGACAAATTATTTCATAAGACCCAGTTTTATGTGTATTGGTCAGAACAACACTTTCTGGAGCTCCACAGAGAATTCGGTCTTTTGTGGCCAGTGCTTGCTGTTGTTGTGCACTGCAGTGTCCCTTGCTGTCCCAAAGGCAAAGATAACAGGTAAACTTGGTAAAGCCTCCTTGGAGACCCATCAAGAATGCCACAATTTTGAAATATCCGATAACCTCCCAGCCATACTCATCATACTTTAAGGCTTCCAGCAAGGTCTTGACGCTGTTGCTTTCTTCTTTGAGATGCTTTGTTTTGTATGTTTTTGAATTTCGCACAAAGCTACTCAAGAGCTATCTGTGCTAGCCGTCCCTAATTTAGCAGTGTAAGACTACTGGGAAGGAAACTGGTCATCACTATTCACCGCCAACACTTGGACTACTAACGAACAGTGGGATTGACCCTTACCTTTTAACGCCCCCACGGCTGAAAGAGCGAGCATGTTTGTCACGTCGGGGATGCGAACCCGCGACCTTCAAATTACGAGTCGCACGCCTTATCACTCTTGGCCTAGCCGAGCACTTTCAGATGCACTGGAAGATATTTAAATTTCAAAAGGTTTAAAATTTGTATAAAATAAAACGTTACTTTTCAAACAAGCAAAAATTATCCTTCTTACCATCTAGAATTTTTTTTTGCAGTACTCGCAGGTAAAATGAGGTGCCCAGGATTTGTCTTGATCCCCGACAGGCATGCCGAAATGTGCCTTGTAGGCTTCACACATTTTAGCAGATGCTATCACAGAGTACTTTTTGCGCTTGTCTTGATAAATTGGCCACATACATAGCAAAATGCGTCTTGCAGCTTCTTAATGCTATCTCTGATAAAATCAGATAGATCTATGTGTTCACTCAGGCAGCTAGAAACAAACTAAAGTTGTGAGTCTCTGTGTATTTATTGCTATAAAAAGTTCTAGAAAATTCTCGTAAATTTTACATTCTGAAATGTTCTTTAAAATTCTTGTAAGTTCGAGAAAATTCTCTCTCAGCTACTCAGCTTTGTTTGTTTGTTTTGGAATTTCGCACAAAACTACTCAAGAGCTATCTGTGCTAGCCGTCCTCAATTTAGCAGTGTAAGACTAGAGGGAAAGCAGCTAGTCATCACCACCCACGACCAACTCTTGAGCTACTCTTTTACCAACGAATAGAAGGATTGACCGTACCATTATGACGTCTCTACGGCTGGGAGGGCGAGCATGTTTGGCGCGACGCGGGCGCGAAGCTACTCAGCACTGAATGCACATGGAATGTTCTGAAAATAGGTAAATTTAAAAAATTTCATCACCCAGGCAAGAAAAGCAAAGCTGAAGAGAAAAAAATAGGTCTTTTCCATTTACTTTATGCATTTGCAATTGAGAAATATCACTTTCTGCCCAGGAACAAGAAAAAGTAAATATTTTGAAACATTTTGTGTTTTAAGCATGTACAATAGTGTGATCGTAATTTGGCCCAGCATGGCCAAGCGCGTTGAGGCGTGCGACTCGTAATATGAGGGTCGCGGGTTCGAATCCTCGTCGCGCCAAACACGCTGGCCCTTTCAGTTGTAGGGCGTAATAATATGACGGTCAATCCCATTATTAGTTGGTAAAATAGTAGCTCAAGAGTTGAGGGTAAGTGGTGAAGACTAGATGCCTTCCCTCTTGTCTTACACTACTAAATTAGGGACGGCTTACACATGTAGCACCAGAGTAGCTTTGTGCAAAAAACAAAACAACATGTGATCATAATTTCCATACACAAGATTTTGGTGAGTGTCTTATTTATTTTGTTTGTAAATGTTTATTTTGTTTTTGTACTCATGATTGAATATTCAAATATTTCCCAAATACTACTTCATTGGGTGACAGCCAAAAAACAAAACAGACATAATATATCTAAAGTGAAGATTTGTACAGAGAAGATGAAGGCTGCTCTTTTCCTGGAGAAAATGATTTTGTTGACACATATAAAATGTAAATCTCTCTTTCAGAACCATCACATCCTGAGAAAGTGAAAGCTATGACTACACGTTTGATTAAAAACTATTATTCACGAGGTGCAATTTTTCATAAAAAGACAAAACTGGACATATATATATATATATATATATGAATATATCAATAACACACCAACCCGGCATGGTCACGTGGTTAAGGCAACCTACATATAATATTCATGTCACAGGTTCGAATCTTTGTCTCACCATCCATGTTACATTTGTAGTCACAAAGGAATTATAAAATGACAGCAATTCTACCATTTCATAAAACAAGAGCAGCCCGATAGTTGGATATCGATGGTAATGACTAGTTTCCTTCTCTCTTATCCATTCACTGCTAAATTAGGGACGGATAGCGCAGATAACCTTTGTGGAGCTTTGTGCTCCACAAACGCACAAATAGTAATTAATAATTTACCATGTATTCATAAATAATGTATCATTAAGTTTTCAAAAATGTTTCAATACCAAGTTAATTGCCCCCCAGTGGCTCAGCGGTATGTCTGCGGACTTACACGCTAAAATCCGGGTTTCGATACCCGTGGTGGGCAGAGCACAGATAGCCCAATGTGCTTAATTCAAAAAACAACAACCAAGTTAATTTATGACTAAGATTTCATCAATATATACTAAAAGCTATGATTAAAATATATTTCAATAAAATATGAAAATCGCCCAACACTGATTTGTGTAATTATTAAGAAAAGAAATACTACATGTTACCATAACAGTTTAAAAATCTGTTTCAAAAAATCTGCTTTGAAATAGACAATAAATTAATTTTATGAGCCTAATAAATGAAATTTTACATCATTAGTTTCTATTGAATCATTTATTCATTTATAAAGTAACATGCCTTTAGTATCATGTATTATGTTACTTCAGTTCACATTCACATACTTTTACACAAATGAAAAATATGAACTCTCACTTAATATTACTGCTATATAGATGTTGTTACATAAAACAGATTCTATAACGGCAATCTGAGTGGAAAAAAATAAGTTATCCATACATTATATTTAACTGCATCAAAATTGTGTGACTGGAATCAACATAGAGAATTAAGATAAGAATATCACCTGTAGCACACATTATAGGTGGTGAAACGTGTTATTCGTGAATATATACTTATAAAATGAGACAGCAACTTTGTGTGTTGAATATATAGAACATCAAACAAACATCTTTATCAGGGCAATACAAATATGCAAAGTGAAATATTTGTTACAATAATTTTCTCTCTGAAATAACGGATAATATGTATGAACTGATATGCATTACATTAGTGCATGATCGAAAGTTTCATTTAAAAATAAGTTTATGTATTAATGTGTTTCACTTTTTTGAAATTAAGAATAATCTCATTTGTACTGTCAGTTACTCCGTGGTTTCTTCACACTTTTATGTTAAGATGACTGAAATAATTGTTTTTATAGATTCATTTTGATGTCACATATAAGTAATAATTAGCGAGATGTTCACAAAATTATTTTCGTATAACATGATATTATAAGAGTTACATATTTTGTTTTGTTTTACGTTAAAGAATCAAAGTACGCTATTCCCATTATATTAAAGTCTGCCATTCATACCAGTACCCTTCAATCATCAATTATATTCGTTATCCCTCAAGCATTCCAACAGCAATAATTACACCTACCTTTATTACGACTTATATACTCAATTTGTATGTTAAACATTCATCTGCCTCTTATTTTTTTCATTTAATTTATCTTGACTATCACCACCGTCGAAACTCAGAAAGATCAAGCCCGTAATGAATAAGGGAAAATTAAAGAGCAAGCCCGTATCAAAGCGAAAAGTGAAAGTAAATATCTCGAAGCTAAACAACCCGATCTAAGCGGAAAGAAAAGATAAACGTCTTGAAGCTGAACAAGCCCGTATCGAAGCCGAGAAAGTAGTTAGGTGAGAGAAAGTAGAAATTAGACTAAACTCCAATCGATCAAAGTAAAATGACCACTCTGAACGCAATTGACATATTAAAGTACGACCATTTAACGAAAATCAAGTTGTCTTAGAGAAGGTTGCCCAAACCATGGAATGTTCCGTCGAAAAATTGTTATTATTATTAGAGTGTTTTAACTGGTAAATTCCGAGAAGTTTATATTGCTCTCTATCTAGAAGACTGTGTAGATTGTAATAAGATTAAAGCAGCTTCTTTCAAAGCTTCTTTCATAATACCGGAGGCTTGTCGCCAAAAGTTACAGGGTTATCACAAGAAAGAGCTAGTTAAACTTATCTGAAATTCGCTAAAGAAAAGACGTTTATTTTCATTCATGGTGTCTTTCTATGCATATTGGCAACAGTATCGTCAAATTAAGACAATTGTTCTAACTGAGGAATTTAAACACTGTACCACTCACAAGCTCAAAGTTTACTTTGATGAAAAAAGTTGAAACACTACAGGATGCAGCTGTTCTTTCTAATGATTACACTTGAAAACATAAAACCATTTTTCATGAAAAGAAATGTCCACTGTGTCCATTCAGTCTCTTGAAGTTGAGGACTGTTATAAAAAATCCAGCTTCTCTAGTTCAAAACCTTCTCAAAGTTAGGGTAAAATTTCATCAAAGTCTTTCTTTCACTTTTGTAAAAATATCTAATCATGTCATGTATGATTGTTGGAGTTTCAAAAAGAAAAAGGATATCAATACCCTGTGCATTCGTGTCCACATATGGACGTAGTTTCAACAGATGAGCCAATTGTGTTCATTTTGTAACTGAAAAAATGACTGATGTAGCTAGGGAGAAATTTTACCTTTTATGTCTGTTAGCTCTATACTTTTGACAAATGACACTTCTAATCCCATAGCCATTCCTGTATCACGTGATACTGGTGCGATTTAATCTTCTGTTGTTAGAAGGTATACTGCCTTTAGGCTCGAGTTCTGCCACATGAGAATCTGTTGTTGTTCAGTGTATTGAGGGTAGTTTTATCAAAGTTCCTCTCAATAACATCCATTTAATGTCAGAATTAGTTTTAAAACTAGTTGCGCCAATTAAAGGTGTATCATTATTGTTGGAAAACGATTTCGTTGAGAGGAGAAATTTTTGCCGAATCCAAGATGGTGAGCAAACTGATTACTGTTTCATCTAAAGATGATGTTATTGTTGAGTATAATCCAAACGTGTTTTTTATGTGTGCTGTGACTCGAGCTTAGACTGAGAAATTAAGCCAGAAAGAAGTAATATATAAATATTCAAAGGATGATGTTATAGATTTGCTTTAGACATTCCTTTTGAATCCAGTTAGTATCTTGTGAATTATTGTCCAATAATAATTCTTCGGTGAGTGACAATTATGGACGTAAAGAATCTAGTTCAACTGGTGAAGTTACGTTTGCTCTAAGAAAATCGATCTATGAGCATGAAAATGATCCACACATCTCATCGCTATTTAGATATGTGAACTCAAAAAATGAACTATAGAAATAATTACTTCTACAAAAATGATGTGCTCATGAGAAAATGGAAACCACCAAATGTACCAGCTTCAAAGGACAGGGCTGTAGCTAATGAAATCGTTGTTTCCAAAATTATATCTTTCTGAAATACCAAAACTATCAAAATAAAAACCTATAATGTACAGCATAAAATCCAGTGTTCTCTTTTCTAGATATATGAATACTAAAATAGATGTTGCATTTCCCTTATATTATACATTTTGCAAAATCTTTGCTTTAGTTATCTCAAACCCTGGATCTTAATGTAATTCCTTTGGTGTTTATTCTCTACGATAATGTAAGAGTTAAGAAAAATCTTCTTACCAAGAAATGTTGACAAATAAAGCCACAGTAGACTTCGTTTGGGGTTAGCCATTTGGTGTCCCTATGTCTAGCCCACTGGCAGTAAATAACTATAACTGAAGAATAAATAGAGATAGTAATCAGTGATGTCGAGAAACCCACTTGTTGAGAACTTTTTATATGCAAAAACGGCTCTTCTGGGCCCAGAAAACACTTCAAATAGAAGAGCGAACAACGTTTCGACCTTCTTCGGTCATCGTCAGGTTCACAAAGCTTCAGCTTCTCTCGTGACCGAAGAAGGTCGAAACGTTGTTCGCTCTTCTATTTGAAGTGTTTTCTGGGCCCAGAAGAGCCGTTTTTGCATATAAAAAAATAGAGATAGTAAATATACAGAAATACAATTTGTTGTAATGAAGAAATATGTACGTTGTATTAACCAAGTTCATATGTTTCTACTTTGTCAAAAAAGTTTCATTGATTATTATACCTGAAAAAATAAAACATGAACTAAAAATAAATCATGATATCAAGTTTGTGTCTGAAAACGGGTGTTATGGATATTAATACTTTTGTTGACAAGCAGAGAACAACGTTTGACCTTCATAAGTCATGTTAGTGACCGTTGCCGGACACATGTCTAAGGGGCGACAGTAGAATCGGGTACGAGATTTTAAGGGATATTGCAGTTGCAGTTGGATGTTAGGTTATTAATGAGTGTCGGTATAAAGGTGTTCCTTTATATTGGTTTAATTTTAGTTTTAGTTGCTGCATAAGTAGGACTTCTTTCATTTTGCGTCTGTTTCTATTTGTTTCCTTACTTTGTATCTGGGAGTTTTCTATGGTTATATTGTGTTTATTTGTGTTGCAGTGTTCAAAAACATGTAAAGGTGTTATGTTGTTTTTTTTAATTTTGTTTCAAGCTTGTTTCTTCAAGATAGAAGTCGCGGCAGCTGTTGTATTGTATTTTATAAATTATGTTGATGTCGTGTTTGTCAGTGTAGTTTTTACATTGTATGAACTTCAGTTTTGTGCCTGGGTTTTGAATAAATTTGGTGTTTACTGGGATGTTGTGTTTTGTTATAAGTTTTTTTTTTATTTTGTTAATTTTTATCGCTGGTGTCGGGAACATACGGTATGCAGCAGCACAAGGTTTTATAGTTTTTTCCATTATTTTTTTAGGAAATTTGTTGATATTGTTGAAGTGTTGTTTTATTTTGTTGATTTCATCGCTAATGACCATAGTTTTGTGGCTGTGTTTATTTGGTTTCTTATTATCTTGAGCTTTTGTTTTGTTTCATGTGCTGAGTCCCAGGGAATGAATGATCGAGTATGGATGACTTCTTTGTGCATTTCTGTTTTGAATTGTGTATCAGTTCTTATGATTTCGAGGTTAAGAAATGCTATTTACTTAGTTTTTCCTGTTCACAGGTGAACTTAATGTTTGGGTGTATCGAGTTAAAGTGGTTGAAAACACTATGTGTGTGTTCCGTAGATGTGAATCCAGCAACTGTATTATCAGCATACCTGTACCAGCATAGTGGTGGGTGTAAGGCTGAAATGATTGCTTGAAATTGAATCTGTCATAAAATTTTGGCTTGAACTGGTGACATGGAATTTCCGTGAAAAATGAAAACTGGATTCAAAAAAACCCAAAAAGAAACACATTCACGCGTTTTGAACACTGAAAGTCAAATAAAAACAACATAACCACAAAAAACTATAAGATACTGAGTAGTGGAAAAAATATAAACAAACGCAAAATCAAAGAAACCCCATTTATGCATCAGCTAAAACCAAAATTAAACTAATGTAAGGGAACACATTTTTACCTATATTAATTAACCTAACGTCCAAATGCAACACTCCTACAATCCAGTACCTGTTTATATTCTCGTTCTTAATACATGCCAGGCAACTTTCAGTTACAAACTCTCTTTGTTAACCTGAAGATAAGATAGGAAAGTCGAAACGTTGTTCACTGCTTATCAATAAAATGTTAATACTCATACCAGTCGTTCCGAGACATATTTTTATTTCAAGTGGGTTTCTCGTCATCAAGAATGATGTCAAGCTCAAAGAATTCGACATATACATTAAATTGGAAAAAATAATTCCTTTATATAATTACAAAGGTTTTATTTTTATTTCACTATATTGTCATGATATCATATATTTCATGTATTCTGTCTCTTACGTTTTGAAACAGCATCTTTACCGAAAATACATTTTTCATTTAAACACCAGGTTTCGCATCCCAGCAAGGTCAAAAGTCTGTTCATAATAGGGCCTGGCATAGCCTAGGGCGTTAAGGCATGCTCTCGTAATCTGAGGGTCGCGGGTTCGCATCCGAGTCGCGCTAAACATGCTCGCCCTGCCAGCCGTGGGGACGTTATTATGTGACCGTCAATCCCACTTTTCGTTGGTTTCCCACAAATGAATGAGAATGGTAACCTATATACCTGGTCAGGATCATAGTAGGTTCAGCAGCAAACTAATTTACCTATGGTTTACTTTCTCATTTTCTATTTGAATTTGACGTTTTATCCGTTATAATGTAAGAAACTTGATGTAAAATACCATTTATTAATTTATACTTGCAATAATTTCTTTGTAGCAGGCCCAGCATAGTTAGGTGGTAAAGGAGATCGGCTCGTAATCTGAGGTTCGCGGGTTCGTATCACTGTCACACCAAAATGCTCGCCCTTTCAGCCGTGGGAGTGTTATAATGTGACGGTCAATCCCACTTTTCGTTGGTAAAAAAGTAGCCCAAGAGTTGGCGGTGGGTGGTGATGACTACCTGCCTTCCCTCTAGTCTTACACTGCTAAATTAGGGACGGCTAGCACAGATAGCCCTCGAGTAGCTTTGTGCGAAATTCAAAAAACAAAAACAAAATGTTCATAATAGATAAGCAAATACTGTTTGATGAGAATAAGAAAATATTTATTCATGGTGGAACAGATCATTGGTCTGTCTTCTTCAGGTATGATAAGTAAAAAGCACAAAAAAATACGTGGCTGGAATTTCAGTATGAGATCATCCGAGGTGAAACTGAGGGTGCTCAGCTTCAGCTTCTCTCGTGACAGTCGTGTTGGCCGTACTTGAAATTTACTTAAAGAAGATTATTTTGCCATGTTAACCCAATACCAAAAAAGGAAAATTAACAAGTTTACAATCTATGAACGTGATCAAAGCAAATGATCAAACACCAAATTGTATAATTGCCTCAACATCATCCTCATTTGGCAAAGTCTATTTACCATTCACACAACTGACCACTTTTAACTAGACCTGTATCCTGTCACCTGCTGACACCATTTCCATCACAACTAATCTCTATTATCTTTTTAACTGTATATAAAACTTGGATTGCTTAGTTCTAGCCATATCTGAAGAAGACAGATCAATGCTCTATCAAACATGAAGTATGTTTCACCATCAATACGCCTTCATTAATGATTATACAAAATGTTTTATTTCTTTTAATTACATTAACATATTATTTTCTTAGTCAAGTATCTCATGAATTTTTTACTCAAAGAAACTTGCGCTAGAAAAACTCGCTTTTTCAGTTATGGGACCATTCTATTGTTACGGTCAATCCCCTTAGTGTGTTATTGACGTTGGGGAATATTTCCCAGTGGTTTTACCATTGACGAACATTCAAAATCAGGACGACAGCAAACATCCTTGATAAATTGCCGCAAATTATTAAAATAATTTGAGAAATTTAACACTTACGATCAGAAATGTCGTAGGTACTTAAAATAATCGGGGCTCGAGCTAATAGAAGTGGAAATTTTCAGTATCATATCGATCATGATTTTTCTATTATGACTTTTAAAACAGCAACTGAAGATTCAGTATGTTTTCGAGTAGAAACGTGGTACGTGCCTTGTGTGCTAGTGTCTACCGAATTCTCTTTTCGTGATAGAGTGGTTATTCTTACGCACAAAGATATTCAATGTAACATCTGTCTCGTCTCACCAAGAATATATAAAAACTTGATTTTAGTAACATTTGTCAGTTTGATTGTAGTTCAGCAAAAGCAATACATAGAATTCTGCTCAACATGGCTATCGAAATCCGTTTTCCACCGTGGGCATGTCGCTGTAAGTCGAACTTGCACACAAATAAAGTATAGTCTCTACAACAAAAGATGTGTTAAATTTAAGAAGGAAACAGAATACATGCCACTTCTTGCTTATCTTGGTCATACAAACATGTTAAGCGAAGGTACTTAGTCACTGTCAGTTTGTATTTCAGAGCTATCTGCCATTAAATTATTGACGGAGACAAAGTTGGAATATTTTCATGGCTAAAAAAAACTCTATATTTTGTTTAGAGATTATTTACAGTTTTTAACATATAGAGTGTCACACTAGTTCGTAAAAGTATGTCACTCTAAAAAAGGAGACGCTTTACAACACTCTATGAAAATTGTTTTTTATTATTATTTGAACCTATTTCCCTTTTTCGGTTAGTTAACTTTAATGAACTTCATTTATTAACTCCCTCTAAACAACAAATAAGCATCAATAAAAAGTAAAAAAATGAATCAAGTAGAGAAAAACTAGATGAATAATTAAATCTGTTTTGGCTTACTTTTCTACAGAATGTAGACTTCAGTAGATCTGACACTAATGTAAGTCCTGGTACGAATTCTCCAGAAATCTACAAAACTTCGTCTGTCACGGCGATAGCACGAACAGATAAATGATAGTATTGATCAATATTTACAGTTGCCATTTTTTACCACGTCACCAACTGGTGATTGGTACAGCGACTTCCACTTTCAATAGTTCTATATGTGACCAACAACTCTATCCCTCGTAAGAAAACTTTCCAAAAATTAAATAGTCGTAATGTAAACCAGTTTGTTTGTTGTTTTGTTTAGAAACAAAAATAAACTGATATTAATTTTAGAAATATAAATATATTTACTTATTTTCAGTCTTAGTTGCAACATTTTATGGATTGGACAGTTTTCAAGATGGTTTATTTTAATGATAACTGACAGTGAGTATTTAAGTAACCTGAGAAATCATTATCAGCATGTTCCTTCTTAAATGACGTTCTTACTTGACTTAAACGTTAACAGGTTCTGTTACCAATGCGATATATGGGTGCAAACATTTCTTGCATATCATCCATAGTATGCGACAATGCATATACAAACTGGATACCAATACATTGTTTAAATGGCTAAGTTCGCCTTACATGATTTTCTTAGGCTTCTAGTAAATAAACCTATTACTTGGCTTGCTTTTTACGTTTCTGTTATCTCGACATCTCTGGCTGTCTTTAGGTTTATCGAAAAGAAACCTGATTGTCACCAGATGGATGACTGTTTGTTTTCTGAATTTCGCACAGAGTTACTCGAGGGTTATCTGCGTTAACCATCTCTAATTTAGCAGTGTATGACAGGAAGAAAAGGAGCTGGTCATCACCACCAACCACCAGCTTTTCGACGACTCTTTTAGCAACGAATAGTGAGATTTACCGTCACATTATATCGCTCTCACGGCTGAAAAGGCGAGCATGTTTGGTGTGAGGGGGATTCGAACCCATGACTCACAGATTACCAGACGAGTGCCTTAACCACCTGTCTATGCTGGACCTCGCCAATAGGAGGCATTGTCTCATAATCATTCGGAAACAATAACAAAAGGTGAAGAGATCCCGAAACATGAAACCATGAAGTATACAAATCTAAGTAAAAACTAACAAAACTGGGGTTCTTAGTAAATAAAACGAGAACAATAATTAAAATAGTCACAGATTCTTACACCGAGGCCTCAGAATAACTTTTCAGCGAACATTAAATGTTTTCTCAGCTAATTTTATACTGAGGTTCTTCTTTTCCAAGTAATTTAAGGTCAAAAAGAGGAAACTCGTAATGACCGCAGCACTTGAAATACGTTCAGGCAGGGTTAGAGTTGATTAATCAATGAGACCTTTCATTCCTTCATCTGCTATATTTTTGTGAGTCGGTAATGTGAAGCACGAAGTGAGCGTATATACGATTCGACTTTATTATTTATCAGTACCTCTACCAGCCTACCCTCAAATTGAAGTTATTTTAAGCAGTAGTAGAGTAAATTAACCTATGAGACCTTGGACATGATCAAATACATCAGTTAACACATCTGTAGCGGGTATCTAGTTCAAATAATTTGGCTCACAGTTCTTTATCATCGGGCCATTTTATGTTTTTAGTTGTAAACATCTGGTAATCATTATGTAGGACTTTAACTATCTCGTCGTTCTGGGTTTACTTAATGCAAGAACATATAATGCTTCTGAGATATCTCGAAAAGATTATTGTTTTCGTTTCGCGAAAAAAGTTGTGTAAAGTACATATATGAGTTATATCGAGAAGACTTTAGGTTCAAAAGGAGAAACCAAAATTACGAAACAAAATTATATTCGTGTTTAAATTCTTAATACAAATATCACAGGGTGGCTGAACTTTCTAACAATTAACTATGCTGTGAGATTTATTTTTTAAATAAAACTTGAATTTGCTCATACAAGTATGTTTCAATTATCTCGGTATAAATGGCGGAGTTTAAAGTAGCATGGTAACTCGGGCTTTAAAGACTCAAGTTTGTTGTGTTCCTGCTGTCAGTTTGATAGATCAAAACAAGTTATTATTTGACTTCATGTTGAATGTTTTTATCAACACTCTACATTCATTAAATACATATTACGCAATTTCATGTTCAATGTACTCTGATTGATAAACACACATAACTGTTTAATTACATACAACATCAAGTACAAGGGTCTTCAGTTCCGAGAACAGTGAAACAATAAGTGGAACATGTCTATTATTTATTTTTCATGTTTACCTTTAACATTGTTGCACGACAGTTTTCGTAGTTAAATCCTTGGTGTGACTTTGTAAGGCAAATAAGACTGGTATTTTTTAATAAATTAACGCCAACTCTACTCCGTTTCAAATTGGTAAAAGAAAACCTCAAAATTCAGTTGCATACGCTGCCTGTTACCTTTGATTTCAAGTTGAAGAACTTAAATTGAAACACAAGCTCTAACGACAAATTCTATCTTACTTGGAACACTAACACCATTTTTTTTAATCCGTTTCATATATTGATTTTGTCCATTTTAAGTGCTTAATCCATAAGAATAATCAGAAAGTGATTCTCCTTTCGGGCAAGTTTAAGTAATACTTTGAACTATTGGCGATTAAAGCTTATTCATATCTTTCATTTTTTTTTGGACAAAGTTTCTTTCTATTGTTTCCTGGAGTGAGATGTTTCTGAATAGAGATTTATTGTAGAAACTCGCAAGTAAATACTTACCAGTATTATTAATTCTGGAAACATCTTGTGCAAAAGAAAACGAATCTGTAAATATAAATTCTTCGGAAGTGAGTGAATTCAAAATAGGAATGAATAAGCTAGCTGATTACAAGTATGGGAACCGAAGATGGACAAAATGAATCTTAAACAGGTGTTATCTTTGTGAACTTCAGGTACCCATACATGATAACTGGATAAGAATATCTTCAAGAGCATCTTCTGAAAAGTAGTTACGATATTTTTAATTTCCTTAGGTTTATTTCATTTCGTATACAGTGAGATTTAACCAATCAGTAAACAAGGCTTTATATTTTGTTGTATTTTGTTTATAATTCAGTTTGATACATAAAATATATAAAAGTATAACAAACTGAAGAAAAACTACCGTTTTTGTCTATGTGTCCAAACTGTTCATAAACAGTCACTTGTGCTTCAACATCCTGAACGATTTTCAGAATGTTGTGAAGTCTATTGAAGCTGTCACTCGTGTCTTCACGTATCAAACATTTTAAAGGGAAAAACATTCAACGCGTTAAACTGCACATAAATTATATACACCAGAAGAAATGCCACTGTTTTATATGTGCAGCTATTTGTGCTAGTAAGTATGGAAGTATTCTTTTTTCATTCACAAAAATCTAGAACAAAAATAACATTTTCTGAAAACAAAACTTTTCTACCAGGAAGTACTGCAGAGGAAATAGTGTTGAAATTGTATTCGATTGTCTTACTCAACTTATTGCATCACTGTTTGTCCCCCGCTGATAGAGCGGTAAGTTTACGTATTTAGAACGTTAAAATCAGGATTCGATTCTTGTCGGTGGACTTAGCAGATAGCCCGATGTGGCTCTGTTGTACGAGAAACACACACATGCATCATTGTTTAATGCTTAGATTTTTTATATGCTTTACTGACATAGACTGTCATGTTTTATATATTAAAATTGGTATTATTTGTTGAAAAACAATTTGTTAAGAACTAAAGTTTCTACTTAAAAATTAAATCAACAAAAATATAATCAAAATCTTATCAACAGTCTTGGGGAAACTCGTGTTCTTGATGTGAAAATACTTTTATTTAAAATTGAATACTGTTCTGAAAAACATTATAACACATACTACACCTACTTTCTGATTACCCAAAGTGTAAAATTCAATAGATGGAACACATGAGTTTTGGTTACATTAAAAAATACTGAGATACACGTAAAGTCCATTTTCGTCAAATTATCATTCTGAGACCCAATTCCCATGTACCATTCTTGAAGATAAATCTCACTCATTATAAAATATTTAAATTTAATCTTAAAACTTACTTTCATCAATCAGATGTATATTTAAATAAACAGGTTTGGTTTGTTTCAAGTTAAACACAAAGCTACACAATGGTCTCTCTGTGCTCTGCCCACAACAAATATCAAAGCCCTGTTTTTATTGATGTAAGTCGACAGACATACCGCTATACTACTGAGGAGATTGAGGAAATAATCAATACAAATAGTGAAGTAAATTTATTTAAAGAATATTAATTGTACGATATGCTTATACAGGATATGTTACTTAACATGTAAGCTGTAACGTTACTAGCGGAATGATTACTTCTGTTATAACTCCAGTTATGAAACACTGAAGTCAAATTTATGCATAGTACGGAATTTGTGACATATTTTTCAAGTGGTATAGCCATAACTATTTTAAATGCTAAAAGGTCACTTCTCTTGTTATGTTCTAAACATGATTATATGTTATTGATATTAATATTTTGTAAAAATCTCTTTTTGGTAATTTTAATGGTGATATGTTCTCCATCGCCACTATATTTCACTGATGATTTGAAAGTCCAAGGGAAGGTGAAAATCCATAAATAAAAAAAACAGTGATTTAAAACGCTAAACCTTTTGTAGATAGCTTGCCCATGATAATTTTGGGTTTGAATATCAGTTTAAGTGTACTCATTTATTTATTTATTTGTTGTTAATTTAAAAAAAAAGTAATGTGTTTTACATTAAAAAATATCCCTTGCTGGTACGGCGGTGAGTCTACGAATTTACAACGCTAAAATCAGAGGTTCGGTTCCCCTTGGTGGACTTAGCAAATAGCCCGATGTAACTTTGCTATAAAAAATACAGAAACACGTTAAAAATAAAATCTCGACAACGGAAAAAAATAAAATATTCCTGTTTTTTTTGCATTTTAATTCTTGTTCATTTTGAAAGTCAAAATGCTTAAATAGAATAAAGCATTGAGTTTAAGTGTAAATCAAAATCAAAATGAAACTAATGAATTTTATAAAACAATTCCACAAAAAGTAAAGTAAATGTAATTTTAAAAATCTGGAAACTGCTGTCATTTGTGCAATTGGACTTAAAAATCAACAAAGGTTATTCATTTCCACGTAAAAAATATATTGACATATGAACTTTTATTTCATGAAACTCAAACTTTCTTTCTCCCAAGAATTTGAAAGTCAATAAAAGTAAATTATATAACATGATAAAACAAAAGCTTTGATTCCTGACTGAGTCATTTTACATGTTTAAGAACAACCGAGATAAGTTATTAAATTACAATAAAGGGTAAAGTCCGTTCAAATATAACGAAAAACTGAATATGTTAAAAAAGGAAAATTTGGTTGTGTTTTCATGTTTATTTTGCTGCTTGTTCCATTCGAATGAAAAATGGTATGAAGTTTCCCGATTGTTTTTATTCTGTAATTTACCTACTTTTCAATTAATCTGTGCATTGTCTGACCTTTCAGAAGTTTTGTAAAAAGAAAATGAAATTGCAAAAATTGTTGTTGATTAACATGATTATCTGCGACTCCATGGTTTACGTCCCTTTGCCAGAAATTTGCCGTCCACGCTTTGAATGCTCTTCAAGAAAGATGGTCACATCATACCTTTCTGTCTTCTGTCAGTTTTCCCATTGTGCATGTAACCTCTCGAATAGAATGACTGTAACAATGTAACAAAGCCTGCGAACGAAGTTAAAAAACAACTCAAAAGGAATTAAAAACTGAAAATTATTTACGATAAAACATAAAGAAGCAAATTCCTTTCTATAGATGTTATTTCCGAACGTACAAAGGACTGAACATTTCATAATAAGGCTCACTTTACTCTACTAAAAATTATCTGCAAATCATTTTTAAGACGCCACATGAAAAGGAAAATTACGGTTCCACCACCAAGGCTAAAAGACGTGTCAGTCTGTTCTGAAGTAGCGCTATATTAAACCTATTAATTGCGCTCTTTTTCATCAACTCTATTTTTAATCATGTGAGCTCAAATGCCTCATCAGCCCGAAACTTTCACAAAAGGAGAACGTATTGACTGGTACGTTAAATCACATGAACAAGAAATATGTAGTAAATGAGGCGAACAGTACGTATATGAAAAGAAATAAATAGAGTTTGCATCAGTAAATATCGTTCGAGCATAAGAATGATATTTATTTTATTTAATAGCTTGTAAACATTTAATTTCAGTGACAAACACAGCTTACAAATGATGTAGTTGTTCTTGTGCTCCAGGTACTGAAAGAAACACGTAATGACAAAACTGTAAGAAAATCTAAAGAAGTAAATGTATTAACTGAAACACTTTCAAAAGTGTTAAATTACTACAGTTTTACTTGTCGTAAAATATTAAAATCAGAGCTATTACATTTTCTTAATACTATATTCTTTATCTAGTTTCTCACTTATTTTCAAGAATTGGAATATTTCTTATATCCACTGTCAACAACGTGTTTCGCTCAATCCAAAGCTCTTCAGGCCTGCTGTTATAGAAAAACACAGCAAATTATTTGTGTGAAATCAGTTTCATTGCGAAAACGTTTTCTTTCTTTTTTCATTATTTGTTGTTTTTGTCTTGAAACCATTTAATGACGACTCATAAAATAAACGTTTCTTTCTGTATTATTTTACTTAATACAACAGCGTATTTGTTTAGTGTTTCTTTTTTCATCAAGGTAGTAAATTGTGATAAGAGAAACAATAAAACACATTCATCACGTTTCAGATATTGTTGTTGATGCATTGTTGCCGGTCTTTAATACAATAAGATACATTCAACTAAACCAGTACCTATACTCTCGACGGAAATTATTTATATTCACGATTAATGAAAGCTATTAATACGTGAAAAGCTGCTTCCCTCATACGTGGCCTGGCATGGCCGAGCGCGTTAAGGCGTGCACTCGTAATCCGAGGGTCGCGAGTTCGCGCCCGCGTCGCGCTAAACATGCTCGCCCTCCCAGCCGTGGGGGTGTATAATGTGACGGTCAATCCCACTACTCGTTGGTAAAAGAGTAGCCCAAGAGTTTGCGGTGGGTGGTGATGACTAGCTGCCTTCCCGGGACGGCTAGCACAGATAGCCCTCGAGTAGCTTTGTGCGAAATTCCAAAACAAACCCTTATACGTGGCCTGATGTTCCAGGTGGTAAAGGCACTCGATTAATAATATGAGGTTCGCGAGTTCGAATCCTCGTTACATCAAACATACTCGCCCTTTCAGCTGTGGAAGCGTTATAAAGTGACGATCAATCTCGCTACTCGTTCGTAAAAGAGTAGCCCAAGAGTTAGCGATGGGTGGTAATGACTAGTTGCCTTTCTTTTACTCTTACACTGCAATATTAAGGACGGCCTGCGCATATAGCCCGAGTGTAGCTTTGCGCGAAATTCAAACCAAATAAAAACCTTTATATGAAATTGTTTTAAAAATGAATATACAAAACCTATAATTTGCAGTTATCTCACCATAAACCCAATGAACTTCCACATCAAATTTTGTAAAAATCCATCCAAAAAGATTAGATAGTGGTTAAAAAAAGAAACAAAAATCGCCCATAGAAACTGCAAAACTGAAAGTTTGTATGTACTCCTCGATATGCCAAATGAACCTCCATGCCACTTTTGGTGAAGATTCATCCAAGTTCTGCCTGGCAGTTACAAAACACAGTACTATTACGGTTACTATTCAATTTGATATATCGTTTTTTGTTGTTGTTTTCTTATATGTGTGTGTGTGTGTTTAGGTTCTTTGTTTATACTTTCAAACAATTGGCGACGGATTGTTCATTAGTTGAAAATTAAGAAGTAAATAAACTATTTTGTTACTTTTTACAGATGAAAAGGTTTGTTCAGGTCAATTTGTATTTTACAAGAATGGTGTTCCAAACCTTGTGCTAACATCACAGCTACTTTTTGCAAAGCTTAAAAGCATTATTTATAACTATTGCCCATGAAAGCAATTTCCACTACTTCTGGAAATTTTATCAATGTCAATCTTAAATTACACATTTTGATAAGCTATCTACAAACCTTCCATGGAAGACTGTTTTTATAATTTTTGCTCAAATCTACACAAGGATCATCTGCGCATATCCCTCCATAAATTTCAGCTGAAAGGCTAGACGGAAGGCATTTAGTCAGCAGGATCCACTGCCAATTCAATGGAATTTGACCATCACTTTCGTAACACGCCTGCGGCTAATGAATTAGGAGTACGTTTTTGCGGTCTTGGTGCGTTCATTTTGAATCCTTCGATTTACAGTTCTGGCAAGCTTACCACTGGGCCACGCCTTATTTCCAATGTAAAGGCAGTTTTAGCTTCCAAGACCATATTCAAGCAAGGCAAAGATACACAACTTATTTAGAGTTGTATCGGATCTAAAGGGGAGAGAGGCTCTCATAAGTGTTTGGTCAAATGGGATTCCAGTAAATCATGTTCCTTCAGCTAAACTTCTTTTGAAAACATCTGTTGACTTCGAAAAGTGTCTGGAAACTTGTAATCTTCTAGATTCTGAACGTTTGTCAAATCCTTGTTTTTAATCTTATCAGTGGCATTGGAATATAAGCTTATATGTAAACTTTTTATTTATGTTTGCTTTTACTTAAGGTTATCTTTGGCATTGCCTTGTTCGCACATTGAACTTATTACTTATTTCATTAATTTTGTCAAATTTATAAAAGTAACACACACTTTCCTACAGCCTGCTACAACTGATCCAATGTTGTAGCTTGTTGACACACGTTACCGAATTTTATTTAATTACACAATTCAAATGCAACAAAAATTTTGTTTCTGGATAGTCATATTATTTGTTAATTCCTCACCCTGTAAAAGTACAGAAAATAGCCATCATTCACTTTAACTTTGCTTTTTTGACCTGGATAATAAAATTTAGAAATTTACCTATTTTTTAAATAAAAACGGGAAAATTTGCACATTTTCATTTCCAGGAAATCTGAATAAAACAACATATGAATCAAGATTTACATGTATTTACAGTAAACTTAGGAATTAGCAGTTGTTGTTGTTGTTTTTAATTTACCACTGTAATGTAAATCACTTTCACGTATAAGCCCCCAAATATAGTCTTCCAACATGTTCCAAGTATACGCTAGCAGATCACATGAGGAAAGTCTGAAAACAAAAATATGGCTTTTCCATTTACTTTAGGCATAAGCAATTGGGAAATAACACTTTCTACCAGGAACAAGTAAATATTTTGTCACATAGTGTTATTGTATTCTATTCTATTGTATTGTATTCACTACATCCACACATTTATTTCATTCAGTTGGGTCCTATATTAGCATTCAAAGTCCTTGACACTTTAAGAACATTACCTTTCACTTTTTATGGATCTATAAATAAACTTTTTACACATCTCATAACGAACAAATTAAAAAAAACACGTAGAAATTGGTACAAATATGCTGTTTGCAAGTTATCAAAGATATTAAACCAACTGGTTTTCTATATTTTTTAAGCTGTCAGCACCAAACCCTAATTTCATCAGTTGCTTTTCAGGACAAGTAAAAATCATTTAATATCCGCTACTGTCTTTCATCTGTTTGTTTGTTTTTGGAATTTCGCACAAAGCTACTCGAGGGCTATCTGTGCTAGCCGTCCCTGATTTAGCAGTGTAAGACTAGAGGGAAGGCAGTTAGTCATCACCACCCACCGCCAACTCTTGGGCTTCTCTTTTACCAACGAATAGTGGGATTGACCGTCACATTATACACCCCCACGGCTGGGAGGGCGAGCATGTTTAGCGCGACGCGTGCGCGAACCCGCGACCCTCGGATTACGAGTGCACGCCTTAACGCGCTCGGCCATGCCAGGCCTTGTCTTTCATCACTCAGCTTAAACGTTAAGTTTCGGTACTGCATGAACACTATGTTGTGTGGTGGCTTATGAGATACAGAAATTTGGTCTAAACTGTTATCCTGATACTTCTGAAATTTGATATCATAATGGACAAATAAAAAAGGAATATGGAAAGAAAAGTATCTATAGTTTACAGAATTTTTACCATCAACAAAGAAGGCATATTAACAGGAAGTGCATAAACAATTTGTAGTGGAAGCTTACGTGTTCCTTAAAGAAACAGGCTCTCAGATTTGGATTTGTTTAAAAAACAATTTGATCAACATTTTACAGCAAAATGTTGACTTGAATGAAATTAAACAACAAAATATCGACTTCAACAAAACAATTTTGGATCTTTACCCTACCAACGTTAAATAACGAAGTGTAGATTTTTACAAAATATATTAGCTTCATCAATATTAAACAAAAAATAACTTTGAATAATTACCTGACCAACACTGAAAAACAAAGAACAACCTTTAAACAAATCGATTTTCATATCTAAAAACTGCAAGTAATTTGTCACAACACCAATCATTACTCCGTGAACGTCTTTTCAAGTATTATAAGTCATTAGGCCTACAGCGGTAAGTCTACAGATTTACAACGCTTAAATTAACGGTTCAATTCTTCTCGGTTGTTTCAGCAGATAACACGATGTGGCTATGCTAAAAGAAAACAAGCATAAAACATTGCTATTAATTTTATCGTATTTTCTAACGTTATATTCTTTATCCGTTGTTTTACGTTTTTCAAGGTACATATACATATGTATATTCACAAACGATGCCGAAAATGATCAAATGGTACGAAGAAAAATGTACAGTTTTTTGTAACTTGTATTTATATTTATTAGCTGCACGTTATCATAAACTTGTAGTCACAGCATGAAAGAAGGAGGTCATTTTATGGACCTTATCTTCCAAGTTCTCTCGTGACATTGACTTAAATCTCTGTCTAAACAGTCCATCAAGACGTTTTACTTATTTCACAGCTTCATCAGTTATTAACAGAGAATAAAATTTTCATTGGCTTTCAATTTATTTATTTATTTAAATCTCTTAAATCAAAATAAATACGTTGGTTCGTTCAGGTACGTTGATGGTGATTCCTATCGCCTGTTGTTATTTAACTTATGTACTTTCTATTTCCTCGTACCAGTTACTGAGTCTTTGCATTCATTGTTCAGGATTTGGCAGTTGTAACAGTTTTTTTTTCTTGTTTATCATTATTTTTTCAAGTACTAGGCTTCATTATTACAAACGTACCGCTTTCCAGAGTTCACGCAAACATTTTTATCCATGTTTCTCTTATCAAATACCATTGTTGTCTGAACAATACGAGTCATTTGACTTGAAAAAAGCATAGTGCATTCCCGTTCCATCCTAGAACAGTGTGGCATAGTAGTCAACTAGTAGTTAACTGACTCTCCAAGCATTGCAAAAGTATTCGAAGTTGTAGTTTTTGTACGAGAGATAAAGTCATAAAATATTCGAATTTTCGTAACCATATTGGCAGACAGCAATGAAAAGAATGACAAATTACAGAATGAAATCATAATTTAAAAAAATTTTTACAGTTTATTAGGATTAAGATTTACAACTCACTTTTGCCACCAAGAATACAAAATAACACATTAACTTCCAACTACTTACATAGATCGTTATTGAACTTGGATATTGTGTTTAGCAGAAGGTTGAGAAATACACAATCTATCGACGTAAATATCACTGTAATTTTTATTAAACTATCTCTTCACGAAGTTCACTTTTCTCTAAGTAATGTATTTTCATGGTAAAAAAGATTACTTTTTCATGAATATTTAGTTATTTGCTGTTGCTGTAAAATTGATCCATCAAAAAATTCATAAACATCATTCTTGTTTGTTTGTTTTTAGTATCCTACAGCTACGTTTACAAACTTGTTTGATTTAAACGTCGTGCACCATCTAGTGAATACCTAATTTAGGACATAAAAAGCATAGTTTACAATCGTATTAGTGTAATAATGTATATGCAACTTTAACTTTGGTTTGTTTGTTTAAATTTCTCGCAAAACTACACGAGGGCTATACGCAGTGTAAAACTAGAGGGAAATCATCTTGTCATCAGCCCTTGGGCTATTATTTTACCGACGTATAGAGTAATTGATTGTCACTTTATAACGCTCCCATAGCTGAAAAAGTGAGCGTGTTCCGTGTGACGGGTATTTGAAACCGTGAATCTCAAATTACGAATCAAGCGACCTAACCGCTTGTCCATGCTGGGCCATTTCAGCTTTGGTCTTCTTTGAGTCGGTATATATTTGTCGACTTTATATTAGTATGACATGATCATTAGCGTGAGATATGAAACACTGTCGTGATGGTTTTGGATTATTATAAAATATTAGGTTTGAACGATTTTACAATGATATTTGTAAAATTAAGAAACGCACGAAAAGAAAATGTCTCCTTATATTACTGACATGAACTTTTAAAATGAATGTACAAAGCATCATTTGCTCTGAAGTAATATCAGACGTTCCCGACGTTGATTTTGTGTTTTGGTGAGCAATTATTATCACGTTATTCTCCGAGTAGAAATGGAGTAATTTGAATAGCACTACTGCGTTTGTGTGTTTTTCTTATAGCACAGCCACATCGGGCTATCTGCTCAGCCCACCGAGGGGAATCGAGCCCCTGATTTTAGCGTTGTAAATCGGGAGACATACCGCTGTACTAGAGGGGGGCAAATAGCATTACATCACTTTAGGTCTGGAATACTATTGGAGGGTCTTAAAATTAATTGTTGTTCAGTATTTGTCTCTCTGTCAGAATATTTCTGAAATACAAAACTCACTTCAACGTTTGGTGCTGTTTATTATTGTTGTTATGTGATTCATTGTTGAGTTGACCTTTTTAAATAATCTGATAAGAAATATACCAGGTTCAGTTCACGTAACGATAACAAATTACTTTATTTTGTTGCGTATTATAAAAAATCTCGGACGAGTCTCCGACTTATTATGTTACATTCGTAACGTTTTCCGATTTCAAATTAATGGAAACTGGAATTTAGATTCAGATGTTAACTAAATGTCAACAGGTCCCAAATTTGTATTTACCAACACGGTTGATGCACACAATTTTCTTTCTTACACAAATATATTTTAATACACAAAGAGCAATACAATTTATAATAACAGTTATTACAAATAATGAATTACATGCAATTGTTTTATAAACTTTGAAATAATACTAAGTCTTCCATTTGGTTTGGAACTGAATATTTTATCGACGTTTCATGCAGAACGAATTAATTATAATTTATATGCGAAAGGTTTCCAAACTTACAAACATTATTAAGTACTCTATCCGGCATGGATCTGAATACTTTGTCGACAGTTAACGAGAGCGCAAGGTACTTTTGTGTTGATGCACAGTGCACTTTTACCACGACCAAAATAGCCTAATGTCCAAAGCTAATTCAGAGAAGTTTGTAATGTTCGAAATTTATAAAAATTCTCATCAAATGTCTATAATTTTCAGATTAATAAGCTTTTGTCACAATTATAGCTTCCAAGTTTTATGGTATACTGGCTGTAGCGGCCCAATAATATTTTAATATTATGAACCTCGAGTCGACGTTCTCGAAAGTTCACTTGGCTACACTTGAGACAATCACCAGTATTACATAAACACCTTGTACGTGCCCCCAGTGGCTCAGCGGTATGTGCGGATTACACGCTAAAATCCGGGTTTTGATACCCGGGGTGGGCAGACCGCAGATAGACAATTGTGTAGCTTTGTGCTTAATTCAAAACAAACAAACAAACACCTTGTACGTTGTTAATTATTGGGCTTGGAAATCTTCTCTAAATTTAGGAAACAGGCAGGACTTCAGCAATACGCATTAAATATTATATGTTACATGTTTTAACTGAAACAAACATCGATATTTAAATGAATGTATCGCAGAAAATACGTTAGAATTTCCAATTAAACCTAAAGCGGCTAACAATTTTACACACTTGTAAACCGAAGAATACGATTAACGTTTTCACACTTAAATTCAAAGGAGATTTGCTCACTAATGACACTATATTATGAGTGACATTAAATGAACGTACTCGTACAATGTCAAAGCCAATGATCATGTACGTGATTATAGACGGTGACTAAAACTGATCCAAATACTTTACCTGATCAATGACTCTCTACCAGCTGGAAACTGACACGGTGTTGAATTCATTCTCATATTTATAATATAATTTTGTTTCTAGATTCTTCGCATAATCTCTCGATCATTGACATTCAGGAACATTTTATGTATTCTAGAAGTTATTTTATAAACTTGCTTGATTTTAACGTAATACGCCCTCCAGTTAACAACTAAAATGAGAAAATAAAAATATAGATTGCAATATACTAATGTAAGAACATTTCACGTTCTTTCTCACTATATTTCTTGAGTAGTGTGAGATATTCTTTAATATTGTTTTTATTTATTTCGAACTCGAAGCAAACAATTAATCAGAGTTATGAACAGACTTTTTTGATCTCACGAATCCTGGAAATATACTAGTAAATGGACTTCAGGCTCCAAATAAAAACTTTTGGCATCTATTTCTTCATTAACCACAAATTTAAATTAAAGGTCTGATGTTACTCGGAGACAAGTGAATCAGACACACACAAAAAACGTTTTTGTTTTTTATGAGATTCAAACTTTATGATCACTGCTATCTATTACTATTATAGTATCAAATACTCCTCTGATGTATAAACTCACTCACGTACTCAGTCAGAACCATCTATTTCTCAATATATGGCATCTTATAGAAGTGTTCTTCAATATGGTAAGCAACCAGTACATTATTAAGGAAATTTAATTGTTCAGCTTTATGGTGTAGAACTATTAACACCAGTTGAGAATATTAACTGTTATTACTACATTCTCTGAATTCAGAGTCTCAGCTGTAATCACATACAGTAATCAAAAGTTGCTAATCAGAGGGGCAGGATGAAGTTTGTTTTATAAGAACTACATGTTATCATAGGTGTGCGTGAAGAAACTGTAATTTGCTTCCAGTGGTTCACTAATTTAACAGAAAGCACATTGATTCAATGCAGTCGGATGTCATTTCCCTTTGCTTATTTTGCTAAATTTGACGTAAATCTACTTAAAGACTATCTGTACTAGACATCCCAACGTTTAAAGTATTAGACTAAAAGAAAGGCACCTGATAACCATAATAAACTGCCAGCTCTTGTGCTTTTCTTTAAAAAAATATGGGATTGGTCGAACATTATTATGTTTTCAAGGCTGAAGGGGCATATTTCATGATGTAATTTGAATCCGCGATGCGAAACTTTCGAGTTGAGTGCCCTTACCACAAGGGAACTCTTTGTTCTAATTAAAATCAATTAAAAATTAAAATAATTACAACTGGACTTAAATCATTATTTATTTGCCATAACCCAATCTTAGCTCGAAACTTCGATCGGAAGATGAAAAACATTTTTTTTGACACAAGTGAAAGTATACATGATACATGATAATTCATAAACAAAATATTAAAATATACATCTTTCTACTTGTCTCTTTCTTTTAAACTAATGACATAGCCTCAATTATGAAAAGCATGTTTCTTACTTTCTTTTTTAACTTTGCGCAGAGCTACACGAGGGCTATCTGCGCTAACCGTCCCTAATTTAGCAGTGTAAGACTAGAGGGAAAGCAGCTAGTCATCACCATCCACCGCCAACTCTTGGGCTACTCTTTTACCAACGAAAAGTGGGATTGACCGTTACATTATACACCCCCACGGCTGGGAGGGCGAGCATGTTTAGCGCGACGCGGGCGCGAACCTGCGACCCTCGGATTACGAGTGCACGCCTTAACGCGCTCGGCCATGCCAGGCCTTTTGAATTTCGCGCAGTTAGCAGTGTAATGCCAGAAGGAAGGCAACGAGTCATCATCACCACCAACAACTGTTGGACTACTCTTTTACCAACGAACAGTAGGATTGACCATCATGGTGATTTAATTTTAGCATCGTTGTTAGTTGATACTTGATTCACTTTCCACCAATACCAAAAAGTTCAAAAGTACACGTTGGTGATGGAGAGGCTTGAACTTTTTTAAATTTCTCTTTTCCTACTCGTTTGTTTAAGGGCTTCTGTTTACAAAATTTTACATTGTTCATTTAATTTTGTAATTTGATATGGTTTTGTTGAAGTTACTCGAAAAGTCAATGATGTTTCTGATATGAACCCCAGGTTTTTTAGTCAGTGATTTTTGCTGGGGAAGTACAGGCTATAGTTTGCAGGGAGTTCATGTTTTATGTTAAGCTGATGATTTCTTTCTTCCACATCACTATTTTATGTAAGGAAGAATATAACTACTGAATGAATTGTTCTTTCTACTGTATCTTTTACATGTTAACACAACTCTGTGTAATCTCCTGGGTTACATATTATTATTGTTTTCAGAAAATCTGAGATGAAGTTTCAATGTGCATTATTCATTTCCAGCAGGTATACACATGTTTAATAAGTATATGTGATCCTGTATGGACTGACCTCATTTCTTCATATAATAATTTCAACATTTCATATCTTCTGAGCCTCAGTATTCGGGTAGTTACATTTTCATAATTTTCTTACTATATTTCATTTTATATATGTGTGTTGGAATTGTACATTTAAGGGTCCCCATGTTCTATCAGAGTTTTGCAAGTTGGGCAAACAGGTCAGTGGTTTTGTTCAAATCAGTTTGACTTTCACATGTTTACAAATTAATTTCATACAGGATTTAGGGATAGACTGTTTCACTTGTATACAAAATGGATAGCTGCTGTATTTAAGAATTGCCCATTGGAGAGAAACAAAATTTCTTCAGCAGAACTTTCCAAAAACCAGTCTTGTTCTGGGTAAAGTTGGCATTATATTCCATACTTATATCACTTTTTATTATATTTGCTTTCAATTTCCTTATTAACCAACTATAAAATGAATGATCTTGATAAAATGTCTTTGAGCCAGAACAATAGTTTCATTTTGAGATTGGTTTTTTATTGTTTTTAGAAACGATGGAAATGCATATGGAACAGTGACTGTGACAGTTTTTGAAAACATTTTAGCATGTCCAAACTATTGTGAATAAGATACATCTTTCTCAGTATGTCTTTGATAAAATTTAGTTCCATATGTGACAAATATCTTTTCAATTTCAATTTATTTACAATCACCCTCTGTTTTCAGTATTGCATATGTTACCAACAATGGAAAAGAACAAATTTGATGATGAGTTGGAAGGCCTGAAAATATTGAAATATCTTCCAAAAACTTGGAAAAAGTAGGGTAATGTGTAGAGTCCCTTTCTTTCCAAATCTCGGAACATGCCCATTTATTTAAACCATTCTGTTACTTGAACAAAACCTTGTTCAGTCAATCTACGTTATTTTGTCTTATGATGAGATATCTAATTAATCCATTATACTTGTAGACAGATGAAATGAAATATTTTATTTTCCACTGTGAAATTGTGAAAATGTTATTTGAAATATTCTTTTTGTTATAATTATCTTCAGAATCTTTTATTATCTTGCAACAAGACTACAAGTTAAATGTTGTACATTAGTTAGAGTCAGGAGGAAAAATTTAAATATTGTTATCACACATGTTTGTGAAGGTCTGAAAGATCTTTATAGTTTTTCTGGAAAGCCACCTTGGGAAATTTGGAAAGCATGTGCTTGGCTACCCTATATTCATGAAGAATGACGAAATTGTTACTTGTTGTGAAACAATTTAAATGTTGAAGCGAAATGTTCAGGCGAAAACCAGTGTGTTCTTGTATTACGGAAATGGACGTGTCAAAGTCTCTTTGAGCCTTGCATAGAGTCTAAGAACAACTTCTTTCTCAGGAGAGAGTACCTATTTTTCAGCTATCACATGAGGTTTCATTTGGATTTTCCTTAGTATCCTCAGAGTCTACTATATGGTAAGTAGCACTACCTGCAAGTAGTTCTGATATTTAATTGGTTAATTCTCTCCTTGTCATGTGCAAGGACTAACAACAGAAATAACTGGTCCGAACAAGAGACAGTGAATCATCAGATTTTTCTTTTATTTCTGTACCCACATTATTGTTATTGAAACTTTATCATTTATCAAAGAGCCAACTGACTTCCTTTTTGGGAAGTTTGAAGCTCAGTAGTCATCAGTAATTCACCACTTCAGATCATACTCAAGTGTTTTCAAGTTTTCAGATAATTTCCTGGTTCACTTCAACAATGCAAGAACCATAGCATGTGGCATCCTTTGAATTGACCTGGATAATGTTAACTCATTACAGGCTTTGTCAGTAGAGTGTCCATGCCTTGCACCATTCTTTTTTCACATACTTTGATTCTTAGCTCTTGTCACACAACATTGTTTATTTACAAAATGCAAGGTCCAAAACATTTAATCAAAAACAAGACATACATAACTCAGCTACAAAGAGTAGAATCCTAATAACCATTCTGTCTTTATCAGTTAGAAAGCTAAACCTATCTGCCTTTTTTACCTGCTAAAACAACAACTATTTTATATATGTATAACATGGAAACCGGTCTAACCAAAAATTAAAAAGTATTGGGACATTTTTCAGATTAGAGTACTTTATCACTTAGAATCATGAAGGAGTAAATCCTCTGGGAAAGCATGCCTAAGTTTATCAGAAATCACTAGGATAACTAAAAATTAACCTGGTATTGCCTGAAGTGATGGCATTCGCCTTGGAAGGACACCTTCACTCCTGAGATAATGCCAGTCTTGACAAATAAACTTTTCGAGAGTTAAAATTTAAAGTAGTATCAATCCATCCACACAAGCAAAGGACAAATCAATTGAGATATTAGTGTAAAAAAGTTTTCTCATAGTAGACATTTAAATTGACATCTCGTAGTCCACACTCGACACAAATCATTTAGCTGTGATTTCTGTAGGAAAAAAAAATTGTAGACAAAATCACGAATTCAAAAGAAGGTAAAACATAAATTAATCCACACAGATAACAACAATTTGTCTGTGGTTGGTTAAGAAAATTTTATGCACAGAACACATAATTCAACATTATATGTTTCAAAAAATCTGAATTACCACTAATTTGTTTTGGTGATGTTAAACTAGATATATTACAAGAATCAAGATATTTTACAAACTCCAGATAACCATGATTACCACTAGATGGAAGAACTGTGAAATAAAACAGGTGAAAAGGGAAGTACACTGTAAGTTCCTGAAAACGTTGATGACCAGAAATTTGCCAGTGTAAAAGAATAATTGAGAAAAACTTGAAGTGCACACAAGTTAGATGACAAACAGAAGTGATTAGTATTTAAACAACAGAAAACATAAGCACCAAAATTATTATATGTTAAAAACTACACAAATGTAAATACAATGTATCTGTTAAATACATCTATTTGGCCTAAACAATACCTGAAATCCACCTATTGATGTGAAGCCAAGTCACGTTGTTAACGAAAAGGTAAAACAACAGTAATTGTCTAAAACATTGTAATTTTTAACTATTAAAAAATAGACAAACGACTTGTATATTTCATTCAGCCACTGAAATTGAAAAAAAAATATATAAATTTCTTAAATTCTGTATGGCTTTGATGGTACCACAATTTCTAGAAAACAGCAATAACATAACTTACTGTGCATTTATCAACACTTTTCAGCACAAATAGAATAGGTTGACAAACCTATTCATAAAGCTTTTTTAGTTTGTAATGTTTGATGTCAGCATTTTTATCTGGCTTTTTCTTTTTTTCAGTATCTGTTTAACAATTTGTCAGAGAACATTCTTATTCCAAAACATTATCTCTGGATGTAGAGGTTAAGTTATGTTGCACAAAAACTGCCTCAATAGAAGAAAATGTAATTTTTTATGAATGGAGATTAAACAAAATGGAATAACATCACAAGTGAGACACATCAAAGCTTAGTGTTAAGCCTTTTCCTATTTTTGATTTTTATCAGTGAAGTGAATGAAAGAAAAATCAATAATCTGCTTAAATTAACTTACGATATTGAAATCTTGGTTTTTAGTAATATTATTCTCAGAGTAATGCACAGAAGTTATCACAATTTGGATTATAAACATAATATTAATGGGAATTACTTTAAAAGTGCAAAAAAAAGAAATGGATAATAGTGTCTTGGTTAATCAGTCTCATAAGCTATTCACAGGACGTTTAAGATTCCAAACAAAAAACTAGAGCAGTCCAGCCCTTACCACTAATTTCAAAATGATTATTACAAATTAAAAATTGTACAGCTTTTATTTAATTAACTTCAAATTTTGGAAACTTTTTTACAGTATTTCCAAGTATATTAGCATGACATTGTTTCAAATATAATTTCAAATACCATTTTTGATGATAAACACACACAAAAAGGAAATATAGTTCAATGATACACTCTTTAACAATTCACTTTATTGGAATCATCTTGAAATACACTTTATATTTGAATTTATTTGATAATGAATACATTTTCAAATATAATACTTTTAAGTTGTAGTATTACTTTGAAACACTATAGATATACAGTATGTTTGCGAAGAATGTGTGGAACATGTTCTGTTTTTTGTTCTTTTTCATTAAATAGAATTAAAATTCATTATATTACTCTCAGGAGTCTTTTGATTGTGAGCAACTGCCTTATCTCTCTCCTCATCCAGACCTATGTAGACTCAGGTTTCTCAATATCTACAGATGAAAGGTTTCAGAGAGTTTGGCAGCAGATGAGCAAGTCAAGTAGCCCAGTTACATTCATGATTCAATGTGACTGACAGTTTGATATCTTTATCATAAAACTGGGATGTTGTGTGAATTTCAAGAATTTTACTTGGAACACTGAGACAACCTATCACAAAAATGGGACTAATCTGGCAAAACGGGAACATTTAGTGACTAAGACCATAAAAGCAATGTGATGTTGTTAGTGGTAATGCAAATCAAGTTTTAGGTTGTACTTATAAAAATATTGAATAAAAGTCTTGAGGAGGTTGTACATTTGAGGAAGTTGTATCAGTTCATTGAATGGGACAGTCTCTTCCTGCCCTTAAATGTTATTTCATTTATACCTCTGCACATAAACACGTTCAGTAGGCTGCATGCTAAAATAATTGAATAAACACACACATACATAGGGAGCCCTGAAACATTTCACCACTGTCGACCCATAATTTATACATGAGCTTTTGTCCAAATTCAGAAAACTGAATACATCATTTCCAAACATTATATGTATATATATCACTTTTTGAAATATCTAGATTATTATTTTTCTTCTGCAGAATATTTAATCAAATATTTCTTATATGCTGAAAACATATAGGTGAAAATTTAAATTCTTTAAGTAACTTATTAATCAAATGGTTACATTTAGTTTCAAAATTTCCACCAGCAGTAGTGAAGATAAGCACTTTATAGAAGTTTAAGAGGGAATTGAAAATTTTCTTAATAGTGAAGGGTTGATTTAAATTTTGTACTATTCCAAGGATGGATGTTTAAGAGGAGTATTGCAGAACCAAAGGGTCCCTTGTTGTTCATAAGTCATGCCATTTCACTGTACTTTTAGTTTAAATTTAGCATGTTTCCTTGTAATCTCAAATATAAAAAATTCTGCTTAATACACTTGGCTGACCCAAATATTGGATGACAAGGCTAATTTTAAATGTACTAGAATTGAATTTATTCATTAGTGAGTCAATAACCAACTGAAGGAGATAAAAAGCTCTCAGGATGTAATGATACTTTATTATTAACCTGTGTCATGTGATGTACTTGTGTTTTTATTCTGTTTAGTAAATATTACAAGAAATTTTTGTAATCTGAAATCTTTGCCATAATGTAGTTTATGCTTTAAAGTATACTTAAACTGTTAAAATAAGAACATAATCAAACAATCAGGAACTCCAGACATTCTGACTTGAAAAATTCTAAATGATAATAACTTCCAATCAGAGAAAGCTATTTACTTCAAGTGACACTAAAAAAATCAAGTTGGAAACAGTACAACTAATTTTTTAAAAATAAATTATGTCAAAATACACTTCAGATTGTTTACATGGAAATTGGTGACAAATCTAATTATTTTTAGTCAGGATAATGAAGAGCTGAACCAACAAAGTAGTTACAGGTGTTGATGAGATTAGTATCTTAATATTCTAGTTAAAGTTTCTAGATAACACCAAGAGTAATGATTTTTTTTAGGTTTATATATATTTAGACACTTGCTCCATAGTAAATTTACAACAAAATGGAAGTTGCACAAACAATTGACATAATTTAAAATAAGCTCTTCTTCTGTTGAACTTGTGTATATATTCAAAATATGTTTTAACTAATGATTTTATTTTAAAATGAAGAAAGTAGATCAAACATTAAGGTGTACAGTGAAACTAAAAAATAAATCCATAAAAACTTTTTGTGTATTAAATAATGGATATTAGTTTTATTTTTATTTTATTACTCCTTTAAATAATTAAAATCCTGAGTGTATAAACATAATAATACACATATACATGTAGGAATTTTCAGACACTATGCAAATAAATTAATGATCATCTGTAAAAAATATAGATATATGTACAATATGGAAGAAAGTTGATAATAAGTTATATAACAACGATAAAATTTAATGTCAAGTATATCTGTTATTTTAATATATATTTTTATGTTTTCATATGAAACATCATTTTATTAATGAATACTGTATTTAAAGTAGTTTCCTGATGTCACAACTTTCTTGAAGATTATTTGAAAAATATCAGTTCATTAAGTCCCTTTGTCATATACTTTTTGCTCTCTTCTTGATCAGCAGAATCTTTGAGGTTTTACAACACTGAAATATGGAGTTCACTTGCCCTCAGTGAACAGTATGCAGGTAGCCTATTGTAACTTTATGGTTAAAAAAACACCATACATTGAACAAAAACTGTTCAATATCAATTCCTATCTACTTGAATAGTTTGATATCAATAAATGTTTACAAATTACAGGATAATTTTTTACATATGCTAATGAATTTATATCATATTTATATACTTGAAAAAACAAACAAAAAGTAATGTTTATGGTTAGTCACTTACATTACATTTGGCCAAATTCAGATAACTACTTTCATTGACTACCCAATAAATAATTTATAAGAATTTGTTTTTATTATTACAATAATGTAGTTTTAGATTTGCTTATGATTATTTATAGGCCTAGTTTTCAATGATATGGTAGATATATATTATTAAATGTGAATGTCATTTCTTTATTCTTTTTTTTACTCCCCCTCACCATCCCAAGTTTATGTTTGATTTGAAAGTATGTGCTGCAAGTTTCAGATTGATGAATGTGCTTAAGTTTCGAAAACTAGCCCCGTTTTTGTTGAGAAAATATTGTGCAATAAGTTCAAGAGAAACTTCCTTTTCATTTTTTCAAATAAGAATTGTCATTCCAAATTGTTGTCAAAGGTACAACTTATTTTTGTTATTTACATTAAATTTGGTGAAAATATGACACAAACATAATATATATTTCTCCCTTTTCAAGTTACCTTCTAAAATATTTTTTTATATCATGTGTGTTATTTGTGATTTGGATTAGAGGTGTTAAAACATTTTGTGTGTTTTCCTTTTCACCACATAAATCTTGTTTATAACTGGCGAACCTAAAGTGTGCAGTGCCATAGCATAAATTAAGCACATAATGTCGAAACTGACATGAAAGTGTTGACACATTCTGGTTTGTGATTTGCTAAGAGCAGTATAAATTTGTCAGTGATGCACTAATTTAAATCTTAACGTCATCAAACTATGTAGCAAGCAAGTTTTCATAACATAATTAAGAAATGTTGCTTGCTAATTTTGAATCCCGAGTCTTTGTCTGTCCATTTTATGTTCCCAAAGTTAACACCATAAAGGCAAACTTGACCACCTACCTGATCTCCATCCTTTTGGTAATTATGAGTTGTTTCTTTTATTATCAAGAATAACCCATAGATTTACCATTGTTTTAAGTTCACAAAAACATTCATAAGAAAGACATTCATCCATATTATTTTAAACTCGCAATGTATCATGATAGCTTAAATATTCAAAAGACACCATCATGTTGTGATCATTCTATACTTCCTGAACTCTTAACACAATTACCCACAAAATTAGAAAAAGATGGATAGAAAAACATCCCTTTCAGATACAATAGTCACTGAACCCAAAGCATTAGGTTGCAAAAGTTTTCAAGAAACCTGAAGACAATTTTAAATTCTGAACTGCAGATTTAAATTGGTGCAACTATGTCGATTGCTTGATCTCCAAGATCAACAGAATATATAATATTAAACAGACCAAATTAGAAAACAAAACAGTAGGGCACTGCAAGTATAAATATTCTAGCCATTAAAAGAAAAGAAAATACTAAACACAAGTGCAACAAAAAAATAATAATAAAAGTAGTCATATGACCACATTATTGCAAGAAAACGATCACTAAAAGGCAGTATTTTCAAGCTATAATGCAATGCGGTAGATACAGTACACACATAAAATGGTTGCATCAAGAGTGCTGATAAGTACAGGCAGATCTCGATCTATGATTCATTCTATTCCCCTCTTTCAATTACATATCCTATCAGGTTAGGAATTTATACATTAGCTCTATGACAGCATGGAAACAAAATTCAGTGCTCTGAATACAACAAAGGGCTCGTTTACATAATACTTGCAATATTTAAACACCTATCCACTTTTCTTTCTTTTTACTGTGATAATTCTAAGAATCTGTGAGTGAAAGCAAAGTAAAATATGTTAAAATACATCAGTCACAACAATCTGTCATGTGCAGTACTAACGCGGTCTTTGGTCTAATGCCATGATTTCTGTAATACAACAACGATAGTTGTACCTCAGGCGCAATTTCTATATATATCACGATTTTCACGATTAACAATTGTTATGGCGTGAATGAGATTCAATAAGTGAACTGTAACAATTATAAATTTTCTTTAAGTTATTTACAAGTAAGATTTCAGAGGAATGTATACTGGTTTGTTATAGAAAAGCTACATCATGCAATTTGCTGTGACTACCAAGGGAAATTTAACCTTCAATGTAACAACGAATAACATTACATAACTTATTTTGTTCATAACTATTAACTGGTTATATATTTATTATACTTATTTATTTATATGATTGTTACAGGAATGTCATGCAGCTAAGTTTTTAATGGAGGGGATACAGTAAGAAAAATGTACTTTTGTTACGAATAGTAGGACAATAACAAATACAAATAATAATAAATTGTGTTCATTTTACTTTTCACATCTAACAAATTCTGCTGCTACTTTAATTAACTTATTGATTTGCAACAGATACAAATGGTTTGAACATATTTAATCAAATGTTTAATTTCAATTTGGAATTGTTTAAACAGTTTGTGAATACTCGTAATGCCCAACACCACACTTCACCTTATGGATGGCGCTCGGTGAACCGTTTCATCCAAAAAACGATTTCATTTATTAATTCAAGTTCCGGATCATCTACAAATACTATTATAACGCCTTGCCACAAGGTTAAGTTTATGGTCAATGATGAAATTTACGATTCTATTGCTCAGCAAAGAATTCTCAAGTGTTACCAAACTAAGGCAGTTGGTAACGCAAAGGTGAACATGTGGAAAAACACCAACAGTGATGAACTAAAGAAGTTTCTTGGAATTATCATGTACATGGGACTTTTGAGATACCCAAAGATCGTCTACTACTGGCAGAAAGGTCTCTTCTACAGGAATTCTTAATACCACAAATAATGTCAAGAAATTGGTTTCCATCACATTACGTTATGTTCATTTTGCAGATAATAAAACAGTTGGGACAGATATTTTAAGAAAAGTAAGGAGGATACTTGATATTCTTGAAAAAGATTTTACAAGAGATATTATTCCAAGTGAATGGATTGCAATAAATGAAACAATGCTGCCGCAACGAAGTTGCCTAGTGTTTCGTCATTATATCACTCTGAGAAAGAACATAAATATGGTTTGAAAGTGCATAAACTATGTGATCTCCAAGAATACACTTATATCAATTGTGTTTTTGTTGGAAAAGATGACACACAGCAATAGCAAAGGCAACCCTTATATGGATTCACCATTGCAAGTTAAATTGTCTTTGATCTTGCGAAATACTATATAGATGCAAGGAAAACAATCGCTACAGTAAATTTCCATACATGAATGGATTTAGTAAAGGAGATTGTGGGAGCATTACGAGTGAATAGAAAGGTTAAAAACAGGGAAAGTATAAGTGAAACACTAAAGAAGAGAGTAATTGTAGGTTGCCAATATGATGATAGAATTATGATTGCAAAATGGAAGGACAAACATGATGTTCTTTTGTTGTCAAACAAGTATGATCAGAGGTTCGAGGAAACTGAAATAAGAATCAGTCATGTGCTTGTTAAAACAAAAGAAATGGTGCTCAATTACAACATCTTAAAACAAGGAATAGACATATCCGATTAAATGTGCAGTTATTTCTTGCCACTTATGAAGAGTATTAGATAATATCATAAGCTATGCCTTTGAGATTTTGTTGAACAGAACAGTGGTAAATATTTTGGTATTATTCAATATAGCACATAAGAACTACAAATTAATGAATTTCGAAAATTAATAATTGAAACATCGTGACGAGTAAATGCTCCAGCAGCAATGTCACCAAGGACAACAGCAAGAAGAGCCGACACGCGGCACATTATGAAAACCCACATTAAAAAAGAGACATGTCTAGGAGAATACGAGGTCTGTTAAAAAAATACGCGGACTGTTTGAATTGCGCGGCTCCAGTTGGTTCCAAGGAAATCCACTTGGTGTTGCTAGATTTGCACTAATCAGCTAATAACGACGCCTTTTTCTGATTGCAGATATTTTCATTTTGTATTAGCAACGCAGTTTTAAGTAAAGTTTAATTTTTTCGTTTGACGAATTTCAGAATGAATGACCTGAAGGAGAAACGATTTGCTGTGAAATTTTGTGTTAAACTTGGAAAATCTGCGACTTAAACTTTTGCTATACTTAACACGGCTTACGGTGATGTTGTTATGAAGCGTACAGTATGTCTCAAGTGGCATGAACGTTTTAAGGATGGTCGACAGTCCATTGAAGATGATGAGCGTCCTGGACATCCTTTCACGTCGACAAAATCAACACCCTGGTGCGGGCAAATTAACGTCTGACTGTCAGGGAGCTTGCTGAAGAGTATGGGATGTCAGTTGGATCTTGTTACGAGAGTTTGACCGAAAAATTAAAGATGCACCGCGTTGCTGCGAAATTTGTGCCTCAGAACTCGTAAGTTTTGGGCCAAACATTCGATCACTGTTCTTCCCCACTCCCATACTCACCTGACCTTGCTCCTTGCGAATTTTTCTTATTCCCCAAACTCAAAAGACCCTTGAAAGGAAGAAGATTTGAGACGATTCCCGAGATTAAGGCAAATACGACGAAGGAGCTGGAGGACATTACAAAAGAAGCGTACCAGGACTGTTTAAACAAGTGGAAACACCGTTGGAAAAGTGTTGACGTTGGGAATAAAGTACTTTAAAGGGGTCCCAGACCTGTAACTTCTAAATAATGTACATTTTGTTTTATGACGTCAGTCTGCGTGTTTTTTGAATAGCTCTCGCAATTTGTAAAAGATTCATTGGCTGCTTCAGTAAAATTAGAAAGACAATGATTTCAAAATAAGTGTAGAGAAAGACACGTTTCGTACATAGAGTGATGAATGTGAAGTTAGCTCTGCTCTGTGCATTACTTGTTTTTGTAAAAAGCATTAGGTTATATAACTTCAAATTTTGCCTAGTATAATGACTGTTACCTTGTACTGCTTTCTTGCTATTCGTTTTTTTATTTTCATGGTGACTTGATTTATTTATTTCTAAACTATTTTGGAAAGTATGCTAGAAAATTTACATAAATTTCGCTTTTTTACACACACAATATCAAAATAAAAATTTTGTTGCAAAATCCTTTTTTGTTGTTGTATTCATTTATGCCTAAATAATTTATTTAGTTTATTGTTATGTGCGACATGGGAGCCAACATGTTAGAGAAAATTGTATGATTTGGTAAACAGAATATATATATATACACATTTATTTTTATTTTCAAACATCTGTGGGCAATAATATTTATCATAAATTAGATTAAAATAAAGCCTTATAATAAAAAAATTACATGAATAGAAATTCATTTTTAGTTCTGCATAATGTTAAAAGATTCTGCTACAGAAATCTCAATATTATTCGTTTCCAAATAACTGGATGAAGGCGTATAACATCAATCCAAAGTTTAAATATATCGTTAAAAGTGTGCATGGTTAAATGCAGCTAAATAAAATTGAAGAAACAGCCTATCACCAAATCTTCCATTATATGTCACCGTACAGACTTCTACCTTGATGAATTTCCTATTTTAATAAAGAGTTAAATAAAAAATATCTCAGAGTTAAATAGCAAAGTAACCTTATTAAATAAAATATTGTAAATAAATACACTCACATATATCTCCTTTTACAACATTTTCTTTATTATAAATTTTGTTTAAGCACCAAATATGCTCTCCCTTTTAGCCGTTGGAGCATTATAAAGTGACAGTCAATCCCACTATTCGTTGGTAAAAGAGCAGCCCAAGGGTTGGCGGTGGATGGTAATAACTAGATACCTTCCCCTTAGTCTTACACTGCAAAATTAGGGATGGCTAGCTCAAATAGCCCTCGTGTAGCTTTACGCGAAATTTAAAAACAGTTCTGTTTGAGCCGTTTAAGCGTGTTTAGTTTTATATTATTCGTTATAAAACTTAACTACTGCCGTAGACAATTGAGGGATTGACATTAACGAGTAGGATACTATTTGTTCTGTTTTTAAATAAATTTGACACAGTCAATTAAATATGTGTCTTTGATTGTAACAGGAAAATACTTATCCTATAACGGCACTGAAGACTGATGGTATGCCAATAAACTGATCAACTTATTTTCACGTACAGACTGTAATGTTGATGAAACGTAATATTTTAAATTCGAATAGGCCTAATTAAATGTGAATCGTTTATGGACATGGTAAGGCCTGGCATGGCCGAGCGCGTTAAGGCGTGCACTCGTAATCCGAGGGTCGCGGGTTCGCGCCCGCCCTCCCAGCCGTGGGGGTGTATAATGACGGTCAATCCCACTATTCGTTGGTAAAAGAGTAGCCCAAGAGTTGGCGGTGGGTGGTGATGACTAGCTGCCTTCCCTCTAGTCTTACACTGCTAAATTAGGGACGGCTAGCACAGATAGCCCTCGAGTAGCTTTGTGCGAATTTCCAAAACAAACAAACAAACAAATGGACATGGTGGCCAAGATCAACGCCTAATAAATCTGAGTATGTATAGCAGTGGTTCCCAAACTGGGTGTAAATTACCTCCTGGGGGTAATTTAACAATTTATCAGGGGTAATTGAGGGGTGACAGAAGAAAAGTTAAAGTTCTGAAAATCGAGAAAACATTGAGGTAGCTGGTATTAGGATCAATGTTAATTTAGTCTTTTTATGTAAAGTTGTAAATTAAACCTATTTTAAGTATGTAATAAAGTTAAACCAAATAACAATAAAAATCAACAACTAATATACAGTAGTAGAAAAGAAACAATGTGTGTCTAAGTGTGTAGTAATCTAAAAGTATTTTGACAAGTATGCTTCAGAACACAAGTCACTCAGTAACCCTGATGACTCATCGACGTGTCCAGTACGCGTCACTCACTGCCTGAGGTTGCCTCTATTTCACACTGTCAGTTTCTATGTGAGCACCAGCCGAGGTAGACAAAACCTGGTATGTATGTGTACTGCCCTGTGCAGTATAGTTACTATTTACCTACTATTACATCATTCCCATACTGAATAAGCTCTTTTAATGCTATCTAGAATGCCATGAAAAAATAAATAATAAGTTCAAATTCTTCACACTTTTTTATGAAGTTTTTATTTTTATTTTTCTGCAGATTAAACAATAAAATGTCTAAAAAGCGTACCTACTCTGACGCTTTTCTTCGCTATGGCTTTGTGAATTTACCTTCTGGTGGAGAGGATCGGCCACAATGTGTAGTATGTTACAAAGTGTTGACAAATGAAAGCCTCAAGCCATCAAAATTCTCAGCTCACCTTCAGAAGTGCCATGCAAATCTTCAAAATGAGGATCAGGCTTATTTTCAGCGCCGGACTGTTGCACTGAAGAATATCCAGTTCGGTCCATCTGGAATTCAAGCCCAAAAGCTTCAAGCTGCGGTCGAAGCATCTTACTTTGTTACATATTAAAGTTGCCGAACAACAAAAATGCCACACCATTGCAGAGAATCTGATTATGCCTTCTGCATACGAGATGGTAAGCAAGGTATGTGGGGAGGATCAAGCGAAGAAACTGAGTGTCATATCTCTATCAAACAATACAATCCGCCGACGAGTCGATGACATGGCATCAGATATTCTGTCTCATGTTACAACAGAGATCAAGGAAAGCTTACATAGCAAATTCTCCTTGCAATTTGATGAATCGTGTGACATAGCCAGTTGTGCTGTTATTCTTGGGTTCGTTCGTTACGTCCACCAGGACAAGATCAAAGAAAAGTTCCTATTATGCGAAGATCTGCTGACAACCACGAAGGGAGAAGATATCTTCAATATCATCAGCAGTTTCTTTACCACGAATGGATTGGATTGGAACAGCGTTCAACAGGTAGGGAGAGATGTTGATATAAAGTCTAGATTAGTATAAATACAATGAATTACATGGCATACAGTCATATAGTTTTATTTATTGTACAAGTAGCTGTAGTGGAGCTAATATTCTATACATAATTCACACAAAAGTATCGTGTCTGTCGTACTGAAATACTAAAGTACCAAAATAAATTAAATTAAAATCATATAATTATAACGCAAAAGATAAGTAAGAATGACTAACTGACGCAATTTATAATAGTTTTTCTTTTTTAATCTAGGTTTCTGTCGATGATGGGTCGTAATCGAGGATTACAGGGCCTCATACAAGTTGTGAATCCAGAAATTTCTGTAGATCACTGCATCATTCATCGGTACTCTCTTGGATTAAAAAGCCTGCCTGGTAATCTGAAATTAGTGTTTGAAGATGTGTTAAAAATCGTCAATTTCATCAAGTCCAGGGATGTGAATTTGTGCATATTCAGGGAGCTGTGCAAGGAAATGGGAGAGCAGTATCAAGTTCTGCTCTACCACACCGATGTTCGCTGGCTGTCACGAGGCAAGGTTGTACGTCGAGTCATTGAGCTCCGAACGACTCTTCAGGAATTTCTGAAACAAGAAGAATCTTCTTTTTCTACCAAGTTTACTGATAAGGAGTGGCTTGCTCGACTTTGTTACTTATCTGACATATTTGCGGAGCTGAACAGTGATAATCTGCAACTCCAGGGCCAAAACACGACTGTCATTGATGTCAATCACACTGTGACTGCATTTCTGGGGAAACTGAGACTCTGGATTCGACGCTTGGAGAAAGGAGTAATCGCTCAGTTTCCCCCCCTAGACCAGTTTGTTGAGGAGAATAGTTATGATACTGGATCACTTTTACAGACCATCAATAAAGAGATGAGCGACCATTTGAACGGGCTTGAAACAAGCATGCAGCACTACTTTCCAGAGAGTGACCTAAAAACAGCCAGTCTTCAGTGGATCATTTATTCCTTTTCTTTACCTGATGAGGCCATTCATGATGATGATTTTCCTGCTAAGGAGAAGGGGATCACAATGCGAGCAAATGAAGCCTTGAAAGTCAAATTCCAAAACCAAAATGTAGATTCATTTTGGATTTCACAACTAGCTGACTCGCCAACTCTGTCCAAGAGAACCTGGAAGTTGTTGGTATCATTCTCAACAACGTATCTGTGCGAGAAGGGGTTCTCAACCGTGCTGGGGATGGAAACAAAAAAGAGGACTCGCTTGAATGTTGCAAACGATGCCAGGCTGGCACTTTCAACCACAAAGCTAAGAATTCCTAAACTGGCTTCAAGTATGCAACTACATCCATCCCACTGATGTTCTTGACATCTTTGGTAATACTCATTAGAAATGCACAATGATCAAGTACAATAAAACTGAAAAAGTTTGGGAACCACTGATGTATAGCATTCAGTAGCTTTCTCATTCTTAGCCATAGGCTACATTATGATATGCGTAACAAGTCCAATCTCGAAACTCACAGAAAGGAATCAAATAGATCTTCAAGTTTTGTACATTGTCTTAAATGTGTGGATTAGTATATACAATGCCACTTTATAAAGCTGAGAACAATATATGTATCGACTCATTTTTACAGGGTGGCAAAACGAACTGGTTGAAATAATATAATTCGTAAAGGCGAAAGCTGAACTTAGTTTATAGCACAACTTTTTATGCGTTACTTTTGGCTCAACAACGAGTACAGGTGATGTAATTGTAAGAGAAATATATTGGCTGTTTTCAACCAATAAATAAAAAAAGTAGTGTTAAACACTGGAAAGTTACACAAAGTTACAAAAATGTATTCGCACTACCGCTGAGCAATTTATCAACTTATATTTCTCACGCCATTCTCTCCGTTACTATTAGTATTACCAGAGTTATAGTTTTAGTGAAAGATTATTTTAACTTAAAAACTCAGAAAATTAATTATTTTTATTCGTGCTTTGTCGCAGGGATAGAAAACTGATAAAATATGAAGTCAGATTTATTTAATAGATAAATCTTGGAACCTGCACCTACATTATTTTGATAAACTTGAAAAATACTACTACTTGTGTGGTTATGCCAGTCGCAAGTGTATTTTAGCATAATATTTGGCAGTCATTTTATATCAGTTCATAATTATGCAGTCATTATATTTCATAGGTTTGATCAAATAGTCTGATACAAATAAAAATATAGCATAAATAAATATGTCTGTATCATCAAGTAGTTTTCCCTTGTTTGAAGATCCTTTCCTGTAATTTAAAGGAGCATTGGAAGTATATGTTGATATAACCAAATTATTAGTTAAAGAGATTTTAAAGGCAAATTCATGAAGAAATATTGAACTGTTAGAGTATTATGTACACGTTAATTTGTCCTTGGAAATTGAAGGATAAAATATTCAAGAATGTTGCCATTACTTTGACATTTCTGGTGAAAATGACTGTGTGCAAGGAAAAAAAACATCTTTTGGAGGACAAACTACAATGGCAATTCTGGACTATTTTTGCCATCAGGTTATCTTGACCAAAGTTATAACATAAAAATTATTAGAATTGTATTTTTTTACATGTGTTTTGATGACATTTTTATTGTTACCTTTTATAAGCTGATTGACCAGCCAATTTTTTTGGATTTTAGTTTTACACAGAAAAAAATTGATATTTGTTTGTCAGTTCATTTAACACTGTATTTTGTGATTGATGTATGTATATTAACTAATTTATTGTCATGTATTTATTTTAATATAGTTTTTTGTTTTAGTTAAATATATATCTAGTAATGCATGTAATTTATAATGTTAAATATGTGTTGTAAAATTCCCACCTATTCCCTAAATTTATATAAGATTCTGAAGTGTAAGAATCAACAATGTACATGAGTAAAATATCACTGACAAATGAACTTTTGAGAATGTTACATAATGTTTATGAATTGGTGCACCAAGAGACAGTTTTCATATTATGTTATTGATTTGTTAGTTGGTACACTATAATTTTTGGAAGCTATAACTGTTACCAAACACTTATCAATTGTGAAACTGCAGATATTTGACTAGGAATATTTATAGATTTCAAACATTACACTCTGTGTAATATCAGTGAATTAACATTGAAAGTAAGTATTTCTTTAAAAAAATTGGATATTTTTGTTGGAAAATTTTGCATGTAGAGAGATAACAACCTACCCATTAAGTATATTATACTGATAATCAACTCAAAGTAATTTATTCATCATAAGCCTTCAATAAAATATTTAATTCTAAATCAGGTGGAAGACTCAATGTTGTTTCTAAATTTATAAAACTCATGTATAAATCTTCATTTCTGATAACTATTTGCAGTGGTGGATTTAAGGTTATGTTGGCCCAGAGGCTAGTCACTTTTTTGTGGATGCTATATCTTGTGTAATGTGAAATAAAATTATCAAGTCCACCCATCTGGACCAGGGATCCTGGGGTTAAGCTACCCTCTAGCCCCTACCTAAATATATCACTGTATATTTTCAACAACCATCATTATAAATTGTATTATTGTTTGTATATCAAAATATATTTGTGTTGAGAAAGAAAATTGTGTGTATCAAACTTGTTGGCAGATATTATAAATTTAATACATGTTGACATTTAGTTAACTTCTAAATTAAAAATTTCCATCGATTTGAAATGTAATGTAATATATAACATAATCAATTGGAGACTCATCCGAGATAACTTGTGATATGTAACAACAGAAATACTGGAAAAATAACAGATATTGATCTTGTAGGATCTAGAGATTAAACAGTATGCAAGCTGTAAAATGGACAAAAATATTTTTTTTTATCACATAGTCTGAGTTGAACAGCAGAATTCACAGATGTATTTTCGATACATGTAAATTTGTGATATGTATGATTTTTTCTGTACATTTTTTTATTACTAAAAACTTGTCACATTTTGTGTACATTCACGTATTTAATTCAAAATTACAGTCAACATTATTTATCCAGTATAGAGGTTAGTTGATCCATTGGAATTACAACCCAATGCACAGTCAGTTAGTGTTAATAACAGTTGGAAAAACAAACAAAACCTATTTCAAATAAACAATGGTGTATCAAAAATAAAAGATAACATAAGTAATTTCAACAAAATGTCTTTTAAGAAATAAAATATTGCAGCTGCATTCTACATTTTCACAAATATTTAACTAAAACTTCTTTCATCTCTGTCAGTCAAACTTCAACATATAAATTTTTTTTTTTTTTGCCACATGACAATATTACATCTAACTGATTAACTATTTAACATATATAGTTTACATGATTAATCTTGGGCTTTAATATCCATATGTGATTGATTGGGAAATTTTGTATTAGTGTTTCAAAATGAAAATCACTTCTTTAATACTTTATATTCACTGGGAGGTAGGTAAGTAAATGAATGAAACAACTAAAGGAAAAAATACATAAGGATAACAAAATTATAAGTAAAAATACATAAACAATAAAAAGAATAATAACTAAAAATAAAACTGAAATTGCTGTTTCACAGCACTAGTAATAAATTTTAACTTTTTGTTAACTCTTTCACTACCATAAGCCCACATATATTTCCCTTTAGAGTACTTCTGTGGAAATGTGTGCCACCATGAATAAAAAGTATTCTAATGCAATATTTCCCTCCCCTCAGAAGACTAGTTATTTCTGTTATTGTTCCTCTCTATGTGCAAACATTTTTAATTATGCATGCCACAAGCCTTTCACATCCCCCATTGGAATCAGATGAATTCAACATATTTCTCATCCAAATCACTGTGCATCATTTCTCTACATGCAGAGCATAGTACTCTCATATGAGGCATGTGTCTCCCTCTACCAAACTATCACTTCTTGTTTGGCACTGCTTGAACTCGGATGTCTTTATTTTTTAATATTAATGTTTTAGATTGAATTCATTCTTGAAGTAGTTTAATTTAAAATAATCGTTTTTTTACAAAAAAACATCACTCTTATTCCAGTTGCATTATTTCTTGCTTTAAAAGTATATTTTGATTGATACAACAAGAATTCTGATGTTACTGTCACTATTTTGAGTGTATTATATTCAACAAGGGCTTTACAGGTGCAAGCAAACTACAGAGAGATTTATCTGCATTTAGTTTTTAGCATGTTTAAACATTCTATTTTCAACCTTTATATAAAGACTTTGCTCATTTCTCTCTTGAACACATAGAACCTGCACAGGCTGATGAGGTATTTGACTGTCTATATACACCTCCAGAGTTTGCCATGTTTTCCCATACACTTATTGAGGATTTTGTTTGGCCTTGCATATTTTTTTTTCAAAACACTATTTCTTGGTTTGTGATGTTTCATCTCTTGTTTCTAAAGATTATGACCAGAGTCCGTCATTCCTGCATAAATATATTTCCCAACCATAATTGTTTTTCACTTCCATCCCTGATATTTATGTTCTTGCTGAACAGTGTACCTTTCAGTTCAGAATGATTTTCTGGGGATATATTGCTGCACCTTACCTCCATATTGACTCATTTATCATTGTTGGCTCTAGCTTTGAAATAGTGTTTTATCTTTCTCTGGGGCATTTTGAGCCATGGTACTATCTTATGTCAAACCAATTTACCTGCTTTTTATCTCCAAAACTTGCTTATGGCTTTCTTTTTTAAGCTGTTTCCTCTTTCATATAGTCTTGGAGTCTTGGGTGGCATCTGTTCAGCAACAATCTTACAATTCAATATCTGATATATTCTTTATCTAATTTCATGTTCTTCCCCTTCTCAGCTCCTATTTGGCCCTCCAGCTCTTGTATCTGTGGTTTGTTATTTTTCTTGATGACGCACAATATCCTGCCAACTGTTTTGGTGACTACCTGGTGAATTTTGGCCCACTGTGAACTCAACTTGCAGTCTTCTTTCATTGGAGGTGTTCTATTCAGACCAATGTTTTAGTTCTACAGATTTTGTCAGAGAATCTCAAAATTTCCATTTCTCACCCTCTTCTCTGTTCTCCCTTGTACCTATATTTTACCTTGAAATTCTATAAATTGCCAGCATTATCAGGTACCTTTTTCCCAAACTTTTTGTTTTTCCCATTAGTGCAGGGTTTTTCTCTAACCTATTCTTACCTAGTTAATTCATTCCCTTGAGATTTTGCAAGCTTCTCTTTTAGATTGGTATAATAATGTGCTCCTCCATTCTCTTACTTTACCTTTGTTCAAACCTATTTTTTTATATTCTTTGTTTTATCTTTCACTTGAGGCATATTTGTTTCTTCTTTGTCCTGTGGGTGTTGGTGGCCTGACATGTTTCCCATTGAAGTTACATGCACACTTTACCACCATATGTATCTACTTCCTAATCCAGATCCTTCCCTTTCAAAAAAGATATCTCCTTTTTGGCTCTTTCCCATTCCTCTATTTCTTGTCTTTGTCCCCATCCTGATAGAGCTATACTTCTGTATTCTGTGTGTGCCCTTTGTTGTTATCTCACATGGAAGACTTTCTGTCATGATTCCCATTTCTGTCCCTTTATCACATGGAATTTTTTTGCCCAGAGTTATCTTTCTTCTTATTATTTGAGTTTCTTGCTTCATCCAGTTTTTTGATTACTCCTTGTCCCATTCCGACCCAACTTACTTATGTGTTACCTCTCTTTTAATCTAACACTACCATTTTCCTCACTTCTTGTTTTAATTGTCCTTTGGAGAAAATCATATAATTGGGCATGTGGACCAACCTTGACACTTTTATTTCCCATTATTTACATAATATCACAGTTTTGGCTGCTTCTTGTTTTCACTTTTCATTTGTGGTTGTTCTTCAGATTTAAATACAACTGACAATGGGTGAGTCATCATTAATACTTTCTTTTCTTTCATTGGCCCATTCTTTGTACTTTCAAAACTTGAATCCCACTCTGTGGCAAGTGGTGTCTACCAGGTATTCTTTAACACTAAACCCATACTTTATGCTATGTTGTATGGCACTTTCCATGACTTAACATGCTCTTCTTACAATTGAGGTGTTTCACAAGATGGCTTGCAGGTGATAAACTTTGTGGTATTTCCTCCATAATTTGTCCTGTCTTGAACCGCGCCAACCATGGACTACATGAGTAAAAGAGAAGGGGATAACTGCCTATCTCTACCATGCCAGAATAGAATAAATCAGGATGCTCTGCTTTACAAAATACAGTTTTGTGATAACCTTTTGTGCTCACAGATGTCAATGTTCCTCAAGACTTTCTAAAACTGTCTCAGTTTCCCTTACTTCTAGTGTCCCCTCGGAGTGGATTCCTGTACGTGGTGAGGGGACCTCCCAGGGAAGGTTCTGTCTGGTTACCTTCTCTGGGATCTAAACATCCACCCACGTGTTTGCCGTGCGTGGCGACCCGTGAAGGGGAGGAGAGGATCCTGGTGGTTGAGGGGTCCAACCCTAACACACCACTTTGGCCTCGAATTCCTGTAGATGGGCGGCCCTTGGGTCAATCGGCTGGTCCACCTGGGCTAGAGCCAACCAAGTACCAGTGTTGGAAGTTCTCAACGGGTGTTGTGGACATTGTGCTTGATGCTGGTGTTTGGGTATAGTGCTCACGAAACCCTGGCGTTGCTGCATTGTCCTTGCATGACTTTGTAGCACGTCCCCTTGTAGGGCTCCATGGTGAGTGGGGTCAGTGAGTACCGAAACTTTTCTCTTTCCTATGGATCCTACAAAAAATTTAAATAAAATTGTAGAAAAACAGTCAATGGGTAAGCGACCACGTCTTGAATACTCAGAACAGCAATCTCCAACATCAGTAACACACGTACCTCATTTTCTGATATTGCATTCTCTTTCAGAAAAAGCTTTAGGGCAAATGTCCCCTTTTTTTATTCAAAAGGGCTAGAGGGACTTGCTGGCTCTCCAAAGTCAGTAAAGAAGCTTCGATCTGGTGACATATTGGTTGAAACATCCACATCCCAACACAATGAACTCCTCTTGAAATCAAAGGCAATTGGCGATATATCTATTGAGGTTACACCCCATGCTACTTTGAATACTTCACGAGGAGTTATTGTTGAAAGGGATTTGAAGAATGTTCCTGAATCGGAGATTCTCGCTGGTCTCTCCACTCAAGGAGTTTCTGCAGTGAGACGCATCTCCACTCGCAAAGATGGAGTTACACTGCCAACCAATACCCTCGTTTTAACATTTACTTCACCACATGCACCTGCCACCATCAAAGCAGGTTATCTCATTTGCAGGGTTCGGCCATACATTCCAAACCCTCTTCGATGTTTCCAGTGTCAAAGATTTGGCCACTCAAAGACATCTTGTCGTGGTTCCCTGACATGTGCTCGTTGTGGAGTCAAGGACCACGATGCCTACGATTGTGACATTAACCCACATTGCGTCAACTGCAATGGTTCTCACCCCTCTTACTTTCATTCTTGTCCAAAATGGTTGGAGGAAAAAGAGGTGCAGCATTTGAAAACAACACATAACATTAGTTATCCTGAGGCTCGGAAATTGCTGTCCACAATCCCATCTCGGACATATGCTGCTGCACTCCATTCCACAACTACAGTGGAAGTGCAGACAGATCTCTCTGTGCCTCTAAGAGAATCGTTTTCAAAACAAATGAAAAGCCTTTTGCCCTCCATGGTTAAAAAAGTAGATGAATTGACTTCCACACCCATCTCTGTTCCTCCCATATCTTCCAACAAACCTCAAGATCCATGTCCTTCTGTTTCAAATACAGGCATTTCTTCTGATACATCATTTTCTCCCACCACAATAAACAAAACAATTATTCGTCCGCGTCCTCAGTCACTTGATTCCTCTTCCAATAACAAAAACCTGCCCACTCGACCCAGAGCAGGATCCATGGAGGTTGATAGACCTCCTCATTGAATATTTAATTTGCCTGATGATTTCCTCAAACTTGTGTGAGTTAATGTTCAGTTTTTGTATCATTTTTATGACATGAAACTTACAATACTACATTTTATTTCACAGATTGTATTTTGACAACATCTTTGATACATATGTGAAAAGAACTTAGTAACAACTAGTTAATTAGGGTAAAGCAATAAGGGTAGAAATATTCAATGATTGAAGAATGGTTTTCTGTTGAAAATGTTACTGTATTATAATTAAGTAATTAATTTAGAAGAGATCGTGACATAACAGTTTATGAATATACAAATATCTGTGTTTTGTAGTGTTGACAAAACAAACTTAAATGTTGCTAACCTAGCTGTTATGAAAAGGCAACTAGTGAAAACCTAATCTTGCATGCCACACTCACATAAGAGTTGTGCAACAACTAGCACATTCAAAATTCAGTTTTGGTCTTCTTTACTCTCAATCAAATAAGTTTCAGCCTCAGCAGTGTAGACATTTATAATGAGTTCGAGGTCAAATTCAGTAAATCTGGTTATTGTAACAGTCAAGAATAGAAGTTTAATGAAAACTATAATTAATTGCATATTTAACATAAAACATTAAATGTAGTAGAATTAAGCATCTCTTGCTTGAAACTGGAAGTTATTTTCCTACATTGTATTGAGTTTTTTGGTAGCATATATTGAGGCTGCTAAAATGTCTTCTGCTTCGAGAAATTTTTGTGCAGCAATAGTACCACTAAAAAGTTTTTGTCGCCATCAATCCAGGTCACTTGATGTGTTTGGTTGTTAAAATAATCAACAGAAGATTGAAAACATTCTTAAGCATGCAGTGGATTGTTGAATGTGAAATTATATAGTTGACAGTTGAACAGACCTTATTTTAAAGTATTTCGGAAGATGATGAATTGTATGTTCAGTGATACAACTTGGTTTGGTTTATTTTTCCAACACAGAGTAAGTATCATAAAGGAATGACCACTGACCAAGTACTCCCTGAGATAATTTTATCAAGTAATTTTAAGATAAATGAAAAAAATTGGTCACTTGTTCCTAAACATACTTTAGTACATGTAAATGTATGGAAGTAAATTAGTGAAATGCATTTCCTAGCAGATAATAGAATTTTTTATTTTTCCAGAAAAATAAATCATGTAATTTAACTGTTGTAACATAACTTACGTGCATATCTGTTGAGACAATTATTACACTGTACTTGTCAAATATTTATTTATTCAACAATTACAACTCACTCAAAACATGTTTATTTTATGAGCCTCCTCTATTGTAAATATCTATTGTATGAAAATATCATATAGTATATTTTAATCATTGCCTTATACAGTTCTTCTGAAGAATATAAATCCTTATTATAGTGATCAGTATAAATCTAAGTAGTTTAATATCAGCAACTTTTATTGTTTACTTTGATAAAGAACGTTTATCAGGTAAATAGATCAGCTATGAATGAAATATGAACATTACTTATGTGTGATTAATTTCTTGTGATCTTTGTTAATGTGACATCTGGAGTGAATGTGCTAAACTTGATACTGATTGATGTATGTCACCTACCTCAAACAAGTCCATATTTATGAACTTGTTCATCCCAAAAATGAGAGAATATGTCAGTATTAGAGAAGAATAACATGTGACTTTATCAAAGTTTACAGAATAATCTGTGAGACTGATAGGATAAAGATTCTATTTCTTTGTGTTACATTCTGAAGATAACAGGATGTGAAGACACAAGTTTAAGATTTCAAAACAACAGGCTATGCTTTAGTTCAGACAATTATATTTTTCTAACTGACTTAAACCTTTTTCTGTTGGCTTCAATGTAGTCTATTACCTTTCAGAAGGGTAATAGTAGAATATATGATTTCAAAACAGTACTTCCAATTCTGCTAAATCTCACCAGTCATTATACTTCATCATACTGTACCATCTATACTGGCATAACTAGCTTCCTGCATTTTTTGTTTGATATTCTGGTGTGAAGACATGTTAACTTACTCTCTATGTAAATACAAAAATTGTTGTATTTCATTACAAATTTATATCAGTTTTAATTTCTCCTTTTGAAATTTCATTGTTTTTACTCATTTATTTTAGAAATATTGAAATTTACAAAATTTTAAATTGTCCACATGGATTTGTAATTTAATGTGGTTGATGTTGAAATTACTGCAACAATGAATGATGATTCTGATGCGAGTCCCTAGGTCTCAGGGTCTATGATGTTTGCTGAGGAGTCACTAGATTTAGTTTGCAAAGAGTTTGTCTTACATTCAGCTGAGAATTTCTTCCTTCCACATTGCTATTTTTTGTGGATAAGAATATAACTACTGAGTGAACTGTTCTTTCTACAGCACCTTTTACCTGTTATTACACCTGTGTAATCTCTTGGGATAGGTATTATTCTTTTTTGCAGGAAATCTCAAGTGAATTTTCAGTGTGCATTCCTCACTCCCAGCAGGTATACCCATGTTTCACAATAATATGTGAATCTGTGTTGATTAACTTAATTTCCTCATGTAATAGTTTAGATATTTCACATCTTCTGTGCTCAGAATTTGGTTAATTCTCTTACTATATCTTTCTGTAGTTTAAATTTGTGCATCAGAATTATATGTTTGAGAATAACAAGATTCTATCATCCTTTTATAAATTCTCTAAACAGGTCAGTGGTTTTGTCCAAATTAGTTTGACTTTCACATGCTTACAAATTAAGATTGTATGCTACAATAATATTTGGGTATTCTGTTTGTCAGGTGAAACACTTTCATACAGAGTTTAGTTATAAACTGCCACACCTAAATGTGGTATGGATGGTTGCTGTATTTAAAAATTACCCATGCAAAGAACCAAAATTTCATCAGGGTTATGTTAAAAAAAATTTTGTTCAGAAAAAATGAGACATGACACAGGATGTTTCAAACTAATGTTATTTAGCATACTTGTATTAATTTTTTTGCAAATTAGTTATATTTATTTTCCTTATTGACCAATTATGAAATTGGTGAGCTTGATGAAATGTTTGTCTTTGAGCTTTCATTTTTGGATGTTTTATATTATTTTTAGAAATGATGGAGATACATATGGAACAGTGACTGTGACAGTTTTTGAAAACCCTTTAACATGTCCAAACTATTTTGAATAAGATATATCTTTCTTGGTATGTATTTGGTAAATTTTAGTTCTATATGTGACAAATACCTTTTAATTTATACTTATTTACTACCACTCTGTGTTTACAGTATTGCAAATGCTACCAACAATGGAAAGGGCAAGAAATTTAAAAATGTTTCGGAAGGTCTGGAAATGTTGAAATATCATTGAAAAACTTGGAAAAATTAGGGTAATGTGTAGAATCCCTTTCTTTCTAAATCTCGGTACATGCCCATATATTTAAACCATTCTGTTTCTTTAATATATCTTTTTTCAGTCATTCTACGTTATTTTGTCTGATGATGAGATATCTAATTAATGCATTATACTCGTAGAGAGGTGAAATGAAATATTTTATTTTCTACTGTGAGATTGTGAAGTAATTATTTAAAATGTCGTTTTTGTTATAGTTATGTTCAGAATATTTGATTATCTTGTGACAAAATTACAAGTTAAATTATGTACATCAGATTGAGTGAGGATGAAAAATTTAAATATTGTCATCGTATATGTTTGTGAAGGTTTGGAAAATCTTTAGTTTTGCTGGAAAGTCACCAGGGTAAATTTGTAAAATTACACTTGTCCACTCTTTTTTCATGATCAATGACTACATTGTTATGTGCAGTGAAACCCTGAAAATGTTGAAGATAAAGACTGAATTGATGTATTACAAGGAACCAAGAGATTTGTTGGATCTCAGACAAGAGTAAATAAAAAAAAAATGAATGAAATATAATTTAAAGTGTTCACTTACTGAATTTGTGAGATTTTTTGCATTTAATATCTTCATTTTAACTTTTTTAATGTTTTTGTGAATGTGTATGTCTAAGATGAATTTAAGCTGATGTGTAATTTTAGAAAATGACACACCTTTATTGTTATTCATTGCCTTATCTTATTATGGTACACTCACTTTAAATAATAAAGATGAATTATTTTATTTTATTTTAAAAAATGCTTTCTACATTGGATTCGAATTTGGCTTTCGAAGTACTTTGGAACAGAAAATCATGCCTTATTGTGTCAAGGAAAATGAGCACTTCTTTTCAGTGTAGTTTAGAAAAATTTCCTGTGATAAAGCCTTAAAAATTGTTTTTAAACAGTTTTTGAAGGAAGAAAGTATTGCTGAGACACTTAAAGTATTCAGTTATCAAGATGAACGTGTGTAACAATTTTGTTTTTTTACAGTTTAAAAGAAGATTATGAAACCAAAAATAAAATTCATGTATGTACAGTTTCTAGGAGGATCAGTCTATATTACATTATGAAGAAACATTACATAATTTTGTAAACACGTGAACATTTGGTTGAAAATAGTTGAAAATGATGATTCTTTAGAGAAAATGTGTTGTTCTTGATGAATATGAGACTAATAAGCCAGAAGAGAGAGGAGTCAGTGACAGAAAACAGCATTTTACACACAATAAAAGCTCATGTATTATGTTTTGGGTTGTATTTTGAAATTATGTTCATCTTATGACTTTATATTAAGGATTTATATTTTTTGTGTTTATGTCAGTATTACCTGTGTATAAAAAGGTAGTGAAAAAATTTGCAAAATAACTACATTCGTACCATTACAATAAGTACATTATTAAATATTTAGGTATTCCAAGCATTCATATTTCAGTTCAAACAAGAACAATTCTAAATAATAATAATAATGTGTAATCAGAGAAGCTATATACTTTCAAGTAAAACTAAAAAAACAACCAATTCATCAATGTAGCTATTTTTTTTTAAATTAAGCTATTTTTAAATTTTGTGTCAATAAACTACAGATTATTTACATGGAGACTAGTGTTAAATCTAATTGTTATCAGTCAGAATAAGAGCTAAAACAACAATTAAAGCATTATGTTTTTCAAGTACATGTGGACATATAGTCCCATTTCTTGGTGAGAGAAGTAGTACCTTAATATTCTTGTTAAAGTTAGCAGATAACACTGTGTAATTAGTTTTTGTTTCTTTTAGATTTAAATAAATATATATATACATATATATCTCGGTGCATGTACCATACTAATATTACATCAAACAAGTTGTTGCATAAAAGATCCACATAATTTAAAATAAGCTCTTTTTTCATTCAACTGTAACTGTAATTCAGAAACTACTTTTCTGTAGTCAAAACAGGTTTTATCCAGTGATTTTAAATTACTGATAAAATATGTCAACTATTCAGATATGGAGCAGAAATAAAATAACACTTGCTAAAACTGTAACATTCATTTTTATGTATCAAACTATAAGAATTGTATTTCTATTTTATCATTCCTGTGATAAATGAGTATACTTGTAAATTAATGAAATTCTATGTAAAGAACATTATAAATATACATAAACATTTTGAAGTTTTAAAGCTATGCAAATAAATCAGTGATCAACTTTATAAGTCATAGGTTTTTGAGCAACTAAAAGAAAGTTTAGAGTAAGTTACATAGCATTAATTACAAAACTTAATCTTAAGTATCTCGAGAAAATGTGATATATACATTTATATTTTTAATGGAACGTCATTTTATTAATGAATATTTTACTCAAAGTCGTTATGTGACATAACATCATTTTTGAAGATTATTTGGAAAATACCAATTTATTAAGCCCCGAATGTCAAATAATTTATACTCTGTTGTTGTTCATCAGTGCGTTTGAGGACTTGCAGCACTTAAACTTGTGGTTCAGTTGCCCTCGATAAACAGTATGGAGCTTTGTGAGTTTTGTACTAATAAAAATAAAATTCACATGTAAAACAAAAATCATGCAAAGGAAAAAACTGTTCAATATCAGTTGCTATCTGCTTGTATTGTTTGATCTCAGAAAGTGTTTGCAAATTATAGGGTAAATTTTTACATAGGCAAACAAATTTGTACCAGATACTTATACTTGTAAGTACTAAAACACTTATGTTTATGGTTAGTCATTCACTACATCAGAATATTTGACCTAATTCGTGTAACTACTTACAATCAGTAATTCATAAGGATTCATTCTTAGATTACTATTATTTTCGTTATTAGAAGAATGGAGTGTCAGATTTTAAGACAGTACCTCCAGTTTTCTTCTGTTGAGTCCTTTGGAAGCTAAATATGAACAAGTGAAAAGTTAAAATACCATTAATATGTTGTTTTATTTAATGGTAATAAGCCACGTTTCAGTATTTCTTTAAATGTTCTCTGTACTGCGGTAGGTTTAATGAAACTGCTTATGTTCGTAACACTTAGTTTTTACACAGTATCTTATTATTATCATTTCAAAAAGAGTGCATGGTAGTACTATTTGTCGCTTTTGTTTTGTAAGCCACTTCAGTTAACACAAATTTGTTGAAACCTGCCATTTTCAAATTGCTACAGACCTTTCTCTAGTTCTTTTCTGAATATATACATGTTGTTCATGTGTGTGTTTTTATTGCTTTTTATTTGTTAATACGCAACACCGTTTCATTCAGGAGTAATTTTTCTACATATTTAGAAGCTTTCAGTTGTTCATTAATGCAAAGTCTCCCGCTGGGACAGCGATAACTTTACGGATTAACAACGCTAAAATAAGGGGTTCTATTCTTCTCAGTGGACACAGCCGATAGCCTTATGTGACTTTTCAAAACATCCTTCAAACATAAACATTCCGTTAAAAACTAGTGTTATGCTAAAAAAACTGAGTGAGAAAAATGTCTTGCACTTCCAGTTTTTAAGGTCACTGACCGTTACCCTTGTAAGCATAAGTTGTGGTATATAATAATTTCTCAGTCGTGGTCCTGTGACCATAAAAAAAAACAGTTATTCTGTACTGACTTAATTTTCTCAATTATGAAGTGGGGCTCTACCCTGCGAATGTAATGAGAGAGTCTTCCACCCCAAAGTTCCTGCTCTCTTTCCATTCCTTGGAGTGTGAGAAGTTGCAAGCTTTTACTTTTTAACCAATTTGATCGCTATTGGTATATTTTAATAGAAGAAATATGATCATAGCTTGATTTATACCACAATAGTAGTGGACTGTTTCTGTAATTTACTAAGATAAATTATAGTGACCTGTTTGGGATTCATGTAATACTTCACCGAAACTTCGAGATCCCAATATTCTCTGTGAGGGACTTATCAGATGTTTGAAATGTTTTTTGTTTTTTTTTCATTTAAATCTCCCCATGGATAAGCATTTACCTATTTCTGATTGCGAGGAAGACACAGTTGTCCACATGATGTTTTGCGTGATTTACGCCAACGGTTGACTGCGTAATTAACATCTCGAGTTTTAAACCTAGTAAACTTACATGTAGGTTTGTCAGTGTTGAATTCGGTGGCAGTTCCCCATGTCCAAAAAACCACCCTCCCCGAAGTACAATATCTTCAATTTTGTCGAATTTGTGTTTTATTTTCCTCTTTCCTGGCGAAAAGCTCTGGTTTCAACGTTTATGTTTGTGTTATGTGGAACAAATTTTGACTTAGGTATGACTTAAACTTTGTTTCTTGTCACTAGAGAAGTGGTCTATGCTGGCATACTGATTATTGACATTTCCAAAATTAATTTATTATTCGTTAATTTTCGAGTTATATCTGTCTTCCTTGAATTTGAAGTAAAAGGCTAGATGGAAGGCAGCAAAACTTTCATTCATTTATTGCTTGGCAGAAAGGGAGATGATCAAAGCCTGGAGTTTTGGGAAATGAGACAATTTTGCTTCCCTTTGTTTACGACATAAAAAGAAAAACTCAAATAAAAATACAGTGCTGTTAGTCAACACCTCTAACTTGTGAGCTAGTTTAATAATATAGAGGGAGTTTTCCATCATGCTTATAATACACCACCTTCCAAAGTGCAGAGGGCAATTCTGTTTTGCTTTTACGGTAGCGAGGTGCAAAATACGAAATCTCGGACCCACGTTATTGATCTGTAATGTTGGTTAAGGTTACAATTGTGGTTGAAAAATTATGATCTGACGAAGAATACAAGATATGTCTTTGGAAGATAGGCGTTAATTTTAGCTCATGGTTTCTTGGCTTTGTAGTATTCATAGAAACAACTACATTAGAGTATTTAATCAAAAAAGTTGATGATAGTTTAACGTCAGTTCCCAAGATATGATCTTGTGGAGAATGTGGATGTGTCGATCGACTTGTTTAACCCTGAGTTGAGATATAAAGATACAAGTTTCATATGAACATGATTTATAAGTTGGTGCTACTCACTGGAGGGATGATAGCTTATTTGTACTCTTGAATCGCATGTGAAGCCTATTACAGTAAATTATTAAGATGCTAGTGGTTATTTTGTCTACTTGTAGTTTGGTGAGAGGTTTATGGATTTAATTAAGTCACAGATTTGTTGCAAGGAATTTGACAAGATCTGTCATTCAGGAGCAATGTGATGTTTTTCTCTGTATAGCAATGGCTTTAAATTATCGTACACATTTAGCTCTGTATAGTATAATCTTTACCCGTCTGTTGATTGGTCTTTGTTCTATGATTACCAATTATTTGGCCTTGCCTTGGCATTAGCCAAGTGTACACTCTGAAAACAATATTTATTAACTGACAGCTCGTTTATAATTGTCAGAGCTGAAGTATGTGGGGCTGTATGATGTTTGGACTGATATTATCGAGTTATACGTCGAATTCTGTAAAGAACATTCTCGTTTAAGATTTGTTGAGACCAGTATAAATTTGCCTTTGCGCACCATTTTAAATTTTAACTTCATTGAACTATGTGGCAGCCAATTTTTTGTTATAAAATAAATAAAAGTTGTGTTTGTTAATTTTGTACCCTGTTATTTGCTTTTTGTCCATTTTATATTCCCAAAGTCAACACCTTACAGAGGAACTTGCTCACTTACCTAATCTGCATGTTTTTGGTAATTATGAGTTATTGTTTTTTATTGCTGGAATATCCCAGGGTTTGCCACTGTCTTTAGTTCTTAATAATATTTGTAAGACAAACATTCAGCAATACTGTTTTTAAACTCAGAATATGTCACGTCTTCCCATAAATAATATTCAAAAATTTAATACAGAAAGTGCATTATCATTTCTCTCTTTAAAGAAGGATTTAATGACTCAAATATGTAGTTGGATGTATATAAAAATATTCAGACAAACAAAAGAAACTTAGCAACTCCACTTTTTTAGATCAATAATCAAATAAACCTTTACGAAGATGGATGTGTCTGATAAGCATATTGGGCATATAATGCTTTATGAGTTTAAAAAAGACAATGGTGCAGCAGAAACAACACGAAACATTCAAAGTGTTTATGGTGTGTAATCTCTCAATGAAAGAAAATGTCGAAGGCAGTTTCAGAACTTCAGATTAGTTGACTACAGCTTAAGTGCGCCATCTTTGGGTCGTCCTATTGAGTTTAATAATGACTTGCTGCTGGCTGTAATAGTTGGAGAACTGCCACAGAAGCTTAATTCAACTCATTATACAGTTCACCATCATTTTAAGACCCCAGATAGGTGTCAAAACTTGGAAAATGTGTCCACCATGATTTGATAGAAGCCAACCTCAGAGTAAGAGTGGTAATTTGCACTTCTCTGCACTCTCTTGAACGAGAACTCACCTTTTTTTGACAGGTTTATGACTGGAGATGAAAAATGGATATGTTATAAAAATGTTAAGCGCCGCAGACAATGAGTCGGGGCAGGTAAATTGGCAAAAGAGCAGCCCAAAATGGTCATCTACCCGAAGAAAGTTTTTTTCAGCGTTTGGTGGGATATTGTTGGTGTGAACCACTTTGAGTTACCGTCTCTCAATGTGACGATCACACCAAACTTCTTTTGTGAACGGTTAGAGCGCTTGAATGTTGTAGTGAAAGAAAATAGGCCTGCTCAGGTCAGTCGTAAATGTGTTACACCAGGATAATGCACGGTCCTATACAAGGATCACATCTGCAAAGATGAAAGAGCTAGACTGGAAAAACTTTCACATCCTCCTTTTTCTTCAGACTTTGACCCATCTGATTATCATCTATTCCGAAATTCTTAGAACTATCTTGATGGAAAAGAGCTTGGAACACATGAAGATGTCAAAACTACCCTCTACACATGTTTTCCCTTCAAACCTTAATCATGTCATGCAAGTGGTATTCAGAAGCTCGTGAATCATTAGCAGGAAGTAATTAATAATAATGGAAAATAGAATGTTGATTAAATAACATTAAAAGCGTTTCAAATCCCTTTTCGTTGTCTCAATATAAAATTTGACATTATTCATGGGATGACCTGATAGCTTAATTATTTGGAAGACAAGAATATGTTGTGCTCATATAACAGGTTGATATTTCAAGAATTTCTATACTCACTGAACTTTTAATACTATAAGACAATTCTCTTCCAAAAAGAAAAGATGGTTAGAAAAACTTCCTTTTTAGATACGATAGTCACTAAACTCAAAAAATAATATTGCAAACGTTTACAGGAAACCAAGATTACAGATTAAACTGACAAAATTGTGTAGACTGTTTAATCTTCAAGAAGATCAGAAACTGTAATATTAAGCTAAAATATATAAAAAACAATTCGGCAGTGCACTGTAACAATTGATGTTCTCACCATTGAATAAAAAAATGAAACATACAAATACGAGGAATAACACAATAAAATAAGTAATATGACCATATTACTGAAAGAAAAAGATCACTAGAAAGCAATTTTTTGCAAGCTACAATGCAATGCTGCAGATACAGTACACACATTAAACTGGAAAACCACCTGAATATAAACACAACACTCAGGACAAATATTATAATACCGATGTATCCGTTAAAAAAGTCATTGGTACTAGGGAAGAAGATTATGTAATAAACTATGAAATAATTAAAATAATGGGAAATGAATTATACAGTAAAATAATAAAGAAGCTTCATTTCGCAAAATTACTGTAAACACACGTAGTTACTCAAGCATATATATATATATAAATGCAACAGTTTGATATATTTTATTATCAGGTTTTTTCTTAACATTTTTCATCTTGTTTTTGTTTATATCCAGCACTAGAACTAATTGTGCAAACAATCAGGAAAACCAGTATAAGAAGCAAATATTACAGAAATGTCGCTTTTTATGCGTCAAAATAAACTGCACGATAGAACAGTTACGTGCTGATAGTTTACAGTGTTGGAGAATATTAACTAATCAATCAGAATGAACACACCAATATAAAAACAATAAAATTACAGATACTAATGCAATGCTCACTGATGGTAACTTTTGTCAGTCATGGATTTCACGACCGAAATACTGAATGAAAAGTGTGTAAAACTCGAAGTTTTGGCTGTGAAGGATAATTCATAGAATAGATTGAGTGGAGATTCTATGTTATAGCAGCTGCTGTATGCAAGACACTATTAATAATAGAACTGTGTTAAAATTCCATGTTATAGTAGTTGGGGAATGCAATACTCTGTTAATAATAAAACTGTTCTGAATAGAAAACTAACAGAGTTGAAAAATAATTTTAAGTTTGTCAAGTCACATTCTTTAAGAAGTAGCTACGGATCGAATCTGCAAATTTTGTCAAATATCTTGTTGCAATACAGATAATAATAGTAGTTGTTGTTTTGTTGTTTTGAATTAAGCACAAAGCTACACAATGGGCGATCTGTGCTCTGCCCACCACGGTTATCGAAACCCGGATTTTAGCGTGTAAGTCCACAGACATACCGCTGAGCCACTGGGGGGCGATAATAATAGTATGAAAATATATCTTTTCAGATGTTCAAAATCCATTGTTTGGAAAAGGAAGTGAAATGAAATGGTACTTTACCACAGACAGTTGAATGAGTAAAGCTGGAAATTTGTGCTTTCTAGAGATGAATACAATTTCTAATTACGTGTCAACAATCATTGACCATTTATTTTGTGATGTTGAGGAAAATGGTATCATAGCATCTCCCTTAAAACATTGTAGTTTCAACACAAGTTTAGGGTGACATCTGAAGAAACAATCTAAGTGATCGACACAAAACTCAGGGCACAATGAGTGCTGATACGTACTGGCAGATCATGATTCATGATGCTATTTTCCTCCTCAAAAGCATAGTTTATCAGGTTACAAATTTATATACCAGTTCTATGGCAACATAAAACAAAATTCAGTGCTCTAAATAAAGAAAAGGGTTTGCATTCACAATGCTAGTAATATGTGATCACCTATCCATTAATATTTTTTAACTGTGAAAATTCTAAAAACCTATAAGTTAATGCAAAGGAGAATGTATTATAATACCTCATTCACAATTACCTATCACATACCATATCATCGAGACCTTTCGTCTGATACCAGGCCTTAGGCTCATAATAACAATTATTATGGAATAAAACAGGTTAAAGAAGTTCGCTGTAATCATTATCAATTTCCTCTTAGTTATTTACGAGTAAGGGTTTGAAGGAATGTGTGGAAAAGCCAGATTGTGATATTTGCAAAGTCCACCAAGGGGTATCGAACACTCAAGGTAATAATTAATAACATTACATTTATTATTTTCTTTATTACTTGTATCTGGTTATTCATTTATGAAGCTTATTTATTTGATTACACATTACAGGAATGACATGCAGCTAAATATTTTATTGGAGGGGCAAAGTAAAAAAATAAAGTACATATTTAATCAAATGTTCAAATTGAATTTTGAATTGTATGATCAGTGTGTGAATACGAGTAACTTATGGGCACGATATCTTGTTATAAATTAAAAGAATCAATGAAACATAAAGTTATCTTTTTGTTTTTTGTATCATTAAGAAATTCATTATTTAGTTACAACTATACCTTATTTGTAACTCTTGTATGAGTATTATTTGTGAATTTCTTCATTACTTACTCTCATTACTGTTGCTATACATTACGATTTTTTTCAGAAACTTTTAACTTATTATGTTACGTATAACAATTTCAAATAGCCAAAATCTGAGTTAAATGATAATTCAAATTAAGAACTTAATTGAATGGCGAGAAGTATCAAATTTATATTTACGAGCAATATTAATACACATATTTACACAGTTTACTTTCTCAAAAGCATGGCCGGGTGGTTAAGGTAATCCGACGGTGGCGGGTTCAAATGCTCGTTGTTCTCGCCTTTTCAACCGTGTGGACGTTATACAGTGACGATTAATCTGACTATTCGTTGGTAAAAGAGTTGCCCAAAAGTTGGCGGAGTGTGGTAATTACTAACTTCCTTCACTTTTGTTTTGCACTGCTAAATTAGGGACGCTATTGCAGATAGCTCTCGAGTAACTTTGCCCAAAATTGAAAAAAAACAATCAAATTTAAATTAAATTTATTTTAATAGAAACAATCATAAAATTTATAATAATGGGGACATATTTAACTGAAATAAACATCGATATTGAAATAGTTGTGTGTTAGTAAATCCTTCACACTATGTATAAAACATTTTTTTCTTTTGGTTTTAAATTTTAATATCATCGAGGATTGGGTTACAATTTTCATGTATCATATAACTTTCATCCAATTTCATAAAAACAAAGCTAAAGGAATGTTTTTTGCAAAAGCTGCATAAGGGCTTTCGGTATACAATCACTTCTACTTCTGACGTTATTATTGGTTTGTAGGAAAACACCTGGTCAACAGCAATCTCCAATAATTCATGATCTCTATTCTTGTCTGATGGAGAAGTAGGTTTCTGCTATTACTTTTATTCTACGTCAATGGCAAAGTACATAATTTTTTTCAGAAATATACCACAGATAAAGAACCATCAGATTTAGTCAATGTTTAGACATATAAACCACTACGAAAATGCCAGTCGAGAGAACAAAGAAACTATAAATGAAATAAACAGAGAATTTATTTACAATTATTTAAAATAAATATAATGCCCTCTACAAATAGTTTTTCGAATATTTAATTTTTTACTTTACATAATTTCAACACATTGATATTTATTTATAGGTTTCCTCGAAACCACATGTAGAGTTTAAAGTAAAACTGTATGAATGAATGTTATGTATTTCTTTAATTTATCAGTTTTCCTCTCTTAGACAAGATGTCTTTTCACCACGAGATCGTTGGGATTACACCTCTTCATTTTAGTTTTGAAGGTCTAAATCTTTCATATCTAGACATTCTTCGAAGCTACTATTTTTTTTTTCAGTGATCCAAGCCTTAGAATAGCTCAGTTAGTCAGACGGTTAATATTTCTCCATTATATCAAGATCTTACTTGATATAATATAAATAATATTAGCATTGTTAATGTATTGCTGGAGACTATAGATTTTAATACGGTTGTATATACAGAATTATTATAAGTTATTTGGCCAAATATGATTTTATTAATTCAAGAACTGATCAACAAAAATCTGTAATATTTAACACGTAAAGCAACGAGTTAACTGGAAAAGCCTTTTTTTTGTTCCAAAAATAATTATCATGAAACCTTGGTTCTGGGAACTATGCATAACCAGCATGAAACATGTCATGATTCATTTTAGCTGAAAAAGGTATCTAATACATTGTCTCCAAATGTCAAAATTGCTCTTTCGAACATTTACTGAAACGACTATAATAATACCCATAAAGTATTAAGATTTTATTGATGTGAAAATGGAGACGAAGAAGATCATGTAAGAACGATGCTTACCAGAAGCTGATAAAAACATGTAAAAAAACATCAATGGATGCTTACACAACTCATAATTGTGTCTTACAACGCCCATTAATTGTATAATGAAAGTTACAATAAAGAGCAGTGAATGTTAATAAAAAATGCAAACCAGTCAAGTTTCTGAGCACAACAGATTTCTACAATTCAGAAGATTATGAATGTGATTCAATAAGAACACGATGCATACAAATTGTGGATTGCCTTAATTACGGATCAAGCTTCTTAGCAAATTCCTTGCTTTAAACAGAACTCTTTATAGTTTGCTGTCAAATCTATGCTGAGTCCAGGTTATTATTGCATTGAAATGTAATTCAATATTACATGAATATCCTGCTAAAGATGCCAATCAGTGTACACTGAAGAGTATTAGTAAACCAGATTTCTTCACATGTTGCTTTAGTTTACTTATATTTTTAAAACTGTTTTTGTTTTACATTTGAACAGTTATTACTAAAAGCAGCTCTTACAAATGTTGATTCATTTTAATTACGTTCATTAACAATAACTATAACACCTAGTAAAGACTTATCCCCATTCAATAATTCATTGAACTATTTTTATTTACCACTGATCTTTTGATTATAATACATTTTCAAGACTACAAGTTGCCACGAACGTTGATTAATTTCGATTGTCTTTACATTTTGCCTTCACTACTCTGATTTAAACACATTTATGACGACGTTGTATCAAGTACCTTGCTGTTCTTGTAACTGTGTCCTTCATTGTTCATTCTACTAAACCTAGCAATGAATTCAATACAATATAATACAATAATTTCTGTTATAATACATTCATATGAAGAATAGCAATGTAAATATCAGACTACACACTTTGTAAAATGTCTCATAGTCCTTCTGTTGTACATGTATGTTAATTTCTATGACCATGTTTTAGGAAACAAAAATACAATGTTTTACAGGAGCTGCACTGGAGACTTGACAGGCATAATAGTGCAACTGTGATTGTAGTTCCATTGGTTATCTTTCTCATTAAAACGGTTGTTGATTTTTAGATGTGTCTGAAAATTTTCGAACATTTAGGTTATGAGCCTTTATAAATTTTAAATTATAGTTTATTAATTTGTTAATAATCCAGATCATTTAATTCTGTGTTATGAGATGTGGATCGCCTGAAAAGCACGGTTCAAATCCGGATCAATGTCACTGCCAGTTCCCTGCATTGCAGTTTCTTCATTTTTTTCGTCTAAGGTCCATTCCTCTGATGGTTTCGGAACTGGAACACTGCTTTAATGTGGCATGGGTCTTATTGCTGAAGGCAGATCAGGGTATTCAATTTATTTTTTATTTTTAGCAAAGACACCAGACACATTAGTGAAACAGAAGTAACAGTTTGTCACATGGTCTTTCTGTTCTCGCTATATCATCGGGACAGCAAATGGCATTGTCTTTCGAGTGCCTCTGAGCCAAGCTTTCAGACAGACTCCAGATGTCGCAAAACAAATGTGAGACATCCATTCCTGGTCTTAATCACCAATTTTACAACTGAAGTACATATGATATGCTTTCTTCTCAAGACCAGTCATTGAGAGTCTCTGATGAACAAGTGTATACTCGCCACAAATATTGCAGAATGTATCGCGGCTGTTACGACATTGACGAGACATATTGACCGACACCAATCTTGTAAAACGTCAAAAACATCTAACTCACTTGTTACAGTGCTACTGAGACAATGGTATATTCTGAAACGATACGTACACATTATGCGGTTTATTTTAATCGCATAAGCAGCATCTGTGTATGCAAGCAACTTTTATAGCCTGCTGAGACAGTATCAAGCTGGCTCTGGACTGCCCGGACATGCCCGGGCTGCGTACTTCCACAGAACAGCTTCCATCCTGGCCTGATTTTATGCCTGGACATACCCAGACTGCATAAAACATTGTTCATAGGTCTCTTACATAAACTAAATTTTTTGGACACAAATATAAGAAAAAAGGAAGTTGTCATCTGAGTATATAGGGCAGAAAAATACTTAAAATATTAAAAACAATATTACATTAGCGAGTGTACTGATAAATATTATTGTACAATAGCCTCAAAAGTTTCTGAAATTGAATATAATTGACTGCACTGTGTGTTATGATATAATCAAATTTTACCATTACAACGAAAACTATAATGAAATATAATGTACAACTTGTACTTAAAATAAGAAAAAAATGGGCTCTTGTGGAGACGTATATATACTGTGAAACATGCTAACAATAAGTAAAACAGGCTGTAATGTAGACATATGCTGCAGAACATACTGACAATTTGTAAAACGGGCTGCTGTGAAGACATTCACTGTGGAACATACTGACATCAAGTTAAGCAGGTTGCTGTGGAGGTATGTCCAGAAGAACAAACATATAAAACGAAAAAGAGCTACTGAGAAGGAATATACTGTAACTATTATGAGACAGTTTTATTTTTCTAAAAGAATGATTAATTCATGAAATGTGTTGCTGTCAGTAATAATGTATGTTATAATTTTATAGTTTATGACGGTAACTGATTTTTTCCTGAATAAAAAAATGAGATTATTATTCTACTGCTCCAAGGACAAAAAAAATATTCCTTTGATGTCCATGTGTCGTATTGTATGCTGTTAGGAACAAAGTTTTGTTACTGTATATAATATGATCAATAACAATACATAAAGTATGATAACAATCAACGGATTTTTGAATAATATGTTGGCTGAATACAAATGATATTGCTGTCTATGGATATAACCACGAACGACATACAATATCACTGAGGAGAAATCTTCTGTGATATAAGGGCTGAAGAAAGGTACATCTTAAGATCATACTTTGAGGATAAAATGGATTTTGGAGATGCTGAAATTTTAGTGGAAGATTTATTCGAGAATTATACTGATGGGATAAAGTTTCAGGTTATTTTGTATTTAGCTATCGTGCTTAAAGCAAAAACTTCTAACCGAGAATATGTTGCAGTTTGCCTGCTTTTATTTCATGAAAACATTAATAGCTTTTACATGCCTACTTCATTTTTAAGCTAATATAGCTTTAAGCATATAGTAAGGTAACGTTTTGTGATTACCTATTGTTTGCATCTATTTCAGTGTCAATTGTTGCAGTTATGTTACATGCATAGTGATATCATGTCTGAGTCATTTATTTTTTATTTTGTTGTTTAAACTAGTTATCAATTAAATGTGTACTAATTGTGTATACACTTTCCCCAGTTGTAAGTGGTATGTCTGCGAACTTACAACGTTAGAAACCGGGTTTTAATACCTATAGTGTGCAGAGCATTGATAGTCGGTTGTAGAGCTTTGTGCTTCACTTCAAACAAACAAGAGCATGCATTATATTTAGTTAATTTTCCAGGATACAGACAAATTGTTTTTTTTTGTTTTCAATTTTGATCGGACATTATCATTGGATTTTTTTCAAGTGCAATTGGTTTATACGAATTTATTTACTTCCTGAGAAAATCGTACATTTCAAAAACGAACCAAATAAAATTCAAAGTTATATAGTTTTAAAATGTATGTGCATTGTAAATAGCTATAAAAGTTGCTTAAAATGTTACAGAACACTCAACATCAAATTTAACACCAAGGTTATTTATTTTTATATCAACCATTCAATTTAGTGATTGTGTGTTTATCAAAAATGATGATGTGACATTTATGTATACTTGCTTAAAATACCACTTATTTCGCTGATAAAACAACATAAAGTTAGGTTTATTCGTCGTGATACCCGAGCCCGTATATCAAGTTTGATTCCTCAAGTTTGTTAACAAAACCAATTATTTGTTGGTATTGAGATCCGATAGTAGATCTGGCAGTGTCTTGTTCATGTCTGACGTATTCGTCTCACCCTGACAGTGTTAATATGCTAGTTCTGTTTTGTTCTTAGCGTATAGTTATCTTTTCTCTGCCAGAAGACGTCGTGTAACTTGCCCCAAATAAATTAACAATATATTAGATCTGTCCGATGTATGCTCGAAATTTAACTCATAAAACACCTTTCATGATAGTAATGCCACTTGAAGTTGGATCTTTTTTTCTATTTAGCCATGTCCTTGGATATATTTCCAAATGTTCAATTGTCAATTGTGCCTTCTACTGTTGTGTTTAAAATAACAATCACGAACTGTTCCAATACTCGTGCACAATTCACAATAAACACTAACCAAATACCGTATTTGTACATAAAATCTCTTTCGAAATATAGTAAGTTAGTAAAAATGTATATGGATGTGTTAACGCTTATACCAATTTTGGTTGTATTCACGGCTAAGAAAATATTTTCAGACATTGCATTCTCGAGATCTCAAAGGGAATCAGGAACACAAAATTTTATTCCATATTCAGTGGTCTCGGATACCTACTTTTAAACTTCCATCACCTTTTGGGAAATTCCAGTTCCATCATACAGATAATTACACTTCCAGAGCTATCCGGAGTGCGTATGCATTATTTGGTTCCATCAAATCTAAATCTGTAGGATAAATAAATAAAGTAAACAAAAAATAATTTTTAGAGACTGAATTAAATTCACATCTTTTTATTAACTTACCTGTTTGAATTATCTCGTTGTGAAGCCTGAAAAGACCGTTCATAATCTTGCTGATATACAGCATTGGTCACCTTTAAACTTGTTAATTTTTTGAATTTATTTTCAAAAATTCATTTTATATAATTTGTTTTCCAACGTAATTAACGTAACAAGACACTTACATGCTCAATTCTACATCCTCAGCTCATTGTTTGTGCTTACGTCCAATAGCAGCAAGTCTCTGAAAGAGCTTTAATTTTAGATATTTTAATATTTGTAATTTCGACATCATTGATCCTTGGGTTCTCGAAACACACAAAACGTCACGATTTTATGAAAAAGACATCAAACAGTCAATGGCATTGAATCATGAATGAAATTGCCGTGCTTGACTTGCTCGTTATTGTAATTCGTTCTCTCCTCATGCCAAACGCTCGTAAGTTCCATCTCTACTGGGTGTGAAAGCCAGCTCTGGTTGTGTAGACAGTTAAGGTAGTGCTCATCGTCGAAACTATAGTTATACTGAAACTTAAGTGTACTTAATGAAAAAACAACCCAGAACTTCTAAGATCTATGCACTCATTGTTCATACAAATATGCCTAAAAGTTTCAAACTGTTGCTGAAACAGAAAAGTAATTTGTTTGAAAATTGTTACGTATTTTTAAGTAAATACAGTTGGGAAGTAGCTTATTTCAAGACAAAGTGGATAAAGAGAATAATTAAATATTTTTTTACTGTATAATTTGATAATTTTTGCACATTTGCTTTGTGTCTATGACAAAACAACAGTAGCTGAAATTACAATCAGTGATGTCGAGAAATCCACTTGTTGAGAATTTTATATGCAAAAACGGCTCGTTTGGGTTGAGAAAATATTTTACATAGAAGAGCGAACAACGTTTCGACCTTCTTCGGTCATCGTCAGGTTCACAAAGAAAGAGGTAACTGACCGGAAGCTGACCACATATTTTGAAGGGGCTGTTTAACTGAGTGTCGCAATGTAGAGGGCGTGGTTAGATGTTTGAATGCATAATTTTATCTATAATATTAATATAGGTATAATGGCGTCCCTTTATATTGGTTTATTTTGGGTTTAAGTTGTTGAATAAGTAAGGCTTCTTTAATTTTGCGTTTGTTTCTTTATTTAGTATTTTAGTGTTTGCTATGGTTATGTTGTGTTTATTTGACTTACAGTTTTCGAAAACGCGTGAAGGTGACTTTTTATGTTCTTTGAATCTGGTTTCCATTTTCTACTTGTTTCTTCAAAATGTTGGTGTGGTGTTTGTCAGTGAAGTTCTTACATAGTATAGACTTCAGTTTTGTGCCCGGTTTATGGATAAATTTAGTATTAACTGGAATGTCATATTTTGTGACTAGTTTTTGCCAAATGTTGGTTATTTGTTTGCTGATGTCAGGAATATATGGTATACAGCAGTATATGGTTTCGTGATTTTTGATTCGTGAGATATATTTACTTTTGTTGGTTGATTTTGCTTTCTGTCTAGGTGTGTGCCCCTTCATTTTAGGTGGGGGTATAGTGCATACAATCATCCCCCTTACAGTTTTGTCTGTTTAACTTTTTTATTCCATTACAGACCTGCAAAATGTGTGTTTGTTTTTTGATTTTCGTGTTCTTACCAATCGAATTTCACAATTAAGCCTAGATGAAGGCTCTTTCAGTTGCCGAAATGTATACCTTTAATTTCGGCGTGCTTTTAAGCTTTTCGATCTGAGCTATACTTCCTAAGTATCAGTCAATAGGCCTAAGTATACATGCAATTCTTACAAGCACTATCACAGAATCTACTTGCGTCTTTTACGTGGTGTAAGATTAAGTAAACTTTTCATCACTACAGATTGAACAGAGCATGAAATTCGAAAATATTACTCCTAAGTGTAAACTCCTGTGATCTAGATCTGGCAGGCTATTTGTAGCTCGTAGCTGCATCAATATTATGTGTATATTATGCGGTTTTCCTACGCCATTTGTTCTTATACATTTCTGGCCGGTTTTATTGTTGGCGCTCCCAGTGGCTCAGCGGTATGTCTGCTGGCTTACACGCTAAAATCCTGGTTTCGTTACCCGTGGTGGGCAGAGCACAAATAGCCCATTGTGTAGCTTTGTGCTTAATTAAAAAAACAATAATTTATTGTCGAACCCTTTACTCTCCTCAGATGTAGCAGTGAAAGCACGAGGTATGCTGGACAGATTTGACAAAGGAAAGACAGTTTTAGGATCTATTAGCTCAGCATCCATTAGTTGCATTAGAGGAACTAAACCGTGCATTCTAAGTAAAATCAGCGACAGTATCTGGCATGATTGAAGCATCTGCAATGACAGTTGAGCAGTTGCGGGTGTTGCGAACAGAGGAATATTGCAATAAGATATTTGATGAAGCTGAGATAAAGGTAATTTCCCTATATCTGGTGCCTATTGAACTACCACGCATTCGCAAACACCCCAGAAGGATCACAGGTAATGGCTCAGCACAACATTCTGCAACAGCTAGAGATTACTATAGAAGCCAATATTTTGAATTTGTGGACAGAGTCATAGAACATCTAACCACTAGATTCAATGCAGACAACAATGACTTGAGACAATATCTGGTATTTGAGAACATGATCACATCTGGCAAGATTGATAACTCGGTTATAAACTTCTTTCCAGAAATCTTTGCACAACGGCTCGAGTTTCAGTTGCTATGTTCAAAGTGGCAATAAAAGCAGTATTTATGAAAGGTGTGAAGGATGCTTACTGTAAAATGCGTGAAACAAGCTAGCAGATGTTTACTGAAGTGTTTCATCACATGAAAAATTTGCTTGTATGTCCATTATCCAGCTGCAAATGGGAACTCAGCTTTTTTGCATTAAGACGGTTGAAGTGGTTAAGGTCAACTTTGTTTCAGTCCCGCCTCAATTACGTGGCAGTTTGTCACACTCACAATGATGAGGTCGACAAAATAAAATATAAAATTCATAAACAGATCATCAAAGAGGAGGTATACGTTTGGGAACTTGTAGACTAGAGGACTAAATGAATCTTACTTCAACGAAAAGTATTAATAATTATGTGCTACATTGTATTGATGTGTAATTTTCGAAAGTTCGCAAAGACATTTTAATTATTTTTATGAAACAACATGAACATTTTTTCAGTAGATATAAACTTATCAAAGGTAATTCAAAAGGCTTATGGGTCGATAACTGGCGGGATTCTGAGAGTTATAATTTGGTTTGGGAATAACAATAATTATTGCAGATTTCCAATGTTTAGGGAAATAACCTGTTGATAATGATAGGTTATAGGGAATAGTCAGGTACCGTATGTTTAGGCCTGGGAGGTTTTTTGGAATAATATTCTTAATTTGGTTTTCACCTGAGGCAGTGTTCTTGAATTTAGAGCAATGAATTCTGAGCTCAGCGCATGGTATGGGACGAGATATATCGTCATGAGTGTAGACTGTGTGTTGATCAGATAAGTGATTGAAGTTAGGTTGAAAATTCTCTTGGTTATTGGCGATAAAATTATTAACTGTGTGAAAATGATTATTGTCAAAAGATGGGAGGTTTGGTGTATGAAAGGTATATTCAAGATATGGTGCAAAGAGATTAGCTTTATCAGAATCAGTTGTAGCTGTTGAGCTACTATATCTGATAACTGAGTTAACTTGCATTTTGGAGTTGTTACAAATTATTTAATTTTTTTTCCAGAATGCTGCTGGATAATTTTTACTTTCATTAATTGCAACACAGAAATTTTCCCAATTAACATCTTGTTGTCTCTTAATAAGTGATTTGATAAGATTATTTTCTCTATTGATTAGTGTTTCATGATGTTGGTCACGCGCAGCAATGAACTGACGGCGTAATCGCCTTCTCCGCTTAATATGAAGATGTATTGCAGGTGTGAGCTTCCATGACTTGAATTCGCAGGGTAGAAAACAAAATAACAACAAAAACTGACAATAATTTCGGTTTGAGAAACTCTGTCCCCAGAGGATAGAGATAACCGAGGCTGCTCAGAAAAATAGACTTTCTCTTCGCCCCGCTCATAAATTTAGAATATTGTATGTAAGGCTACACGAAGAAGAAAAGAAATAAAAACTCACTTGCGCGCGATTATATAAGTTGAGCGCGGACCATGGAAGAAACATCTGCAGTCAGTTGCTTCTCTAGCAAAGAGTATAGCTTGTTTACATCAGAGATGAGGAAAGTGTTGTGTTTCTTCACTCTATTAAACATATATTATGAAATATCTCAAGAATAAATTGATACAAAATTTTATATAAACATTAAAGAAGTATTATTATGAAGCAAACAACCTTAAACTTGTTGTAACTATTTCTTTTTTTTATTATGATAGTAATGAAATGTTTAATATTTCGAACATATTTCCAAAATATTAAGGCTATTTCTGGGGTTTCTTTTCATATAAGGTGAAAATGAAATATTGACTACTACAATATTACTTAATATTCACAGTCCAAAACTGTTCTAAAATTGTGAGAATAAACGTATTTCCTAAGTCACTAAACACACTTTTGGCTTGTCATTTATCATTCCAGTGCACGTCACGTGAAACATATTTGGGGTCAAAACATATTAACTTTCTTAACATAAATAGTTATGAACAGATAATTTATATAAATATTACTTTTGTTTAAGATATTCCTGTAATATTATCATCAGATACATTTTGATTAGTAACGAGTTTAGTAGTTTCGCTTTGGTAAATAATTTATTGTATTTTTTAATAGCTTTAGTCTGATAGTTATGAAGGATTTGCCCAGATTAAAATTGTTGTTACACATTAAAACCAACAAAATATTTCCACTAAAAAACAAATTAAATAAATTTACAAGATCTTTAAACGATTAAAGGAGAAATGAAGTATCTTGGGTAAGGTGACTGACAAACAGTATTACAAAGTATCAGAGTTGCTCAGGTGTATGTCCGGACAATTAAAAAACAAAATCATTTTTCTCCAATGTAAAACAATTTTTCTAAATTTATAATTTAATCTCAAGAGCTCAAAGATAACATACTTCATAAATTAATTCTTATTTGAGATTTGTGAGAAATGAAACTGATTTTTGTAGTTGATTCAGTCCTAAATTAAAGACACGAATATAAAAACAGGATCCATGTTAAAATTGCTATCATAAAAAGGTAATTAAAAAGTTTACTCGAAATCTCACGTCACTAAATCATTATTGTGTGACACTGGTGTTCCACAGTGTATAAAACATATGAAGAATAGCTCACAGTGTTATTATATTTGACTTTTAAGTCTATAAACCATAGGTATTTGCTAATTCATATAATTTTGGAGTATATAGTTTTTCTTCACAGTAAGCCAAGAAACTTCTATAGATGGAAAGAACTAAGATTTATTCTCATTCAAAGTCATAGATATGAAAGAAAACTCGGTTTTGTTGTCAAATAAATAAGTATCAGAAATATTTAGTTGTAAATACGTCTATAAGATAAAATATGTTGTATATTGATATTAATACATATAATAATAGATTGTAAATACATGTATATATATATATATATATAAATATGTGTTTCTAAAGTCCAAGGAGAGAAAAGGATAAGACGAGGTAATAGTACTTAAGAAATGTATAATAACACTTACTGTGTAACAAGGCTTAAAGAAGCATTTATACACACTTTTAACATCACGCATTCAATATGTCTAATAAATTCTTTAACATTAAAATAATATACATAGAAAGATAATTAGAAGTAGGTTTGCATACCTGACCACATATATCTTTGAAACCAAGACACGTACGATACTTCAAATACACATGTTCAGAATTTCATATGTATATATATGTATATTGTCTCAGTGCATCCCAAACAGGACCTCGTTGATTTTTCCTGAAAACCCACATTCTTCATTATATTTTTCCAACATATTGCCCCCCAGTGCCTCAGCGGTATGTATACGGACTTACAACGCTAAAAACCAGGTTTCGATACCCGTGGTGAGCAGAGCACAGACAGCCCATTGTCAAGCTTAGTGCTTAATTCAAAACAACAACAATCCAACATATTATTGTTTTTATCCCACAGCTGTAACGTCTCAGAACTATCTTCATACCAAGTTTGAAAGCTCATTCTTTCACAAGTATAGTTGTTCAATACTTCTTTGTAGGACTATTTTGTTGATACAGAATAAAATTAATCTATGAGTATATTCCTCCGCGGCAGGCTACTGTTTTCCTGTAAGCATATTTCTCCGAATATATATCACAAGCATATATATTTTTTTTTCCATTATAAAGCCTCCTCCTAAAGTGTAACCACCGAGATCAATTTAGTTTTCATCGTAAAAGTCTACTCCTTCAATGTATCCCTCCAGGTCAACTTTGTTTTTATTGTAAAAGTTTACACACTCAATGAATCATTCTGCATCACCGTCGTCATTGTTGTACAGTTTTACACATTTGTTTTATTCTTTCGTGATAGTTTAGTTTTTGTTTTAAAAGATTCTTTTTAAATGGTTCTCTCAATATCACATTACTTTTACTGCAAAATTCTAAACATTCAGATTATCATTGTATGCGACACTCATTTTAATAGTATTTGAATACATACACTCATTTAAATTATTTTTCTTTTTTTGTAAATATATACAGGGTGTCCGAAAATGAATATAACAACAATAAAGTTGAATATCTTAATGTCTTTTGTGAGATAACAACAAAAGTTGAATATAAATACAAGTAGTAGGCTTGTAAGTTTTGTTTTGACCTTGTTTTTGTAACGAACAAACTGTTACTGGAAATTCGTATCTACACATGCTTCAAAAGTTCTTTATTCCATAACTCCGAGATACTCTTGACTTTTACATTGAACTGTCTATCAACAGAATGGAACACCAGCTTACTTTACTCGAATTGGTGAAGTGTTTTAAAATAAACGTTTTTACAGTATTTTATCAAAAGGGAGCTGAAAGGAAACAATGACATGTTAGACTGTTTGAACCCTCAACCGACGGATTGCAAGTGGAAAGCTCTTACCATCAGGCCACGTCAGGTCTTATGGCACAGCTAAGCAATGCAGTAATTTTTTATGTATGTATAATTTATTTGTTTTCAACATTATAACCCATAATAATTCATTTTTAATAAGCCGTGTAATCCTCATCTCTTCCCTAATCTAGTATAATCTCTATAATTAACTTGCTATAAATTCAAAGTATAAATTACATAAGTTGACTCATTTCTATAATTTAAAGTGTTGAATATTATAAAATGATTAACCTACCCTTTAGTTCCTGTAAAATATTAAAACATTACAAACGCAAATTTCGTGCAGTTATGGAGCGATTAACAATTATCATAACACTGGTATTAATAAGTGTGTTCTTACTGTCATAACTACCGAAAATAAAGTTAAGCAATACAACAACAATCAATTTGAGAAATGAGGTGTTAGCTATTAATTAAAAAACAAAACAAAAGTTTTACAGCATGGTAAAACGTCACTAAACTTGATGAACTGCAGACCATATTCTATAGAAAAACGTAAGAACTTTGTACTACTCGTTTGTTTGTAATTAAGCACAGAGCTTAATTATTTGTAATGGGCTATTTGTAATGGCAATTGTCATTACAGAACTTATACTTTACACTGTTGATATGTTTTACTACAGCAAGAGCTAATGTGGTGCTGGTTTGTGACGTATTATGATTGCGTAAACCAGTCGTTGGTTCTCGTCACATACTTTTGAAACTACAGTATTTATATATTTAACGTTAACATCATTTAATTATTCTAAATTCGTCTCCCACCAACTTATTATTATATTAATTTTTTAGTATATTTAGCTGACAGCTTCAGTGCCTTAGAGGTAAATCTGAAGACATATGACGCTACAAACTGGGTTTATGTATCCATGGTGGGTACAACATAAATAGCTTTGAGCTTAACTACAAACAAGCAAAAGTGTAAAGCTGAGGAAAAAGACTGTAATTTTAAAACACAGCCAGACCTGAAAGTAAAAAAAAAAAAAAATTGTGGACTTTCTTAATTCTTAGCCTAGCAAGTTAATCACTAGACTACAGGTTATATTCTGTGGAGCTAAAGTTTTATGGAATTAATTCATTAGAATATTCTAATCTCTCATTGGTTTTTGTTCAGTGAAAAATTAGTATATGGTGTAGCTTACGATTGCATAAATGTGTATTATGCACACCTCACTCTTTTTAAAGTCGATTTTTTTTTTCGTGGAGTCTTGGTTTGTGTTTGTTAAATTAAAATTCACGTTTTAAATGGAAAGCATGATCTGAATTTTCCATTGGTCAGCTAGTGAAAATTACATGGATGTCAAAGAAACGGAAACAATTCATCGTGTTCAAGGGAATTTCATTTGCAAAAACTTTGACACGTATAAAACTAGTTGGATTCAACTTTTCTCTTAGCTATATCGAGAAAACAAAATCATTGTTTTGAGCTTTTTATCTCTATAAACATAAATAAAAGACATCTTTAGATAGCTCCTAGTGACTTTGAAGACTTATGGCTAAAGTGTTGGGGTTTGGCGTTCTGTGTTTTATTTGAAATACAGTTTTGACTTGTCTCGTAATTTTGCAAACTGAACTATTTCTATTATATTATAAATTAGCAATGATTGATCTCGAAAAGTTAGATTGTGTGTGGGTCATATTCGGTAAGAAGAATACAAGTTTAAATATTAAAGTTGCGTAAGTAATACTAAAGTAACAAAATACATAGTAATAACATTATTTTACATCTGAAACAGTTATCGTTAAAACGCACAACATTACATAATTAACAAATCTGTTTAAATTCGAAAACAAATAACTAATTCCTTCTTGGTACAGCACAGCCCTGTCTAGTCATATCTAGGCTCTAGACAATAAGTTATATGATTGTAATTGCTGGTGGGAAAACTACTTTATATTAATGTCACATGATAAAGAACAATGAGCGAGACAGGAAATAAAATATCTCATTGTTAGAATTCATTGTCGCGTTCTGGTTCAAAACCTCAAATGAATTAAGCTGTTGATGTACATTGTTTTGATTAACACATTTCAAGACAAAGCTCTTGTGTTATCCAACAAAAATCTAAACAGTCTCTTGGAGGTAAGAAAATCACATATAAATATTTCACACTAATGTGTTTCAAGATACTCCTGGTACGATATTCCTAATTTGTTAAAAGTATTATACTAATCATGGTGATTATAACTATGAACATGTGCAGTTTTTGTTTGTATTAATAGCTGCCGTTGAGCATCAGGAAAAATGTAAATGTTGTACCTTTTTCTCCATATATAAGTGGTTTATACCTGTCATGAGCCTATGAGATATTTTTCAAACTAAATATTTCGTTCAAAGTATTGTATTATACTTCATCTTTTAGGACTAAAAGCTTTTATTAGTTTATCAAGTGAATAATTCTAATGTTTACCACATAAATCTCAATAATATGATAACCACGTGAAAGGTTGTTGAATAACCTGATCTAGTATATTATTTCGTAGCTATCAAAAATATATTGGAACACCTTACTACTTTAAAAATGGATTCAGATTAGAAGGTGTGGGTTGTTTTACCACCATGAAATGGAAATCGGCTAATAGAGTGTAAGTTGTTTCACTGTCTTAAAACATGGGATTAGGTAACAATGTATGGATTGTTTGATATTAAATCAGATTATAGAATGTGGGTTATTTTACAACATGAAAACATTGGGTGAGGTCAGACAATCTCGGTTGTTTACTGCCTTAAGATTTGAGCTCAAGTTTCAAAGTGTGGGTTGTTTTACTTCCTTAAAAGGTATGCTCAGGTTATAAAACACAGTTTCAGAAACAACCTTGTAATTGATTTCTGACCTCTTTTGTGACAAAAATGTCGAAACTACTCATAAGTAATTCTACATAGACATAATAATGTGAATTTTCGATGTCGCTGTTACAGAAGAAACAAGTGAGTTAATCATATTATACAAATAATACTAATTTTATCAGCTGTTATTATCGTATTGATGTATTATTTAAACTTGATTTTTTAAATTGATAAAAATAGACACCGAAGCTTCTAACCATTTTGAAGTTTCCAGTGACATGATGTTTGGAAGTCAGTGATTATTTTGTCAAGTTTTGTTTTATTGTTCTATGGTTTCGTTTCTTCATAAAAAAACAATAGAAAAGTGTAATTATTAATAACAATTTAACTAAACCGAGCTCAAATACCTAAACAAAAGGAGCTGCTTGAAACAAAATAGAGTATCTTCATATTATTAATTTAAAATAGTCGAAACATTGAAATTACTGAAAATATCGTCTTTGGTCATTGTTTTTCTGACGTTGTCTGTATTCATCAGCAAGTGATATTTAAATGCCAATTTATCATCCAACAAATTACATCTGTAGGTCTCAGTTGTTAAAGTTATAGGAAATGAGCGATAACAAAAATAAGGCTACCGAAAATGACCAGTTCTTAAGCTTCTCTATCAAGATATTGCAAATTTCCACACCTGCAAATTTGATCAAAGACAGCTATTGGTATAGCCTGACCTACATGAGAGTGTAAGTAGCCTTTCAAAACAGAAAAACGAATATCTTGCTTCAATCAACTTAAAACAGTTTCGTACGAAATACATGAAAAAATATCATCAATGGGCCAAGAATAATATAACAGAAAATTAACAAAGGGTTAAGAGAAGAAATCTGATTTTCAAGCAGCATTTTTATATCACTAACAGTTCTCACGTTCTTATTTTAATGTTGGTGAAGGTCAAAACTTAAAAATGTGTTCCAGTTCATTACAGAATATTATTTAGAAATTTATGGCCACTGAATTGTATACATTTATATTTAAATCTTAAACAATTCTTTTAAAAAAAATGAAACACTAAAGGTATATTTTTGTTATTTTAAAGAGAAATATATGTAATAACGTTACAAGCTCAGAGTATGTAATGTTACACGTGTTAAGGCACTGATTGTCAAACCAAAATGAGAATAAAAGTTGTGCACATTGAAAACGGAGGAGAACATCGGATTTTTTACCAAAACGTATTCGTGTCCAATAAATTTGTTGAAGAGATCTGCATGCTTTGCAAGTGCAAAATCCTTATAAAAGTGACGGGTTCTCGGTTTCCATAGCTCAGTGTTAAGCCACCGACACGCAATACAGTTACGCCAAGACTGACTGAAGTACAATACAAAATCGCCATTGGTCGCTTGGAAGCAGGCAAATCTCGATCAGATGTTGCCAGAGCTGTGAATGTCCACTCAAATACCATCACAAGGCTATGGAATCGTCACCAACAACATGGATCAACTCGTGACCGTCCACGATCTGGCAGACCTCGTGTGACTACGCTCGCACAAGATCGCTACATCCGGTTACGTCACCTTTGGGATAGGACCACCACTACGACGTCTACTGCCTCAACCATACCAGAGCTGCATAGGATTTCCAATCAGACCGTACGCAATCGCCAACGAGATTCTTACGCCCCATGTGCAACCCATCCTGGTGAACGTCAACGACGTTTTTCAACATGACAACGCCGGTCCTCACACAGCCCGACTCACCACTGTCTTTTTGAGACATCCCAACATCAACGTTCTTCCCTGGCCCTTCATATCATCAGATTGAAACCCATTCGAACATTTTTGGGATGAGTTAGACCGACGTCTGCGACGGCGACAACCTCAACCGCAGACTCTACTCATCTGGCAGCAGCTTTGCAGGCTGAATGGACAGCCATTCCACAGGATGTTATTCGTCATCTCATCGCTTCCATGGGCAGGAGATACCAAGCAGTTGTTGATCCTCACGTATGGCATACTCGTGTACTTCGCCTTTGTAGACTTTGATTGTTTACTAGTGGATGTGCAAAGTTTCACACATGTCCAACAGAACTACCTGGTATAAACTTGTTAACAATATGTTTCAAATTTTGTCTTTTGCGTTTTTTTGAAGAGTATATTACGACTCCTGAACCCTGAAAGGAAAGATCTCTCATCTGTAAATAACAGCCAATCTAAAGTAACAAGATTCATGCATCCATAATAACCTGAACTGCTTTCTAGAAGAGACTAAGGAAACTAGATAACAAATCAGATAAAAAATCTAATGCTGCAGTGAAATAGCATTGTGAATCAACTTAGACTTCGCTCCATGAAATTTTAAGTAAACTTAACGACTAGGTTTACAGTGTCTCTGTTTCTTATAATTCACAAAGAAAGTCTTCAAGATACGAGAAAACATACTATAATGAAAACTGTGTCACATTTTGCAATCAACATATGGAGAGAGGAGAAATTATTGAAAACATGTATGCGCCACGGGATAACAGTAAAGATAATTGTTTAGTATTTTTGTGGATGGCAATATTTCCAGATATTTTAAGAGCACAGAGCCGATGTAAAGCTTGGAAGTTGTACAAACATTGGCGAGAATATCTGATTAGTTTGAAATCTCTTATCTATAGAAATATTTACGTGACAAGTCTGATGTCGTTTTATTCAAATTAATTCATAAATATATGAAACGATTATTTTTCTTTTTAAAATAACCTTTTCTGGAATGAGGACTATGGCTACAAGCAGCAGTGGCGAGAATTGTGATAATATAGAAATTGATAAAAACCAAAAATTAATTAGATGTAAATTAATAAATAATTAAGTAATACCAATAAATAATTGCCTAAACAATTATTAAGGTGTATGCCCCCCAATGGCTCAGCGGTATGTCTGCGGACTTACACGCTAAAATCCGGGTTTCGATACCCGTGGTGGGCAGAGCACAGATAGCCCATTGTGTAGCTTTGTGCTTAATTCAAAACAACCAACAACCAACCAGCAATTAAGGTGTATAAGAATTAATATATATGTAGCCAATTAATATGCAAAATAAAAGTAATTAACATCTAACTAATATATCTTAATTTAAGTTAGTGAATATACATGTAATAATTTCCAAGTCCTTTACGTCAACGAGTGTCTTTCCAAGAAATGAGGCTTTGCTGCTGAATTTAAACTTTCATGTTCACATATATATATATTTCAAAGCTACATAAATATATACTCCCGTTTAATATTTGTCGCCATCTATGTGTAGGAATCTGAAATATTATATTTTTATTATTATATCATGTACTTCGATATGTTTGTTAATGTACAAATATTATTCTGTGATAATTCACTGTCAATACTAAATATAGTATTGATCGATACTAAACTAATATTAATGTTTTTTTCTTTCTCAATTCTTAACCGTCATAGCAGTTCCACAGTAAATGAGAACATACTTTCTTTCACATCACAAAGATACTTATAAATTGTTTGTATCAGCCAATTCATGAATTTCAGTAGGTTTTTATTCAATTTATAAATTATTGTTATTATCATAATCAATTCTATTATGAAATTAACTAGGAAACAAGTTAAAATTTTGACAGTAATTAGAGGTCATTGGTTATTCGTAGAATTGATATAAGAATTCCTATTATTTCGTTTAGCTATAAGATCATAATGCCAAACAAACTAATGATTAAAACTCGTTTCAAAATCTCTCCAAATGGTATAACCCTACTTGTTTTTATACCTTTATTCAACATTTATTTTCTTTGGATGCTTCTTGTCAAAATTCTTCGAATTACAAATAATCTCTACTTTGCATTAATACTTTAATTTTTTCCTATTTATTTGTTAAATTTCTACATGCCATTGGAACGGACACAACATCTGTAAACATTCAGTATGTCCACATCTTCAATAGTTCTGACTTTTATAAGAATTAAAACTACAATTAGGGATTTATCGAATGCTATTCTTACCCTCGCCAATATGTAAGGAAGTTAACCACCAAAATAGTTGTTAAATTTTAGCTCTTCTTCTTTACTTTTTATATCGGTGTCTCTACTTTATTTTAAAACTTGTAGTTTTTAATATCTTAACTGTTATTTTTTTATTTTATACTTTAATAAAGTAAATACTTTAACTTTAGAAATTTTCTTGTTTAGCCATCAAAATTTGACACCAAGTTTGAGGCTAATTTGGTTATAAGCCATTTAACAACGTGAATGATACGTCTTCAATTTATAAAAAAAAACACGTCTGTATACAAATTGTGCAACAAGGTTAAAACAATAAGATATTTTGTTTTGTTTGTAATCAAGCAGAGAGCTACATAATGGGTTAGTTGAGCTCACCTCGGGACTTTAATCCTGGTGCATAGCGGTGTGAGTCAATGGGCATATCACTGCGCTACTGGAGTTTAGAATAGTTTGTCAGAGCAGTCACTGAAGAACATAGGGCTATTATAAAAAATAATTAAAAGTGGTGTATAGCAAATAAATTAAAACAAAGAACCTGTGAATGGTATAAATTATCTAACATCTGATGGACAGTGCATCATTAAAGGAATGTAAAATAGAAACCTCCAAATCGTTTGTTAAATGGTGTGATCGTTGATACATCTTGTTCAAATAATAATTTTAATAATAAAGTATTAAAACTTTTAGGGTGTGTAACGAGTAACCATTGAAATAAAAATAATTAAATCACAATAGTTGTAAGATTTGTTGACTTAACTTTATAATATTTCATGTTGTTATGCTGCAACACGTTTCAAAACAATAAAAATAGAAACACATAAATAGTTTTGGCTGCAAAACTTGATGGTAGAAAAGTTAAATCGTCATTTTATCTACCTTTATAATTATTTAATAATATGATTATCATGAGTCTCAGTAGACATTGTTTTTTTTATATGAAGAATCTGGCTAATTAACTCGTGAATGACTTTTGTGATTATACTTGTACGCGTATATCGACATCATTGTACACTTAAGCAGATTATATGACATCGCTTTTTGTTCGACTAATAACGTTAATTCTACAGTGGTTTCTCGAACTAGTTAAACGTAGAATAATTTATGAAAAAGAAAAGACGTTTAAGAATCTTTGTCATCTTGTTATATAATATCTTTATATATGAAAATATTTTATAGATTATTGGTAACTTGGTAATTACATAGACAGATATAGTTTTCAAGCGGTTAATTTAAGGTGAAAAATTAATGGAAATTCTAATGATAATTAGGAAGATTGTTGGAGTTAAATAATGAAAAACTATTAGTGAAGAGGAGGCAGCTGGTTGTAAAAGAAAAATTAATTAATAATTAAAAAGATAAAGTTTGTTAAAAACAAATAAGTAGCAGGTAGAAGTTACTTATATCCTATTTTGAATTTTTCCTCGTATAAACAACAAATTATAAGAAGACCGTGATTTTAGTCATTTAACAATACTGTTTGTTTTTACATTCAAGTCTGAAGTGGTTTTCAGGAAGATGTAACAGCTAGACATTTGTTGGTACATATTCATCTGCATTAATTGTCATACAAAAATTTGTCAGTTTTCTAAATGTTCAAGATAACTATTGGATGAAAAACGTTGTGTTAGGCCTCAAAAATGAAGATTTTCCTTTATTTTATTCTTCTTCCACCACTATTGTTTTATAGAATATTAGTTGTTAAATATTTGGGTTTGATGAAAATAATAAGAATGAATATGTTCCATGACATGGCCGGGAGAAGGTATGAATGAGAATAGGCTTAAGTCTGAAACTTTGTCATCTTTATAATGTAATATAATATAAGAGTGTTGAATGTTTTAATCGTTTGAGTTCGAGGCTGCTGTCATAAGAAAATTCATTGGTAATACAGACATAATTCACGTGTCAAGAATCTCTTCCATAATTAATGAAGTAGAAAACACAAGTTCATGCTTAATAGAAAGTAGACTCAACTCTAGCGATATTATTATTCCAGGGAAGTTACGATTCTTTTATCCTCCCTCATTCCATACAGTTTTGCTTTCCAATTTGTAACGAAACTAAGACTACGAATAATCTCAAATATATTTACTCATTAACAATCTGAGTAAGTGTTCCAATAGCTGTAAATATTTTATTACAAGCAGTTTAAGAAAATCACAGCCATAAATAATTAATTGTGCTCATACCGTACGCTGTATTCTTAAAATGCAATTTTTGAAACCAGTTTTATATTTTACAGAATTTTTTGCCATTCTAACCAATTTTGTTTTGTTATAGCTGAACGCAATTGTGTTTTAATCAGTTAGCTTGGAAGTGTTTCATTATTTACTATGAACGAGATAAAAAATTTAGTAAAAAAAACGGTTTAAGAAGTTCAAATGTCTCCAGAGGAACTAGAATCATGCTAACTAACAATTATGGATGTTTAAGCTGTTTATTAGAAAATCTCAAATCACATCGTAACAATGTTTGACGTTTTTATTTTGCTTTTAACTGGTTTTGCTTTGGTAAGCTATGGTTTCTTTGACAGAGAAAGTTGTACGCTGGTGTGTTTTGTTTTATTAATTTCAACAGAAGTGTTTATGTCTTCCTCTTATTTAAATGTGTCGCCAAGGGACCGATTAATAAGAATAGTATCTTTTTTTTGTGTTCCACATTGAATATTTGTATGTATCGCTTTTACGATATTCAGCCTTAGAAAGTTAACACATGCACCAAGATTACCTGATTACTCATTTTTAAGTTTCCACGGTTTTGTAGCAATGTCGCACTTCATACGAACTCATGAACAATGGCATCAAAATACTTTTAATATTCATGGTTCCTACACAAAAACTACAGTAAAATATTGCAGCCTGTCAACTATTTTGTTGTTTCTAGAATATCCTAAAAGCCTGTAACTAAACATTTTGAGGTATTTTGACTGTGCGAAATCACAAAATATAAGCAAGAAATTCCTACATTCCACGGAAAGAAGCTGGACACTTCGTTCTACTTTCATTTTGGGTATTCAGAACAGACGTTCTTTTCTGGGGAGCCCACAAAAAGAGAGGTGGTATTACAAATGCATCGTAATTTTAGGATATGAATGCATAGATAATTTTAGTTGACAAGATCCTCTATTTTGATACTTTGTCTTTCCTATAATTCCGATCTTTGTTAAGAGGTTTCACAAAAGATGCACTATTTTAAATGTATATCTCCTAAAACTTTACTCCTGCACACAAATAAAAATGTAAAGATTTGTCATTAGAAACATTAAACTTATTGCAATGCGTATAAGAATAAAATATTCATCGTCCTGGTTCTAAGAGGGTTGGTAATGACAGTTTCACAGCAAAGCAATATATACGACCATTCCAGTGCTAAGGTTCTCTTCTTGTGAATATTAGATGTTTGAAAGGAGTAGATTTTTATAGGACGTCTTGCTTTAGGTTCATATAACAAGGTGCCAGTTTTCATTAAAGTGGTTTCAATGTTGTTATTTGAAACAAACAATGCTTATTCTAACTTGTTTAACTTTAAACAATGAAACAAGGCTAGGTATTTTCATCATTTATTCAACATGGTTTGAAGTGACTGTTCCAGAAAGTAATTATTTTTTAAGCAGTCATGTAAAAATTAAACATATACATCATTGTTAATTTATTCTCTTGTAAAACTACATAAAAACGCTTTATCAAAATATGCTACAGTAAATAAAATACTCGTCAATATTAAACTGACCTTGAAAGTGTGTTTCAACATTTCTGATTATATATATATATATGTATATATACGGAGGAAGTGGAGTTTATTTGTCAGTAACCTCTTTTGTCTTCACATCTATTACAATTGACAAGACAGGCTATTGGGATATTATTTGGCTTGCTCATATCGACGGTACACGAACGTACGTAACTGGAGGACTGAGTTTAAGATTTTTTGGTATACTGCTCAATCTGTATTTAGAAGAATACACTATTCACTTTCATTCTACAAAATAACTAAGTACTCATCCTAATTTATACAAATAATAGTGAAATTTGGTGTTACAAAATGTTTACATAACGGATTTGTATCACTATTGCGCTTGAGGTCATGTGAATTTATATGAAGCAAAAAAACGATCAAATTATATGTTGCGAAGTAAGTATTATATTTTATTTAAAATTAAAATAAATATACACAAATTCACCTAAATACACTCATTCAAGGCAATCAAACTTTTCATGACAAATAAATAACATAAAACTGTATTATTACGACATTTGTTGCAGTATATAAGAGTTAAAAGTCTACTCTCAACATTTTAACAGCAGATCACAATTTATTGTTTAAATCATTCAGTTAAACGAACAAATAATAACAGAATAATATAATTCATAGGGTTTTGAAAGCTTGAATAACAACAAAAATTAATATTTATTTGAGAATATTTTTCTTCATGGGGAAGAAAAGCATTTCGTGAAATTAGATAAAAAAATAAGTTTAACATAGAATAATCTGGTAATTACAATCTACAGTTTAAGCACTGAATAACAAGAAATATATATAACGATTACAACAATTAAAAGTCAACAGGCAATTTAAAACAAATAAATAGAAGTTCACTTAATAAACAAAAAATGTACCAAAACCTTTTTCAACTCGTTGTAAGTTGTGTAATGCTGATTTCATGTTCCACACAACATTTCAACATCTCACTTCATTATAACCAATAAATTACAATTGTTTATCATCAAACGTGAATGTCAAATAACAATCTCAGAAAGTGTAAAATTTATATCTTAACAGGATTTAATAATCACACTTATGTAAAATTATAAAAATATCATAGGTTTTTAATTACAGTGTTGAATCACAACCCTAAACAAAGAACTTTTAACTCCACTTGTGTATAAACTCCTAACCCAAGCAAGTGATAATAACATGGGTTCTTAGAGAGAAAACTATGCAATATAACAGTTATATAGTCACATTTGTACAGAGAATCTTTAATGACTGAATATAATAACATGGATTCGTAAGAGTAAGTCTTTAAAAAACTAGTCAATTAGTCACATTTTTAAGTATCTTATGAACAGCAGCTTGTAATGAGAGATAATAGCAGTTACAGTAACAACTATTTTATTAATGATAAACTGAACAAACTATAATTTCATGTTGCATTCTTCATCCAGTAGGTTATTTCTACAATCTGTTTGCTATAATCAATAAAAGAAGTGTTATCAATGAAAGTTATAAATAATTTAACTGAACGTTGTTAGTCCGCAGACATGCGAAGCGCTACTTGGAAGAGATAAATATGATTTTTTATGATTAAAAATGCAAACTGAAACATTGTGAAACTTTTGATCTGTGACACCGTATACCCGTGTTACACTCATCTTATAAATAAATGTTACGTCTGAAGGATTTAAAAACTTCTGTTTGTTTGTCTTCTGTTGAGGATGAAGCTGGGGATGGGGATAGCTATACATTTTAAAATTTTTAATCAAAGTATTGAAACCGTTTGCTGAAATCTATTTGTTTTATCAGAAATATCACTTATTATTTTAATAAAGAATGAAGAAATCTAGTATGTTAAGTTACAACTAGTATTTTATTCGAGCTTTCTTTTTAAACAATTTGTCGAGTTACAACAAGGATTTCATTTGAAGCTTTCTTGCAAAATATTGTAACTAAACAAATTATTTTATAAGAAAGCTTTGAATAAAATACTTGTTGAAATTTAACAAATAGTTTTAACTGCAACCTGCGAATGATAATACATTTTGTAACTGAACAAATCATTTCACAAGACAGCTCTTACTGATATATTTATTGCAATTTAAATTATTTTAGATGCAAACTCTGAATGAAATACTTATTGCAACTTAGCATTCGGAGGTTGCATCTAAAATAATTTGTTAAGTTGCAATAAATATTTCATTCGAAACTTTCTTGTAAAATAATTTGTTAAGTTACAATAAGTATTTTATTCGAAGCTTTCTTGCAAAATAACTTGATATATTTAAGCTGTTTCATTTTTATAGATAAGGAAAGAAAAGTTGAAGATATTTGTTGCCATAGAATCAATAAAGTTTGTTCTTGCCTACTTTTTTGTGTATGTGATCTATTTTAAATTGTTTAAAAGATAAAACAATACTCATGCCCTTAAGGTAATCTTAACTTCATATTTTATCATCTAGTTATTATGTTCTGTTATATTGCTATTATGTTCAGATTAAGTTTTATCTTCTGAATAGGATCACGTGCAAATGGAAAAGTAGAATCTCAAAAACTATACCGAAAGGAAATAAAGCAAATCAATTATTTGTTTAGGAATTTCACACAAAACTTCTCGAGGGCTCTCTCTGCGAGCCATCTCTAATTTAGTAATGTAACACTAGAGAGAAGGCAGCTGGTCATCACTACCCACCGCCAAATCTGTTGCTACTCTTTTACTAACGAAAAGTGGGATTGACCGTCACTTTATAACACCCCCACGGTTGGTAGGGCGAGCATGTTTAGCGCGACTCGGATGCGAACTCGCGATCCTCAGATTACGAGCGCACGCCTTAACGCGCTCGGCCATACCGTGCCTCAGATAAGATATAAAGTGTGAAGAGATGTTTTATTGAACTTCATTAACTATGTTTTTAATCTGTCTGACAGAAATTCTGTTTTTTTCCCTCCTGTCACGTAAACGAATTTTTGTATGAATTCAGAACCATAACTAGTGTAGCACATCCAGTAGGATAGGATAGACGTAAATTGCATGTGTATTGGATATTATCATGTATTTAGTTTATAATATATAAATATAATAAAGAGTGCAAAGAGAACACACTGAAATACTGAGATAAGAGTTCATTTGAGAAGAGTTTTATTATTAAGGTATGTTTGGTAGTCTGTATATTTCAAAACATACCTGAATAAAATGAAATATCGATGGGACTGGTTATAGAGACAACTCTAAATAAAACAAAGATACCATTAGAACATAATCAGAGACTTTGATGAGTTAATAACATTCGCAAGATATAAATTGTAACACCTCCGGTCTGTTATTTCTTTGTTGTTATACAGTATTTGAATTCAATAGGTATTATCAGAGAAGTTCCAGACACAGTGAGCGTTAATAACCTTAAGAGTAGAGTTTGTTAACATGCGTACTTATTATAAGATATCTATGTATGTATACTTGCTCATTTGAATGTCATATTTTCTGTATAAACTCATGTTTTCTAAATTTGCATGTTCAACCAAATATAAGAACTCTTTTGAGAACAATGAAAATGCGATTTGTCAATTTTTCTACCTTAATATTACTTTTGTCACATAATTCATGATTGAGTGAATAAAATTTTTAGTTTTTATCTCCATCAACAGAACTGTGAACATCACAGAAAAACAAGAAAGAATTACGTCTATTTGTGAGCAATCTAACACTACATATTAGATTATAATTCATCTTTACATGAGGTCTGGTCTTGCTTTTTAGTTTGGCTTTTGTCAGGTATGATGAGTATGAGAGAAATTAATTGAAAACTGTCTTAACCTGAATAAAATAACGTTAAAATTCAAAATATTGGCGATACTAAAAACAGATGTTCTCGTTTATCTGTAAATAGCAAAACAGAAGAAATGGTTACTTATTGTTCAGGTCCTCATATGTGGTAAATAACGAATGATTTAAACGCCATACAAATACATGACTTTAGCATTCATTGTTCATGAGAGTTGGCTATCACTTTCATTTCACTGAACTGACAATGTAATGGTAATTTTCTTGTTGGTAGATAACGACAAAACTGCCAATTATAAAAGCTGTATCATAGAGTTTCTCAACTCAGCAAGAAAAAACATCTGTCACAGCAGTAATAGAAGGAAAAACAGACACTCTTCTGTTAAATCTTACAAAAATTGCACATTACTATGACTAATTGAATTAAATAACTTTAATATTGTGGAATGGTTTAGTTCTACCAATAATAATTCATATAATGTGTTGTTTTATATATATATATACACAAGAGAATATTAATATTGAAGAGTTAAGTAATCAAAACAAAATCAAAAGGTAGGACTGTGTTAAAAACAGCAAATCCAAACCTGTAACAAATATCACTTTGTTATAACCAAAATAAGCCAAAACAAAAATAAAAACTCTACATCAGTTAAAAAGCAAGGTACAGACTATAATCTGGGATATAAAATGTACCCTAGGATTCGAAGGTGACTGAAAAAAATAGGATCCTCATTGTAGTGGGGATGCATCATCTATCATTCTTAACCTCTATTTACCAGTCTCACATAAGTATATAAAACAAAGTAATGTAAAATAATAAGGGAATTGCAATAGAAATAAAAATAATAAAAATTAGGAGAGCGAGATGTACGTGCTCAAGCCGATAATGTCCAACATCTATACCGCCCTTCATTGCCTTACACACAGTTTTCACACTCTAAACAAGTGTTTTTATGCGGTAAGTTAATCATTCGCTTAAAGTAGTGTCAAGCTGTTAAACTACCTTATTCCCAACTAAAAGGTCCGGCATAGCCAGGTGGTTTGGAGTTGCGAGTTCGAATCCCAGTCGCAAAAAACATACTTGCCCTTACAGCCATTGGGACATTATAATGTGATGGTCAGTTTCACTATTCGTTGGAAAAAATAACCCAAAAAGTGGCAGCGAGTGATTATAACTGGCTATCTTTCCTCTTGTATTACACTGCCAAATTAGGGATAGCTAGCGCAGATAGCTCTCATGTAGCTTTGCGCGAAATTAAAAAAACAACAAAAAACCCAACTAAAAATAGTTATTAGAAATTTCAGTAAACTTTCTTTAATTTTTATTTCTTTATGTTTATTACATAATATTTTAATAATTTTATTTAAAGTTTCTTTATTAAATCTATTTAATATGGACTTTTAATCAGTATTTCAACATTACTAATGAAATATTGTAAAACACTACAAATTTTATGACATCTAAATGATTTGAAGTTATACTGCTTACCACAAAAGAGTATGGTGCATTACTATTATAAAGATTAAACCATGTTTTGGAAAGGCAAAATATTTATGTTCATTTCCTTATTAAGTATTTTAATTTCTAAATGTAAATATTGTGTTTCTGTATAATTCGTTTACTGGGTTAACAATTAGCGCCTTTTTATCATAATGGGGGATAGAATCCCGACTTCAAGAGGTAAGATTATTTACCTTGCTTACCCCCAGATAGTAGTACTTTACTTTTCCTTAGTTTTGTTGTCTTTTACGTATTTTTTCTTTTGATTTGTGATTTTAATTTCTTTTTTCTATCTCTTTACCCTGGAGAACAATCACTTTCCCAGAACTAGTCTGCAGGTAGTGAAGGGTAATATAGATGTGAGACATTGTGGGCAAGAACACCGTCTTCTCGCTCTCTTAATTTCCGTTTCTATTATTTTTATTTCCATTGCCATGTCCTAATTATCGTACTTTATTTTATTTTTTTATGCGAGACAAGCGAATGGAGGTTAAAACTAACAGATGGTGTCCTTCTTCTGCAGTCACATCCAAAACGTAGGTTACATATTTATATCCCACATTATAGTCTGTTTCCTAAGAGCCTGGGCCCGTAATCTGATGATCGCGAGTTTGCATCTCTGTCAAATCAAACATGCTCGACTTTTCAGCCGTAGGGGCGTTATAAATGTGACGGTCAATCCCACAGTTCGTTGGTAAAAGAAAAGCTCAAGAGTTGGCGGTGGGTGGTGATGACTAGCTGCCTTCCCGCTAGACTTACATTGCTAAATTAGGGACGGCTAGCACAGATAGCGGACTTACACGCTGAAATCCGGGTTTCGATACCCGTGGTGGGCAGAGCACAGATAGCCCATTGTGCAGCTTTGTGCTTAATTCTAAACAACATAAACAACAACAACGACATCTAAATGATTTGAAGTTATACTGCTTACAACAAAAGAGTATGGTGCATTACTATTATAAAGATTATAAAGTAATGAATATATTCCTGTACATCAGCTAGATCTACATATACTTTGCAGGTACATGACTAAACGTCCCTTCTTTATCACTTAAAGTTTCGTAGGTGTTGTTCTTCATTCGTCCATTTTAGCACATGTGTGGTCAATTATCACAGGAAAGATTTTGACCGCATAGTTAGCATGTACAGCTGAGAATCAAAATATTCATTTTTTAGCCACAATGTATCATTGAACACACTCCGCTTTTTTAATCTCTGCAGTCACTATAACTATGACACTCATCTCGTTATTTGTTTTAGTGCGTCTACAAATTCGGTGGGTAGTACTAACTGATTGTTTTTCCATAAACAAAAGTTTTAGTTTAGGGATAATTCTACCTTAATCTAGAAGGTTTTTTACCTGACCATTTAATTCTTGTTTGATCAATGTTACTTTCAGGTTTAAACCAAGAACAAGAAATGAAATTAATTGGCAGACAAAAATGCCCATGGAGGGTTGTTCACTAAACTTGAAAGAAAAACAAACAAGATAAAGATGTAAGTAGACTTATCACTTAATAGAAACTAAGCTGTAACGACTTTACATGAAAAATATAATTCTTATGTTATTAACTTCCTCAATAGCATGTAAAATAGAACCAGAATTCCGAATCGTAAAATGTTACACTATTGTAAAGTAGTCGTGAAAGAAGTATCTAAAGGAAAAATACAATGACGAAATGTGGTATCATATTCAAACACCAGGCTTTCGATAAAGAAAGTAGGGATTTGTTTCTAGTTAAACACATAACGATACACAACCATGTCCACCACGACCATCGAAACCCGCTGTGTGGCCTTGTGAATCCACAATTAATGTGGAAATTTTAGTCTTATTATAGTGCCTGCGAGAGTAGGTACGAGCTCCCCCTGTTGGAGAATGATGAACGAAAATAATTCTTGATGACCAGAAATCCACTTGAAATAAAAATGTATCTCAGAATGGTTAGCATGGGTATGAACACTTTTACTAATAAATCAAAGAACAACGTTTCGACCAACCTAGGTCATCCTTAGGTCAATATTGTTCTCTGCTTTATTAGTAAAAGTATAAATCACCATACCAGCCGTTTAGAGATACAAATCTTAGGTTCGGCTGTTCGCCTGTTTTCGCCTTTTGGATGGTCTGGATAACTGAAAAGCAGCAGATACACCAAAGATATAGTGAGTATGCTTGCTAGCTTTTCATTTGTAGCTTTGATGACGACTAGAGAAAAAAATCTAGACGAGTTTTGTATTACTTTATAAGGGTCATCCTTTTATTCCCTACATAGAAAATTCCTAACGCACTCTTAGATACCGAATTCCACAATTAAAATTATTAAAATGTCTTTTCTATTTATTGATCATTGGAGTTGTGTATTTAACATATATAAAGTATTATATGATAGTGAACTAGGTTCTACGCAGTAGAAATGGAGAAAATCTGAATATACTAATATCAAAATCAATTGTAAAGTATTTAAATGTTAAATACTATTTATTCTCTGCAAAACAAACAACAACAAAAAACTTCATATCACAGTTAATTATTGAGAAGTGATTACTTGAGCTCAACAACTTTTCAACTCCCACTTCCTTTTGCTTTCTGAAGCCAGTTATGGAGAAGAAGTTATCAATTATATTCAGACACAATCTTAAAGATTGTTTTTCTGATAGCAAAGCCACATCGGGCGATCTGCTGAGCTCTCCGAGGGAAATTGAAACTCTGCTTTTAGTGTTCTGAATTCGTTGAATTACTGCTGTACTAGCGGATAGCAATCATAAAGAAGAAATAATTACTCTGAAATTGTACAATGTAAAACTCCTAACTTTTACCTTTTATTTAATATTATAAGTTTCCCCGTAGATGCTTGTGAGATTGCGAATTCTATTGTTATTATTACTGATTTATTATTTATTTCTATCGTTTGATTTATCTACAAATTATCAACTGCATTCTACATAGGATCGGCATGGCCAGATGGTTAAGGCACTCGACTCGTTATCCGCGGGTTCGATTCCCTGTCACACAAAACATCCTCGCCCTTTCAACTGTGGAGCGTTATAAAGTGACGGTCAATTCCATTATTTCTTGGTAAAAGAATAGTCCAAGAGTCGGCGGTGTGTGGTAATGACTAACTACCTTCTCTTTAATCTTGCACTGGTAAATTAGGAACGGCTAGCGCAGATAGCCCTCGAGTTTTTTGCGCGAAATTCAAAACAAACCAATCCTTCTACGTAAAAATTTATATCTTGAGTAAATGTGGGTGTTTATGACGAAACTGACATAATCTTTATTACAGTTGTGATGTACAGATACTAATGATGTACAGAAGAGTAAATAAATTTATGATCACACGAGGCTGCACTCTCGTGATCTACTCCGTCAGAAAACAACCTACGAAAAGCTTAATTACATGTGTTGTTTGTAACCCAAGATTTTCATATTTTATGTTGTTGTTGTTGTTTTGAATTAAGCACAAAGCTACACAATGGGCTATCTGTGTTCTGCCCACCACGGGTATCGAAACCCGGATTTAACGTGTAAGTCCGCAGATATACCGCTGAGCCACTGGGGGGCCATATTTTTATATCAAAATAATTGTTTGAATATATTGTAGTTGTTGTACTTTTATTTTTTTGAATTAGGTTTTTGTTTTTTCTCTGAGTCCATAATTTTTAATTTATCTATATTTACGGTAAATTATTCATTAGAATTAACGTCAAGTGCTGACAACATATTTTTTTTCTGTGTTTAATTTATTTCTTGATTTTAGAAAATTGTGTTTTTATTGTTTAACCCTGATCGTAGTGGTGTGTTCTTCTGAGGCCACTACATGCTGAAGAGTTTTATTTCTTTGTATAAATCCTATTGGATTATTATCCATTAATATATACAAGGAATGGTAATGTCAGAAGTTTGAATTTTATTGACATAATTCGAAATTACCAATGTTGAAATTAAAATGTGTTTATAGACATATCTGTGTTTGAAGCTATTCTTACCTACAGTATTTCCTAGAATATCATTTGAGGCTAGGTGGAGGGAATTACTTGATGACAAAGTGTAGGGAATAACCCTCACTCTTTTTTTCAGATAGGTCCGTCAGATTTAAAACTTCGTTGTTGACCATGTGGTAAAGAGTACGAAGAACTGAAGTCAGAAAAGCTGTTGAACTGTTGAATCCCGGCAGGACTATAAACTTCAGCAGCAATTCATCTGAAACACAGATGTTTATTACTTGCGTACATCTGAGAATAGAATTATTGTTTTTGTGATAATACAAGCGACAGGCAACACCACCATATCTTGAGTATAACATAATATTTCAAACAGACCAGCGACATTCATTCAACTTGTTAAATTGATTGAAACGACAGAACAAAAGCGTAATGATTACAAAGAAAAAAAACATATGTTTCCGTAAATAGAGATTGAACGTTGCATTTTCTCTTTACTGTGTCATCTGTAAGCTAGACAAGTAATAATTTTAATGATAGAGAACAAACTGATAAGTTCTATGTGCAAAATGTTCTTGACTGTTTCACTTCGAGGCGAAGAAAAGATCCTTGATAAAACATTAACAGTGAAAGAAAAATAAATGCCACATCGGTTGCAGAACTACAAAGGGACTTTACTAAAATAATCACAAGAATTGGTTAATGGGATCGTCTGCCAAATTTCCGTTTTAAACATGAGATTCATACATTGGATATCCGAACAACTGTTGCGTGTAAAGAAAATGAAGAAAACATAATAATTACCAAGCTAATTATCATTGTTCAAGTATTTTACACTTCACTTATCTTAAGAGATTTAACACCATAGGTTTTAAGAAGTTAAATATGGAAAGGAAAATCGGCTAAGGTCAAAGTTACTTACCTTCTTCTAACACAATCCTCTCAATCTGTGATGCTTGGATCCCCAGGTTTTCTGCTAGCTGATTTCGAAGGTGAATTAAAAATCGCGCCTTCTGTTCCTTCAAATTTATGTCTTTCACATATACTAAGCCAATTATTAAAGCAACACTTTCTGTATCTGTTTTAATAAAAAATAACAAACTCATAGTTGTCACTAAAGTTATCACTATATTCGTTTCTTTATTTATGTTGTGAAAAATCTCTTGAAATTTAAATAGAGAAAATACGGATCTGTCAGGTAAAATAACATACTTCTTAAGTTTTGTACACATGGACTTACCATTAACAAATGACATTTGTTGTGTTTGGTCTGTTGCAGAATCACTGATGTTCGAGGCGAACCCTGACACACTGAAAAACATAAATAATATTACCATATAAAAATCTAATAGTAAGATTTTTTGTGTGTGGAGTCTTCATCGTATAGTAAATAAATACATTATTTATTTTCATTTTGAAGAAATCATATACTTTAATAGATAACCTAACTTTCTTGGCAAATAGTCTTTGCGTGACCAAGAATTGTAATTGTATTGTTTAAATACGATAAACGTATGCCCCTTTCAACCTTTTACATTGAGTTTGTAATGTAAATATCACACTTGTGAATAACTTTGTTATACAGAAATGTCATTGTTTGTATTTTACTTTTCAAATGACTTGTAACCACACATACGGTGTTTGATGCACTTTGCTTTGATAACTTGTATCTTGATGATTTTAAAGACTCCTTTAACTATTGCTATTTGATCAACATTATTAAACTCACTGTTTGCTGAAAACCAAAGTGATCAACTAGAAGGCAAGTGAGACTTTCAATGTAACTAAGAATTTACAGATAAAGTAAAGATATCAATAATGTTATACAAATGACAAATAAAATTGTAACAAAAAATTTATTTTTCTTAACTTTTACCTGATCTCAGAAGTGAAAATTTTTCGAACAAATATTATTTATCTACTTTGATGTATTATGAGTCTCTCATTAAACCATAATGTTTGTAATTTATATTCTAGAAGGATACCAACTCTTCTTGAAACTTAGTGTTAACTTTAAGATTTCTGTTTATCAGTATCGTATTCGTAACGCAAAAACAAACCTTACTGTTGAGAGTATAGTGAATTTTTTCCTGTGTTGCTTCTGTATGTAACATACGAATATGATACAAGAAGCTCACTGATCGTACACTAGGCAGTTACGGCACACATATTAATTTGATGTATTATTGTTAATAACTCATCTTGATGTTCCATGAGAAGCTTTTCACAAAACATCACGTTTATAAGGTAAACACACGTTGTTACACATAATTTTTCATGAAACATAACTGTCAGCTGCTCACGTGAAAGAACTATAAAAGTTTCACATTTGTAACTGATTCTATGTTACTAGAGATTACTATTACGAAAACTTATTTTCGTGTTGGCTTAAAATAACAGCAGTGTTCTAACAGAAATAAAGTACTTCAAACAGTATCGAGACATCTTCAAATTTATTTATGAATATAGAATACTGAGTGTATTATATTAAAATGATATTGAATTTGCAAGTTGACAAGTGTTGGGAAAACTACAAACGATACGTCAAGGTAAAATTGCACGTATCAGATCTTCATTGTAACATCCTTTGGATTTACATATGCAGTGTTGTGATACGAGGTTGTCGTTTAGATGGATTACAAAGATGTCATGAAGTTCTAACGTAATTCTAATATAATGTACTCAACCTCCGTGTATTAAGCTTCAAAATTATAATCATTTTGTCAAATCATTGTTAGCCACCTGCCTTTAAATAAATTTAAAATTCATAAGAAACGTACATCATGTAACTTAATACAATAAAATAAAGGTATTCTTATCTGAAACCTCGTGTAGCTTTGCTTGAAATTCAAAAACAAAACAAACAAACATGAGATTCTAATGTCTTTGGTACTACAGTTCTAGTTGTTAGCAAGCACATTTTGAAAACCAACAGAAACGTTCACATTTTTTTCACATTTGCTTTTATATTTTTTTTGGTATGTGAAGATGTTTTTTAAATGTATTTCCATATGCATAAATAAACTTTGATATAAATTTAAAGTAAAATTCCAAATAGTATATATGAATCGTCTAAACTATTTTTACATGATATTTGCTAGTTATTTAATCAAGGCGAAAATGTATTCTTAGGGAAGTTCTATAGATCGTTTCTTCTTCGTAGCCGTCATTTGATTCAGTGAAAGTGAGGATCCTTATTGATCACACACATTTATCTTATAAGATATTTGAAGGGTAACTATTGTATTCAGAATTAGGTATCGTAGAAGTGGCTGGTGAAGCCTTAGCTGAAAAGTTATTTATATCAGTCATTCAGGCATAACCCTAAAAATATACAACACTGAAGATGGAGTGTCGTGCTATCTGGTAATATATATAATTTATGTAGTAAAGCAAAATAACCGATAATACTTTTAAAATTTCATTCAAGAACTTCGCTACTGTCGTTGAGTTCTCTCAGGTAACTAAATATTAAGTTTTAGCTGAACTTATATTTTATATTTTTTGGTCGTTTAAAAGACAAAGAACAAGATACTTACTGTATCAACGATAAGTAACATGTAATAATACAGAAACATTATGGAATGATATTAAATTTTATTTGGTGCTGAAGTACATCAACAGTGCTTTTTAGTTAAAATAGTGAGTTTACTTTAAGTTTTGTTTTGATTTTCGCCCAAAGCTATACAAGAGCTATTCGCGTTAGTCGTCTCTAATTTAGCAATGTAAGACAAAAGGGAAGGCAGCGAGTCATCACCACTCACGCCAACTCTTAACAACGGAAATGTAATTGACCTTACGTTATAACAACCCACAGCTCAAAGGGCGAGTATGTCTGTTGCGACCCTCGGATTACGACTAGAGTACTTTAACCACCTGGCCTCAGAATACTGGAGCATAATCGGTCCTTAGTAAAGAGCAATAGAAATGTGGTAAAGTTGTAATAGATCATATAGTCATTAATGAACTTCGTACACTCTTAAACATAAGGTGTATTTTGCGCTAGCACAATACAACTAATAGTGCTTTCTCTATTTCAACACAATTATGTATAAGGTACTGGATTATTATGATATTTTAATTAATCATTCTGAAATTGAAATAAAGCAGTTTGTGTGAATTTTAAATCACAAAAGGCACAACATGTGGTACTTTGTCATTTAAAGTTTGACAAAGATTAGACCCTGGACTGCAGACAAAAGTTAGTCTCTTCAAGTCTACAACCTGAATAGACAATGAACTACCATAACACATGGTACTTGTTCAATTTTCATGAAGGTTACTTATATAAGTCTGAAAATAGAATGATAAACAATATTGTTACTGTTTTAACGTTTCTTTATTACGTAAATGTGAATCGGATTCAAAGCAGAAAACAATACAGCTTCCAGGATCTGTTTGAGTTTTCATTAAACAGAAATGCGAGGAAGTAGGAAAAACTCACCATATAGCCAGAATAGCCATCAATCACTGGGAGTGTAACTGTTAAATATAAGCTGTTAATCTGAAGTGAACAGTCGCCTTGGAGACACAGAAAATTCACCTCAAGCACTTCATTGGTCAGCATTTTGTGTGGACTTAACGAAAATGATTGAAAATATTCCGTGGGATACTGCACTAAAGACAAACATATGTCTTCTACATTTTCATTTTCTGCACTGCTGAATAAGCTGTATAATTCTATCTATTCAAAAAAGAAATTATACGTTGATAGTTAAATGGAAATTAATATTTGAAAGTTTTAAGTTACTAAAATCTTTAATTATTTTGTTGAACAATACATTGATAACCTATTTTTAAAAATAAAATGTTACAAAATTATTAACATTATATTAGCTAAGATGACACAGACATCTTAATTTCCATTCCACTGTCTGTATTTATGTTCTTAAACATCACATAGTTTGAAATGCAATCGTTTTGATGTCTTTTTGACTCATATTTGTCACATAAGGGAATACAAATAATGTAAATTACTTCATAAAATACCCTAGAATCTAAAGTTCAATGCATCCATTTTTGTTTTCAGAGTTTCTTTTTTTTCCAGTTTTTTATTTGTAAATTCTTTCATGTCCAGTTTTACATATCTCAACAGACCCTCATTAAACCATACAGAAAATGAATTTTAATTCCAAAATTGAGATTCTGACTCTTTCTTCACAGTTCTGATCAATTTTCTGTACTGTAAAATAATTGTGTCACACTCTGTTAGTGTTCTCACGTGCGTGTTTTGGAGTATCAGCACTGACGATTTATTGAGAGCTTCTGTAGCCTTTTGAAAATTTATCACCATAAATAAGTGATATATTGACACAATATGCCTTGTGTCTGGGAAATTGAGTAGTCACATTTGAGGGATGTATTGACATAGCATGCCTAGTCATTGGTTACGTGAATGGTCACCTTTCCATATATGTATTCACACAGCATTTCTGATAAGTGGGTACCAAAGTCAATATTTTTTTACATGATGCGTCAACAATGCTGTAGTTTAACGAAACAAAATAGAATGTTTAAATTTAATATATCATAAAAGCTAAACTATAATCGAAAGCGATTAGATAAGCTCTTACATTATTCAAATATTGTCATTGAAGTTATGAATGTTGATATTTGTAGCCCTAAGAGATGAAATATTAAGGTTAATTAAAGAAAGACAGTATGTTTAAAAATACTTACTGAAACATGCTTCGACTTGTTAAGCAAAGACGGAACTGAAACGTCTGCTACCATACTGTGAACGGAATCATGAAATCCATTTCTTTGGACGTAAACATTCAAATTAGGAAATGTTGCCTCTAATGGACCCTTCTTAATGTATAAGCTATAACACACGCCCATGTTTATGACATTGATGTCATGTATTAGTTTTTTGGACGATGTTCCCTTCTTACCATCGAAATTGTCTTCCAAATTTAATTCCATATGATATTCCAAAACTTGAAACATAGCTTTAGCCTAGACAACAAGAAACAGAAAGTATGTATACGCATATATTTGTGTGTTATTTTTTTTTCATTTTTACTGAAGGTAAAAATGAAAAAAATATCTGACGAGCAGGCGGAATGAATCAATAGAATACTGACTCTCACAGAATTCTAGAATAATCTTTCAATTAAAGATCAGAAAGGAGAACATAGAGTGAGATAAACAAAGTATAAATAAAACAAGTTCCGGAGCTAGAGAAAAGGTCTTAAAATATACAACAATAAAAATACTGATAGCAGGGGAATCTAGCAAAGAAAATAATACAGCTTTGTGTTACTATTCTGCATGTACTGAAAATAAGGATCATAAGAAGAATTTTACAAGAAAAATGACAAAAATTTGCAAAAAGAAAGACTTTTAGGCACATCAGAAAAGAGGTAACAGGTTAAAAGAACTGTATGGATATTCAACTGTAGTTATAGACAATACTATTTACCACATAAACTTAGAAAACAAAAATACCACAGAATGTATCAGAAATCTGAAGTAAACCTTGGCTTAATCGCCTCAATCAGACAACAGTAATTTGCAAAAGAAAAATTATGCATAACTCATTGAATATGGACAATAATTGTTTTTTTCTTTATCCCTCAGAACGTTTATACAGCTAAAATATTAACCCAAAATTTGATTTTCTCTCTCTCTTCCTGGATAGATTACAAGCAATGAATGCGAAATACACTTGAAACACTACTCTTTCAGCAGTAACTTGTCTGAAGAAAAGAAAAATACACGTTATCACTGGAGATTAATGTGGCCAAGAAAATGCTCCAATTTCTTGAACCCTTAAGTTACTGATTTTTTATGCGTGTCATTAACGCATGGACCACATTTTCCTCCTGTGCTTGAATATGAGAAAAACACTGCGTTATGGTATTTAAATCATTTTATTTTTGCTCATTATGCATCGCTTTTACATAATAATAGTCAACACCGTAAAACGTAATAACCTGATAAAGAAATTAGGAGAAAAATTAAAAATTAAATGTCTTCAATACCATCACAACTGTTATATGACATCACTGAATGGGTATTTAACAAACACATTTTGGTCTTCCTATACATTTTATTATGTATTTCGTCCATATTCTGAGAAAAAAATAGCTGAAAACAACCAAATTAATTTTTGGTTTTGCAGCCTGTGTCACATTTAGTTGTACTTTGTTCATCTGTTTCGTTTTATCTAAAAAAACCTCATTTTTAGACTTATAATAACTTCTACAAATTAATGAATTAGAATTTAATATTGTTTTTTAATGAAATGAACAACAGAACGAAGCTAGCAACAACGAAAATTTGACACATGTTTTTCACAACAACAAACATTTAACTTTTAAACTTTTCGGAATCTCCCTATATGTTTCCTCTTCAGCAAGTTATGTCTTCCAATGGCCCAATTGTATTTCTGCGCACTTTCACCATAAGAAACCTGGTTACGTTTTCTGATATGGGCAGAACGAGGATAGTCTCGTGTCGCTCTGTGCTTAATAACGAACAACAGCAAATTGAACAGGATAAATTATTAGGTACAAAATGTGATAAATATGAAATCTTTTTATAAGAGAATAAAATGCAGAATGAAAGATAAAATAAACTAAAACATAACCAAATAAACAGAGACTAGGATAATACAACAGGTGTAACAATGTTGTACAAGTATTGATAACAGATATCATTGCAGTGAAAAAATGTTATTTAAAGCTAGGAGTTCATTTATAATAGATAAACTTTCTTTACTTGAAAGTCCAAAACTGGATGTAAGTCCAGATGTAATTACTTTGAAATTTATAATGGTGTTTTCACTATGTGTGCGAACTATGGAGTTTTATAAAATTAATAGTTTTTTTTACCATTTCTGCTTTATGCAACTATATGTTCGCAGTCTCGTTGATGTCATTGGCGTACAGTTTTGGCAGTGTAAGTGGCATTACAACCACAATATTTGCATTTATTTACGATCCTGAAACACATGGAGGTACGAAATAGGTCTGAAGATCTGAATAGAATTTATGTTTTTAAACGTGATTTAAATACTTTTTGTAGTTGATCTTATGGACAAAACATCTTAATTATTCCTGTTTTTTCAATATGAAACCTCTCAGCATGAAAACGATCAGTTTTAATAGGTATGTTTCAACAGTGTATGTTTCTTTGGGTCAACAAATTTGTGAGAAAGGAACTTGCTTGTTAGGGCTTGAATAAAAAGCGGGGGATATCTATTGTTTATTATGGTGTTCTGTAAAGTGATATAAAGGAAGAAAGGTACTTGGAACACATTTTATATGTTTTATTGAGAAGAGCGAATATAAAAGTTAAATTTAAATGAATTAATTATGAAACTTTCGTATTCAGTATGTAATCCTGTACATGATTTTTGTTTTTTTACGATAAAAAAGATGGAAACTGGTGATATAATTTGCTTATTTTGATAAAAACCTAAAATTAAATTGTTTTCTGTTTTACAAGTAATATTAATAGAAGAGTATTTCAAGTTTAAGTAATCCATAATTTGTGTGCTATTAGTAGAGGCTCAAAGAAGTAAAAATACCTTCTGTATAAAGCTGGCTTTTATTCAACGGAAGAAGTACCAAACAAAGAAGAGTCATAGTAGGAAAAGAAAATATCAACGGGAATCGAACCCATTAACACACCGTCTAAGTATGGGAGTATCAAGCAGAACTGGTTAAAAATTTTAAATTCTACCACACTTCACGAAGAGCACACATTATGAAATCATCGAGGACCCCATTTTGATTATGAATTTCAACGTCACCGCATCTGGTTTATCTATTACAAATGAGCTCCTAATATTAAATAATAAAATAACTTCAGTACAGTTAAATCTGTTCTGACTACTTGTAGAGTATTGTTACAACTGTTGCGGTATCTTATCGTTTGTTTATTTGCTTGTCTTTTAATTTATTTCAGTTTTTTAAAGAGTATTTTAATTACCTTACATAAAATGTTTAAACTCCTTAACTTTTGTACATAATAATTATTTTTTTTCAATTACCTTGCTGAAGATGGGATATTTATGCTCTGAAACGTTCATGAATTATTTGTTAGTTATTGTACAATCAAGTGTTTTAAATGTTCGTTATTGCTGTTGTTGTTCATCATTAGAACTTCGATTTCCGTCAAATGAGTCATTTTTGGCTTCAGTTTCTTGATAACCAGAGTCTTTTATACGTAAGTCTTGTTTGAACTACATGTTAGGGTAAGGACCTTTTTATAAACAGTTTAATCACAATCTTGACTCAAATGTTTGTAGATGTCTGAAAACTTATCTGCTTTTCAGGTGCTACTTTCATACGATGTTCCCAAACGAATTCTGATTGATCACACATAATCTCCTCACTTCGAGAACAAATATAACGATAAAGAACGTAAGAAGGATGAAGTTTATTACTTATGTCATGTTTTTGAAATTTTCTCAGCTTTCAGTACTAACTATACACACTCAAATTTGTAGATAGTTGGATTTCCAGATATTAATTTTCTAGCATAAAATTCTATTTAACCATATGTTGGAAATTCATAACATGACAATTATGCAAACCACATTTTAATTACGAATGATACGCAAACTATAAGAAAAGGTAGCGTTTTTAACAGCTGCAATGACACATATTAGAACATTTTTACATTTTCTACAAGTTCCACTTCTCTGTAAATATGATAATTACTGGAAATATGAAATTATTTGAAACAATATTCGAAACTATCTTTGTATTTAAAAAATATAAACTGTCAATATTACCGTACAGTCCTGTACATGTTAATTTATGATCCATTTCTACATCGAAATGAACTCGAAACACAAACATACTCATGTAAAAAATATAGCCTTGAGTTACATTGCTAATCATTTGTGAACTTAATACAATGATTATAAATTATAAGACATGTTAATAACGAAATCATTTGTTATTTTTCCTTGAAGATTATAAAAGTAACATCAATGCGCATACATTATCTGACAAGTTTAAGACTCTCCAGACAATCATACAACCATTTCTTTGATAAAATAAAAACATCTTTGAGTCCATAACCATACCATAATATTATCATTAATAAAATAGGTATTAACACAGAAGGAGGATATGTCTATTAGTATAACAAAAATAACCTAGTTTTTAAAACACGTTTTAAAATTCTTTTGTTATTTTATTCTTTCGAAATGTCGATGTCTCTTTATCTGTATATTTAATTTCATTAAACTGTTTGTGCATATTTCTGTTTTTCAATGAAATATAGGTTTTAAAGCACGTTACAATTGCTTACACGACTCTAAAACTATAGTGAAATAACATATGTAGTCATTTAATGAAAATATTAACATACATTTTGCTCTCAGTGGCACAACAGTGTGACTGAGGAATTACAACGTTAGAAACCGGGTTTCGATATCGGTGGTGAGCAGAGCAGAGTTGCCTATTGTTTAGCTTTATGTTTATCGTAAAAAGTATTGAAACATTCATTCTTTACACTGCAAACGTCATATAATTGATAGTTCCACATATATCTTGTTTAACAGAATCATCTAACAGTGAAATAAACTCTTACCCAAGTCGATACTGCTCCAATACTAATAATATACTCTCTTCAATAGAATCTGCAATTTTATCAAACATCTTAGCGGAGAATGCTATCTTAATTGTATTTAACAATGACTAAGCCGAGTGATGATAACCTGAAAGAAATAACACTTTATTAACAATTGTGTGAACAAATGTGTGTTTTTAATTGACAAAATAACAGTATTGATAAATATTGAATAAAAACAAAACTGAAAACAATAAAAAAATTCGTTAAAATATAATAATATTGTTTGAGCATTAGTTATTCAAATAATATTGTTCACTTAAAAATATTTACTGGTTGGTGTGTAATATAATGAACAGTTATAAAATAGCACTTGTAAAAGTCTTGTTACCTTTGTCCATAAAACCAATCATAGCATAAGATGATAGTCTTAAAGTGACAGAACTAATTAAATATATAATGTATAATCATGTATAAAACCATGTTATTTATTACATCTGCAGGGAACCTTGTTCCAGTGTTAGAGTATGCGAGTTCTGAGAGGGCGGGTTATACTTGTGAATCACGTGAAAGCCATCGACTTACACCTGCTGAATCTATCATTTAGGTCAGCCAAGTCGTAGCAGAGCAAGCCAGTTCAGTTTGACATGAGCGTTTCGATTTTCCAGTTTCAGTTGTACGTAAGACTATTCAGTTAACACCATGAACGTTTCCTAACGAACTGTATTGTGCTAAACACTAAAGAAAATGGAGGGAATCAGGCATTTTGATATGACGTTTCAATTATTTGGGAGGCTCTCACTGTCATATAGATTGATGAAACTCACCTTCCTCTTCTTAAAAGTGTCAGCAAGCGCAACGCATTATTCAATCCCAAACTAATGTACACGTAACATTTCTAACACATATCCACAGTGCTATGTAAACAGTGTGACTTTGTTATTGAGCTGTAATAAAAAATTTCAGGAAAGAGTAATTTCAAATCACTTTCTTCACCAATGACCACCGGTTCCAAAATACTTCCTGTTAAGTTACAAGTGTAACGTGAGAAGTAGCTTACATGTCCAGATCTCAAACATGTAATTGTCTCAGAGTTGTCCAGCACAATATATGAGATACGCATTGTCGCTACAACGTTTGCTACAACCACAATACATCGTAAATTTGGAGGAGCACATTTAGAATAAAAGCTGTGATTGTTCAGATACTGAAGTGATAATTACGATTACTGATGACAATGAGGAAAGAAAGACCGATATTTTCATTTGTATAACGTCCTCATCATACCTGTGTAATTTCATTTTTCTATGTTATAAAATATGTGAGATAGGACAAAATGAACTAGGAAACTTTCGCTATGTTAATCCTGTTGTGATGAGAACAGGCAACAGACATGATTAAATAAAATATCTTACGATACGAAACGTTTAAATCACGAGGTTGGTGGACAAAATATAATCTCACAGGTTTTTCTCCTGAGCTTCACAGTAAGTAACCATAATTTGCTTTTTAAAATTAAGAACAGAGTGTAGCAATTTGATTTCCGTAAAAATTTTTGCACTTGTTCATTAAATAGTTGATTTACATAAAACAGCCAGAGGGAAACCGTCATATTACTTTAATGACATCGTCACAAACAGGACTGTAATCTTCTTTCATGGAAATATAAATCACGTCACACAACATTGAAACCTATACATACCAGAATTTAACAATTTCTTTACTGTAGTTAGCAACACTGGCGTTTCAGGTGCACTACATGGCAGATATACTGCAGAAAGCGAAAGCATAACATACAGTAACAGTGATTTTCGACCACCCTAAATTAAAAATTAATCGTGTCACAAAATATACATTCGAATGCACAAGTTGAATGTATTATATTATTTGCGAACGTGTGTGAATATATTAAAATCACTGATACCGGTCTCGCCACTCTAATCACAAAAGTAAATAACATTCACGGAAATATTTGTATTTCCATTACCACATTAATTACTCTCATAAATAAAATATCTTTACTTAACTGGATAAAAATAGAAACAAAAAGCAATATTATAAAACATGCTGCCATTAATAATCCTGATAAAGGGGTTCAATGGTCTTATTACAGTAGAGCTAAAACCAATGACATTGAAATAATGAGTATTACACCAAACACGACCTAACGGAAAACTTATCATTTAATAAACACTCCTTCAATAACAATTGACAGAAAATTTAGCTCCATAAATAATTATATAAGAAGTGTACACAATTAGTAATGATTCAACTGACAACATCAATTTAAAATGTTAATAGTGTTACACTGAACAATCTCCAATAAGTGTGACATTTATATGAATATAAAAGTACTGTCTGTTGTATATCCAAAACACGTTTTCGCAAAATGTGGACGGATCTTCACCAAAATTGGGATGGAGGCTTATTTGGTCAATTTGGGGTACATACAAATTTTCAGTTTTGCTTCAAAGAATACCCATATGATATCATTAAATAAAGTATTATGAACCAATAATATGAACACAAATAGAATCAATATTTATTTTCCAGTAAAAAAGAATCTTTTCTTATTGGTCGATATTTCTTTTAACAACATTTTCGTGGGAGCATCATTACAAATATCAGCAATAAGAAAAGTTATTGAGTACGCAATTCAATATTAGTAATAATACAGTTAGTGTCCTAAGGTTGTTTACCGCTTGCATTAAAATGTATAAACAACAAAAATTAAATAACCATGTATGTACCACCAATATGTTTTAAAAATTGTCGTGACTGTCAAGATCACTATCATGAATAATTAGGTAAAAATAGCTCGGACATTTTTGTTGATTTTCAGATCAGTTTATTTAAAATAACCAGTGTACATTACTACTGTGTTCTGGTTCATAATGGGTTAGTAAGTTAAGCTTCTTTGTATTTTCTGTCCATGTAGTAAAAACAGTTTTTCAGTAAAATGAATATAAAACGCTGCTCTAAGACTATATTCATTCAATATATGTTTTGTGTTTTAACTTCTGTCTTATCATTAATATCAGTTGCTTTAGTATTTTCTACATTGTAGCTTTATTAGTATATTGAGATAAGTCCAAACATACTAGCTTACAGCAACACAAAGAGATCTGGTTTCTTAAAAAATCAATACACATCTATTATTTGGTGAGATGTAATTTTTCTATAAAAATGTTCATTACACAAAATTTATTTTGGACGGGCTATAGCGTCTTTCTATGTGTGTGCAAACCTCCCTAGTAAAACATGTTTCTAACTATCTGTTCATAAGCTCTAAGTCCAATTTAAGGTGCGAACAGAAGACTGATTCAGTTTTGAGTACATTCCAATACAGCTTCAACGAACTAATTCATCTATTAGTGTTCTGGGTTGCCTCCATTATCCAGGTATTCTGAACAGCTATACGATTAGTTTGAAAGAGAATTACACATTTTGATAATGAAACTTTAAAAGGAATTGCTAGGTTTTATTCACCTTATAATTCTTTACATAAATGGCACATTCGGATGTTTTCTTAGGAATCTAGCTATTATTTACCAAAGACAGGGACGAATTCAAGCTTCTTGACTTATCTTAAAATATACATTTAAAAATATTCTTCAAAGATACTATACGTGTGTGTGTAACAAAAATTACAAAATATTCGAATATCACATTAAACGGCTGATTATAAGATTTGTGATTTACACAATTAATTTTCATTATTTTATAAAGTGTTTTTCTTTTGTTATAGATATATTATTAAATATGTGTGTTTATCATTATATTGTTGTGTTCAGTTTATGTACAATAGCATTTCCTTTATAATATTGCGAAATTCACGTTTATAAAAGATATTGAGGTTTATTATTATTTTTGCATATGATTACTGTTTCAGAACAAGAGACAACCAAGTTAACTCAGAGAAAATCGAGATTCATTGAAACGTACTTACCAGTATTGTACATATTTAGCTATAACATTCTTGTTATATTTTACTTCACGCTATAGCTAGTAATATATGTTGAATTTAGTTAAATTTAAAGAATCTGTTTTAGAATTTAAATGCGTTGTTGTGTGAAAAAGCATTTTTAAGTGCACGGAAATTTTAAATTAAAGACAAATACGTCTTCAACAGCATAAAACACAGTGTTTTTGAAAGCAATATCACAAGGGATATTTACTTTCAATCTTATGGACTTTATCCTTTCATGTTTAGGTAACATAAATGTTGAAATGCAGAAACCTACGTTGAAAAATTATATTTTTAAGAACAACTTTTTCTTTAAAGGCAGGTTCGTTCAGAATGAACGAGCTTACAGTTTTCAAAACCTAACAGATTTGTCAATGTATTCCTTTTCGTGAGAGGATTTTATTTGGTGATATGTTGTCTGATAGCATTTGGGAAAGTACAGTTTTCCAAATAGTTAGGTTTAACAAGTTTCGCATGTGATTAATGTAAATAAGTGACAACAACCTCCTTTATAAGCAAGTATTTTTCAAGTCGAAAATATATTTTCAAAACATATTAACAATTCCTTGACTGTTAGAGCTTACTTTCATTTGTCCATCTGTGCACTGGTCTGGTTTTTCTCTCGATTGCTCCAGTAAACTGTTCCCTACTCTCTCTACTGAAACCCTCTATATAGGTAAATGCGCCCTCTATCCTGGTGTTGTGTATAAGTACCTACGTCTGATAACATATACTGTTTTTCAATACAAACTCAATCCACAGTCTAGCATAGGTCTCATTGGAGAGGAAGGGAAAGAAAGTATGTATTATTGGATAGACATTTTCGTCTGAATCAAACACTAACTTTTAAAATATACTTACTTTTCTTCCACCAAAAGTAGAATCTTAAAGTGACAAGGTGGAGGGTCAATGAAGACATTACCAATAAAGAGTGCGACTTCATAATTCATGGTTGTGTCAAAATAAAAAAAAATAATATTGTAGTGAAGTAATTATATTACATTCTGAACATCCATGTGCTTCAATAGGAATGTAAATCACACACTTTGGGTGGAATTTGACATGATTTATCATCACTCTTGGTCAGGTCCCAGCCAGGTATTCAAAGACCCACTAATCATGATTGGAATTAAAAAGTTATGGCTTTTAAATTTCGTGCTTGTGGCTAGAAAATTTGGACCACAACATATATTTTTGAACGGCTCCAAACCAATAACTATAGCATAATGTATTCCAAACCACAGTATTCATGACGAGAAAGTACACAACACAAAAGTGGACATATATTCCCCTGAACCAGAAATAATTCGAAATACAACATTCCAAACTTTGAATGAAAGAATCATTTACGCTATACATAACCTGAAACACATAACTCATGAAATACTGAATTATTATGCATACTCGTCCTTTCTTCCAAAACCAGGTTGGCAAGGTAAATTTTATTTGCACCCGAAATTATTAGTAGAATATGGAACAAACTGTGCTCAATTTAGAACCCAATATAGGAACACTCTGCATTCGCAATTATGAGGAGGCAGTGGTACCTCATTTAGGAACCATGTACTATTCCAATATTGATCAAATAAAAGAGCCACACTTAACCCAACTGAATAACTGAGTGTCAAATCTAACCAACCTAATATTATAATTACGTGTTGGCTGGCAATACTCCAACCAGCATTTGGAAAAATAAGCATGATCTCTAGTAGGAAAGCCTTCCAACTTTGCCATTTTTTCCATGAGCGGAATAAAGTAACTCAAATCCTATAGAGGAATGACATATTGCTTTTAATCCATTGACTGGAAACTGGAGTGGTAAGGACTCCATGGAGCCACTGGTAGAATAGGGAGCATCCACGGTGGGGAGCCTTGAGCAACAATGTTCTCAAAGAATCGTGACAGTTAAACCAATTTTTGCAAGCAAATTAGCCCTGATTTATAAAAGCCAATGGTTGACAGGAATTGAGCAATGCAACTTATGAAAATACTCATCCCTTTTTATAACCTAGTAGATATAGTTAATAAAAATAAAGAGGATAGTCACATTCTCTCAGAAAAAAATACTGCCAAATAATATAAATGGTGTATTGGTGAGGTCCACATTTCAATTCACAACATATCCTTCAACGGAGAATTGAACTGGGCTGCTAAGGACATAAAAATGTTATGAATCTGATTACACATGACTCATAAAGTCTCCTCGCTTTCTGAGAGCGCCAAGAGTAAGTAATATTGGTCGATTTTCGTACCTCTCCATTAAGATGCAGAAGTTGCAAAAAACATTGTTAAACAATGAGGTCAAAACAGATTTTACAATAGATCATTATCAATATCAATGCCACTTTCATTGACAGATTTCTGTCATGAAATAATGCGGAAATTGATAAAGGTAAAAGATAACCTTAGAAGTTAAGCCACGATACCATAAGAAGGACTGCATAACTTCCATGTGTAAGGTTTGATCTTTGGCATCAACAGATGTAGGATTGCAGTCACATCAACACATATGGACAAAGAAAAAGTGGAAGAAGTGAGAACTCCTTAATGTACCACAGATGAAGAAACCAGGGTTGATTTGTTTGTTTAAAATTATCCACAAAGCTATGCAATTGCTTGTCTTTTCTCTCCCCACCACCGGTATCGAAACCCATTTTTACGTGTGTGTGTGTGTGTTTGCAGACATACAGCTTAAAAATGTTTGAGCTGTCTAATCTGATGCTACCAACAGTAAGTTATTATGGATAGAATAAATAACTGTTAGGAATTTGAAATGGTGGGTAGGCATATAAGTTGAGTACAATTCAGTCTTGAGTGAGTATTTATTGCCAATGCTCATAGGTGACGTACTGGAAACTAAAATACCAATAGTTGAGTGTTTCAATGATAAGCAAGAGCATTATTCATCGGTGTCTCCAACTGATGACAATCCAATGAAAACCCTCAATAAAGTATGCATTCTATTGAGATAATCTGGTTGGATTGAGACAAAAAAATTGCAACATGATATGGCAAGCCAGTAGACGATATGATATAAATAAGCCTAATATACGTGGAAGGCCAAAGGTTTCAAAACACAAAGACCGAGACTGAGCGCCATTGTGATTGGAAACCTAACGAGCAATCATAGAAATGTTAAAGTGTAGCATGAGAAATTGGCCACGCATAATTTCAGACCTTGAGTTATTGTTATTTAAACAGAAAGAAGTTCCAAAAACAGCAATGTCGATGGAAGCTTTGTTAACCATCCATCCGCTCTGGAATTTCTGACTGTTGAAATATGTAACCTATCTCTGAAGCGACAAATGAATAGTTGGAGCTTTCAAGTCAGGGGTCACATACCACAGTATCGTTCTGATTTAATCATTATTCGAGATTGAAGATTTTGGTCGTAAATAAGGAGACTGGAGAATCAAAAGTATTGTTATTCATGATCATTTTTCACAAAGACATCATTGATTGGATCTAATATGCACTTATCTCAAAGAAATTACGATTCATGTGATGCCCACATTTTCTACAGAGAAATAAGCTTTCACGTGGTGGAAGACAAAGAGGTGAGTAACAGTCAGACGGATTGGTCAATAGCATGGAACCACAAAGGAATCAACTGAGTTGGACTTGGATACATGTTCTAAGAAAACCCAGATGAATGAACAATATTGTGTTGGAATGAGAATATATTTCTCAGTGCTAATTAAATATTATTTCTTAGTTGTTTTGGAAAGCAATATCTAGGTGTGACATTTCCACAGCTCATGAAATGGTTTCAACAGTGGCTATTTGTTCTCATAATGGTGTTTGCACAAGTCCAGGAAATGGAAGTGGCAAGAGAAGTTGTATATGATTCAGCAGAACATAATGTCGTGCTGATGTTAGTCCAAAAGACGGAGCAATAAACTACAGCCTCTGATTCTTGTCCCCAAAACACAGATTGTTACTGGATGACTTCACTCCGAGAACGTGCAGGAAGACATCAACTACGTCAATCTTGCGGCGACAAATGCCAGAACAGAATGAGAAATCATTCTGTTATGAACTTTGGAGAATTAAGGACTTTTTAGATGATATAAAGCAATTATTTAATGCCAATCACTCGTTTTCTTGGGTCCAAACAGACAAGAACAAATCCCTAGAAGAACAAGAATGGCTTGCGCCACTGCTTTCTTGACAAACAGATTTCAGATAGTTATAAGATGAAGTTCAAACATTCTAGGACCTACACGATATGGAAACATTGCAGGTTGGAGAGTATAATAGTAAAAATATGAACTGAATGACTAATTCTGATGCAAGAACGTGTGGTAGCCATAGATTTGTGTAAGAGGTTTACCACACATCTAGAAAGTTTCAGAATCGAACCCTCACAGACTCCAAAAGCACAGTGTATTCACTACTGCTACTCACGGTGTTCAGACCGAGTGGAGGAACCTAATGGATATACACAGAAGCTATGTTAAGTATTAATAAAATAAGGGACTGAGGTTGGGAGTCGGGACACTGAAACATAAGTGAAGCTATGACTTCCTGTTGAAGCCAAGAAAAGTCAAAAAGGTAACAATGACAAGGGTATATACAGATAAGAAACATCAACCATTGATTCTAAGGCCTCTGGAATACCCACAAAAATGTGCATGCAAAAGTTGTGTCTGAGGTTCTGTGTATATGTTTGAGTTCTTTTATGCCTAATCTTGTTATAAGCACTCAAACAAATTGAGTGCAGGTAGAAGCATCCAACAAAATTTGATGCTTCTACTGACCTGTTTCATCATATTACAGAAAGAAACATCCTGGCAGTTTTTGTATCGCAAGATCAGAGTAAGGTCTTTGATAGAGTGCACCATAATTTCTGTGGTATGGTTTGGAGAGGTATGATTATTTCCGTTTTTGTGTATTCCTTAAGAGCCTTCTCCACGTCATCTTCTAGCAAGCTTTTAGTGAATGGATACTTGATGGTTCTCTTTCACCTAACTCAGGGTGCTCATCATAAACGTTCACTATCGCTTTTCTTGTATACATTGGTGATAGAGTGTCTGTTTCTAAGCTGTAGTACACTAATTTGGTGCTTTGTATTTCAAAGCCAGGTAGATTGTCCAATAAATATGTCAGTCAAGCAGATAATATGAACCTCTTTCTGTCAAATAAAACATTATTTTCAGCACTGGACTTTATTACCAATTACTTCCTAGTCAATGCAGCCCAGCTAAATTATGATGAGACTAAACTCGGCGGTAGGGCAAGTAAGCCTTTGTTTTAGCATGGACTTCCTCTCCAATAAAATACTTCGGGATTCACTTTCTCGTGGATTTCGAGACAGCCTGGTGTGAGAAAGGCAACGTTTCAGTTCGACAGTACGAGATTATCGCTATAGCTCTGTTAACTTGTTTAGCAAGTGTCTCTCTCCTCTCTTGTCCACTATTATCCGCAGTCTGTCCTAATAGAATCATTCATGATGCCAACATTTCGAACATTACGTGCTATTTAACTTCAGCGGGTTACCATTGAATGCTAGCATTTCTGTGAAGAACTCGAGCTTTTTAGCTCCTCCTCAAAGTAATTGCACTGATATCAACTCGAAATACATTTGCTCATTGTAAATCATTGAAAAAATATTCATATCTACACCAGGTTGAAAACTCAATACCACTTGTAAGTTTGTAAGCTTTCATGCATAAATAATTGTTTATAATTACCTTTATTACAAGTTGAATTATTATTTTTTGTACATTATGATATAGTTGTATTAAGAAAGAAAACTGCTTGTATCACTCTTGTTGGGAGATATAGATTTCATACATCTCGATTTTTAACTTCTAAATTAAAATTAAATTTTCTCAATTTCAGGTTATTTGAAATCATGATACATAATGTGATAAATCAGAGACTCATCAGAGATAAACTATAATATGTAACATAATAAAAACGCTACACAGTGTGTTGAAATATAGTTATAAGTAGTATACTTTGGTTTTTACTGTAAATACATATTTATATCACAACCTTACCTATTGTGTACATATACACACAAACACGAAAACAAAATTCAACAGCATGTATAATAAACAATTAATTGATACTATTAGCAATTAAGTATTTTAAAACTATTTCAGAAACGTTATGTCAGTGATAGGCACGAATGCAATGTACACAAATTAGATGAACATAATATAAATAACAGAATGTAAGCAGTTGCTTGTATCAATTGAAAATACACCATTAGAAAAAACTCTTCTCTACTATTTAAAACACAGCGTAGTCACAGAATATATTTTATTTTAGCAAACATAAATTTTCATTTGTAATGTACAGAAAATTTTTATTTAATTGATAGATAAAGCTACGTTTTATGGCTTATATTTATAGCATGTTAAAATGCAAGAAAGGTAACCGGTAATGTCATTTCTCTTCTGCAGGCCAGTTCACAGGAATTTTTCGGACGTGTGTGTTAAAATTAGTTAAATATTTTAAACAAATAACCTTAAACTTTACTTAACTAATTGTTAAAATCAATGTCAAATATTATTGATGGGCGTGAATAATATTTTATCATACACTTTTACAACACAGATTACTTACAGAGTTAAAGGTCTGAATGAACAAGACAAGATATACATTTGATAGTTCATTTAGTGTTATTTTATACATGAAATAAGTCAACCTTATTTACTAATATTTTTTTATATTCTAGCATCACATTGCCCTGTACCACGGCAGTATGTTTGTAGACTTAAAACGGCACAAACCGGTTTACGTTACTGGTGGTAACCAGAGTACTCATTGCTCATTGAGTAATATTCTCCTAAACCACAAACAAGGAGATAGAACATCCCAAAAAGACAATATAAATTGTTGTCTATGAAATTACTGTTAAATTAGAATAATGCATTTCCATACAGAAGCAATATAAATGTCGTTCAGACGATTATAACATTGCGACAAAGTCAATTTCGAGAAGTATGTAAGGGCTCTCACAAACATTGTTAACCTTGAGTGGCACAGCACAATGTCTGAGGCCTCACAACGTCAGAAACAAGGTTTCGGCAACCGTGGTGTTCAAAGTAGAACATCCCATCTTATCACTTTTTAGATGCCAAACACATGTCACTGCAGTAAAATAAAGTTTTCATGTTGCAATAATTTAATAGAGAACGTCATTTGAAAAGATAAGATATCAAAAACTAGGTTCTTATAACATTCGGGATATTTGAGTGATATTTGGTTTTATTATTTTTATCTTTAGAAATAAGGATTGTGTAATGAAAGAATGACTAGACTTACTCCCAGCAGTGGGGGAGTTATAATGTGACGGTCAATCCCACTATTCGTTGGTAAAAGAGTAGCCTAAGAGTTGGCTGTGGGTGGTGATGACAAGCTGCCTTCCCTCTTGTTTCACACTGCTAAATTAGGGACGGTTATCACAGATAGCCCTCGAGTAGCTTTGTGCGAAATTCAAAAACAAAAAAAAACAGACTAGACTTAGCAAGATTAGGAAGTAAAATAGAAGGCATAAGCTTTTGATTTAAATTTTAGTATTATAACGTGTCGTATCAGGTTAGAGTAGGCTTAGTACGCGTAACGATTTTTTAGGATTAATTATAATTTAATTTGTAGTGAGATTGTAAGAGCGATTAAACACGTTGTTTTATTTTATAAATACAATCTCAAAAATATTTTATTGTCACAGTTAGGCTAAACAATGTCAAGAATATTCTACTGGTATTTAATCATAATATCGAATATTTACTGATATTCTGCAAATGATGCGATGGTAAAGACTGGTTTGAAGGTTAAACGTTTCCAATTCGTTAAGGTGTGTTAGGTATAATTAATGAGTTTCATTTGAATAATCTGGACTTTTATGCACTTTTCTGAAAGCTAGTTGTGAAGATGTTCACCTTATATGTAGATTTTAAAAGTTGGAGGCTATCCAAAGTAAAGTGAAGGAAACAGACAAAGAGAAGGTAAAATGTAGGAAATGAGAGAAGGAGTTCAAGAAGATATTAAGATTTTACATACAAGGGAGGCATCAGCTTGGATTAATAATTATATTCAAGAAATTAGAAATGGTAGTATTATAGTTGCAAGTAGTCAACTTAATTACAAACACCATATTCGATTGAGCAACAGATTTTAGCCCTTTTTTTATGTGGACGAAGAACTTTGAGAGAGAAGAAAATCAAAAGAAATAGAGAAGGGTATGACTTATCTTCTTGAAGAGATTATCATTACAGGTTATTTTTCACACAATATGTGGATGAAATTGTCTGTGGGGTAAATAGAAACAAAGGAATTAGACTATGCTACCCTAGAGCAAAAGTGTAAGCTTAGTAAATTATATTTTTTCTTCAGTTTTTATTTCTGAAATCTTAAACAGTATTCCCTATCATGAGCAACTGACATATGAAAACAAAGTTAAACATGAGAAATGCAAAAATTCTGAGCTTGTTGAAATAAACCTTGTTTTCTGAGCTTGTTTAAAGATGATAAATCTCCTTTGCATGTTGATATTTCTCTTAGAATTTTGAGGATGGTCAAGGATTGGACATGTAAGAAACTTCTGACAACTTTGAATAGTTCTTGAATAGTTGAAAAGTAACAACATATTGAGTGTTAGCTAATGTGACTCCTATCTTCAAAGGAGATAGTAGGTGTTGTCTTAGTAGTTATAGACTTAATAATCTTTCCTCAGTTATGGGAAACGTTTTGGAAACTCTCATAAAAAATGCTTTGCAAAATAAATTTAACAATGTTTTGGAATGTGTCGGATAGTCAAGATGGTTTCACTGATGGAAAATATTGCCTTACAAATCTCTTAACATGTTGTCAAAATGTAATTCAACATGTAGATGAGGATAAGTGTGTATATTTGTTGTATCTGGATTTTCAAAAAAAACATTTGACAAAGTGCAACAGAAAACTTTGTGAGGAACTTATCTCTCTAGGTTTGGGGGATAAGTTAACTAAATGGAAAAAGAATGGCTTGATGGAAGAAAGCAGGGGTTGTTATAAATGGAGCTCAGGCAATCTGGATTAATGTCACAAGTGGAGTACCTCAGTTCTTCGAACAATCTTAGAATTATTATTTTTTATTTACGTTAATGACGTATATGAAGAAATAGTGGATAAATTACCTAAGTTTGTTATTTGTTAATGATTTCAACGACTTGAATGCTACCAGCTGGGAAGAGGACATTGTAGCCTCTCAAAATGATTCAGATCATTCAGATTTTAAATTTTATCTTCAAAAATACTTAATACAAGTCTGAAGAAATTATAATATCATTGTATAGATTATAGGTTAGGCTACATTTGAAAAAAAATATATTCGGTTTTCGACTCCTTACCTTAGGAAAGGCATTGAGGTTTTAGCAAGAGTTCAGAGAAGGGTTATTAAAATGGTAAGCGTGTCATAGTGAAAAAGAAGAGAAAGAGGAAATCTGATTGAAATAGTAAAGATTGTAAAAGGAATTGATAATACTGATGCATCAACATTTTTCGTACTTCACAGCGAAAATTATAGAAACAGTTGACACATTTATAAAATCAGGCAAGGTAGAAGCTGTCGTTAGCTGAGGCTTTATTCTGAAAATTGAATGGTTAGTCTATAGAATGGATTGCATTCATTTTTTGTGAAAGCAGTAAATTTGTGTGAGTTTAAAATAAAGCTGGATAACGAGATAAATTATACGATCTGGCTTGAAATTTTTATTATAATATATTTAATAGTTTCAGTTCAGTTTAGAGTATAAGACACTCGAGGTGGGCCAATAAATTCCTCGCTATACCTAAATATTAAAAAGAAATAAAAACCAAAATATGATACACAATTCAACTCTGAAACTTAGAAATATTTATGTCAGGAAACAGAGTAACTTTTATGAAAATATCAAATTATAATAATCATGTCAGGACACAACCTGAAGCACATGAGTTTCTAGGAAGAAATTAAATGCAATAATTGTCCAGTTGTGTCAAACAAAGGTATAGATGAAAAATTTATGAAAAAAAACAAATATTTAAAAATAAAAAACAACAACATTGAATTAAGACGTCTTTAAGAATAAATCATGCAAACCAGCAATGATTCTGAATATATATAATTTTATCCTTTTAGTTATAATTATTGAAATAAAATAATCTGAGATCTTTTACGCCTCACATAATGTAAATGATAATACCGCCTAAATGTGCCACAAAATAACAAAGCATTAAGAAGATAAAAATGAAAAAGGAATTTTAGGTGATATATATTGTAACAAGAAAGGGAAAATGGCAAATGTGAACAAAAATTAGCTTATTTTTCTCTCAGAATTATCATCTCCAAAAAAATTTAACCTATCTGTCAGATGAAAGCAAAGTTATTAAAACAGTAAACAGTTTGGATAGCAGTATTCAGGGTTAAATAGATAACAGAACAAATATTTAACACCAGATGTTTTTATTTATATGTCTAGAGCATCAGAGAGACATAAGTGTAACCAAATTCAGAGACATCACAAAAGCCTTTGATTGTGTATCACAGAAAATTTGTTAATCAGTTATATGAAATATTTGCATCATCATATTACTTTTTAATGTCACGGAAGAAGCTCCATGTCATTAATCTGGTTCCAAAATAATTCTTGAAATGTGTAAGGAATGATAACTCTTCTCAACCTTCTTTACTAATTTCCACCCGAGGAGATCCTTTGTGCACCTTTCACTTTGCTGAGGTGCTGATGAAAATAACCTGATAAAACTAACGACACAACTATAAATTACAAATTCATTTAAAATAAAAACAAGTGCAGAGAAAAAAATGATCATTGGAACAACTAATATTGTATTTTTTGAAATAAAAATTGGGCAGGGAGAGTTAAAGAAATGATTTTCAAACATTTAAATGTGATGATAAAAAATATTACACCTATCAACGACATAAGAATTATAACACTAAAAATTAGAATTATCTGGAACGATAGAAACACTTATAGCCAGTGATAAGTGAAATATATAGCAATAATGAGACAACTGGTTTTTATAAGTGAAAGCCATAAACTTTTGCAATTGAGACCGGTGAAGGCTGTGATCCTGTGAATTGAAATTGTAACTCTATAGATGATTTATTTAGATGATTATTTAGAGTCACAGCAGATTTTGAGAAAAGCATTTGATACCACAGTTGAACCCACGAAATAGAAAGGTATGTACACCGAAATTTCAGCGTCGTTTGGGTAAATCCAACTATAGGTAGGGACTTATTGAAAGAAAGAAATTATTAAACAATTATCTCAATAAAATAACATTATTGTAGCATGAATGTAAAAGATAGAAAATGTAGTTGGATGTTTTGGATTTTTAGAAAACGTATTCGTATGTCGAGATCCCCAGTGGCTCAGAAGTATGTTTCAGAAGTTATGCTGCTACAAACCGGGTTTAGATACCAGTTGTATAAATCACAAATAGCTTTTTGTGTTGCTTTATGTTTAATGAAAAATAACATCATCGAATGGTGATAACGTTCGTTATAGTGAACGTAATTTATTTGTGATGGTTACCTTAGTCTTTCATTACATATTTCAGAAATTTTGGGTCAATTTCAGGAAGGGATCTCACAGGAAAGTGGTTCTTCCTGAGAGACTTTTTAAAAAGTTTGTTAAGAACATTAAGTTATTTTCTCGCTTCACGATAAATAAATGTTTCAAACACGGAACAAAATGCGATTGCCGTCTAAAGTTACACAGAATAATAATTTCTACTTTAAGCACTGTTATGTATATGTGTAAATATTTTGTAAACGACAACATGTCGTGTTGTGTTTAAATTTTCATTTCTATTATTTATTTTTTCATATGGATATTATTGTTTCGAAGTTTAAACTAATATTTTGTTATTTATTTAGGGTAACATTTAGAATTTTCTTGAATTAAGTAGACCAATCATATGTTTGTAAATGAGTGCTGGTGACTTCGTGTCTAGACGTGTAGTCTCGTGCAAGAACAGATATGCGTGGATTGCTCTGGAGACTGGTAGAACTTTCGCGGTCTTTTGAGGAGTTTAGGCCTACAATGTATAAAAGACGGTGACGCGAGAGAGATTCAGTCATCAGTTTTTATTCGAAAAAAGAAGATAGATTCAGTCATTAGTTTTATTCGAAGAAAAAGAGTGAGATTCAGACATCAGTTTTATTTCAAAAGAAGAGAGTTAGTTATTTGAGAAAGATTAAGTGTTTGCTGTGAATATTCAACTTGGATTTGTGATTGAAGTTAGATCTACGGAAGCTGTGATTTTATTTCGTCAATCTCTACGATACATCTGAATTACTGCTTGTGCTGAGAGACGGCGAATTTATTGAACTGTGAACTGCTTCGGAATTTCTTCGTGGGACCAAATTCACACCCTAGACTGGAATTTGAGACTTTCATTTTAGATCATTGTATTAGATACAGGCCAGTACCGTTTTGTATTGTGATTAATTTTGAAGTTTGAAACTAGTATTATTTTGTTTTGTAATTAATTTCGAATGTTATAACTTAATATCTGTCACTATTATTATATAATTTACGTTATATCTCTTATATTTGTTAATAGTTTAGTGTAATAAATTATACAAGCTGTTATCTGTGGTTTTCTGTTGCGTTTAGTCCACGAAGAACATAAAACATTAAAAAATACGTAACAGCACACACACATCAGTTTATTAAAATTTTTTGAGCAAAATATTTTAATAACTGAAATAAATAAAGGAGAAAGTGATAGTTGTAAAACTGCAGCGTGGTCTTCCTCCACTGGTTTTATTTTAAAATGTTGCCAAATTTAATGTTCTAATTATTTGTGGCTTTTATTCGAAATTATTATGATTGTTTTGCTTCTTAGTTGGATAATGTATTTTTTCAACTTTGGCCCGGCATGGCCAAGCATGTTATGGCGTGCGAGTCGTAATCTGGGGGTCACGGGTTCGTATCCCCGTCGCGCCAAACATGCTAGCCTTTTCAGCCATGGGGACGCTATAATGATACAGTCAATCCCACTATTATTTGGTAAAAGAGTAGCCCAAGAGTTGGCGGTGGATGGTGATGACTAGCTGCTTTCCCTCTTGTATTACACTGCTAAATTAGGGATGGCTAGCACAGATAGCCCTTGGTCAATGGTGTTTGGGTATTTTGCCCTGGAGGGTCAGGTTCATTTTGACCTCTTCCTCCTTCCTGAACGTATTTTCCCTAACTGTTTGTATGTTGGGTCCTTTTCAGGGCAATGTCCATTTATAGTCTCTTATTCACACTAGTAAAGCTTGCTGGTGGCAATTTATTTATTATATCTTATTATTATTTTAAAATACATAAATATGTAAACAATAAATAGAAGATTTAGAGTTTATATACATACATATTTTACTTTAATTTATTTTTCTTTATGTTTAATATATATGTTAATTGGGGAGAGGTATTTAGGATTTTCTTCATCGTGTATGAGGTACCTATCTAGTTCGCATAATAAATCATTTTTCATCCAATTTTTGTTAAAATACCTAATTGTAATATTTAGGAGTCTATCTGATATGGTTGGTATGTTCGAGTAATTGTGAATGAATTTAGATGAAGTTGATCTCGGGACTCTGTATGCTGTTGTGAGAAGTGTGTTTTGTATTGTTTGTAGTTTGGTTTTGATTGTTTCATTACTTACAGTTACCCATGCTGGAGCTGCATAGTCTATTACTGGTCTAATATATGTTTTGTATATTTTCAACATGTTATGTGTAGATGATCCACTGTGTTTACCAGTTACACTCCTAACATAGTTTGTTCTTCACCAAATTTTATTTTTAATTTCGTTGACATGATTGATCCAAGTTAATTTTGAATCATAAGTCAGACCTAAAAATTTTGTTGATTGGGCAATCTGGAGCGGAGTGCCATTCATATATATTTCTAGCTGTTGTTTTCTGTGTTTAGTCGATTTTGTAAAGAGTACGAGCTGAGTTTTTGCTGTATTTATTTTAATTCTATATTTTTCACAGTATTCACTAATTCTATTTAATTGTGGTTGTATGTTTGTAGCTGCTATCGTGGGTGTTGCAGCACTTTTCCAGATTGCCACATCATCTGCGAACTGTGATGAGAATCCATGATTTGGATCCTTCAATGGCATATTGTTAACATACATGATGAAGAGTATAGGGCTAACCACCCCTCCCTGCGGGACACCAGCTAGTGGAGTAAAGTATTCGGAAAAAGTTCCTTCTACGTTTACTCTACATTTTCTGTTTTCCAGAAAGTTAGATAACCAGCGAATAATTCCTCGTGGTAGTTCCATTTCATTCATTCGGAACCTTAGACCATCGTGCCAAACGGTGTCGAATGCTTTCTCGATATCGAGGAAACAAGCGACTGTACATTCTTTTTTGTTGAAACTATCTATAATGGTTTCGGTTAATCTTATTAAATGATCTGTCGTTTGTCTAAACTTTCTGAATCCATTCTGTTCTTCTGGTAATTTTGATGTTACCTCCAAGAATGTGGAGAGTCTATTACTTATTATTCTTTCGAGAATTTTGCCAACACAGCTGGTCAGACTGATTGGTCGGTAGCTATTTGGTTTATTCGCTGTTTTTTTTTCCTTATGGAACATTAAAATATTTGCTAGCTTCCAAGAAACTGGGATATATCCTGAGGATAGCGATAAGTTAAATAGAGAATTTAGGTGGTCAAACAATTTCGGAGTGCCGTTTTTTAGGAGAATAGCTTGTATTTCGTCTTCTCCTGGCGCTTTGTTTTTGGTGTTTTTTATTGCTTCTAGTATTTCATGTAGGGCTATTTCCTTTTTTAGTAATGTGCTTTCAAAATCAGTGTTAGAACTTGTATTTGTATCAGTTATGTTTACTGGAAATATTGGTTCATATTGATGTTTATTGTTTGCTATGTGATTAGTGACTTTATTGTAGAAGTTTGTATTCATATCTGGATCTGTGTGAGTTTTAAATGTATTTTGGAGTTGATCCTTGAAAGCTTCGGCTATTTCTTTATTTGTATGTGCAATGGTGTTATTATGTTCAAGTGGAGGATATTTCTTTGTGTTTGTGTTTTCACTTGTGAATCTTTTAAGATGTGACCAGAATTTTTTCGGGTCAGTTATGTCGTTTAGTTTATTACAGTAATTGTCCCATTTATTTTGTTTTTGTTGTTTTATTTGAGTTCTGATGTGATTTTTAATGTTGTTTATTTGTGTTTTAGTTTCTCTGTTTCTTGTAATCATGTACTGTCTTCTTAGTTGTCTGCGATTTTTTATTAGTTTGATTATTTCTGTGGTGGGTTTCCATGTGTTGATTGTTGTTTTGGTATTGTTAACTTGGCTGCTTTCTGAAGGCAATCCGTGATTGTTTGATAATAGTTGTCCATTTCGACATGCGTTATAACTTCTTTAATAATTTTATTAGGTAATAGATTATCTAATTCTTGTTTATAGCATTGCCAATTTGCCTTACTGTAATTAAATTTTTCTTTCCTATATGTTATATTTTTATAGGGGGTGAGATCGAAGACGCAAACAATTGGGAGATGATCACTATCTACATCTTTTCCCACTTGAAATTTTACTAATTTCTGGCTTAAATTATATGTACACATACACAGATCTAGTATGTCACTAGAGTTAGTGGAATAGGATGTATGTGTTGGGGTAGTATCGTTCAATAAAGCTATATTGTTATCATCAATAAATTGTATTAATTTTCTAACATTTGAATTAGAACTTGGGCATCCAAAGGAAACATTTTTACTATTTAAATATCCCATGACTATGGTGTTTTGATTGTGGGAAAAGATGTTATTTAGTAAAGTTGTATCTAATTGTTTACTGGGTGAGCAGTAAATTCCTGCTACGGTTATTTTAGTTTTATTTGATTGGAGGGTATCTACAGTAACATGTTCATTGCTACTGTTTAATTCGATTTCTTCTACAGATAAGTCTACTTTATGAAGCAGCATAATGCCTCTGTTTTCATCATTTTTATTTTTTCTGTCTTTTCTAATTGTTGAGTAATATGGTATTTTAAATCTATTATTATTATATGTTAGATTTTCACTTATTATTATAATCTGGGGGTTTAATTCTTCTATTAGATCTTCGATCTCATGTTTCTTGGAAGCTATTGCACCTTGGATGTTGATATACACTACTGTGAACATTGTGCTGTGAGCATGTAATCTGTTAGTGTAGTTATAATGTAGGGTATATGAGGTGTAACGTGTTTTATGGTAATAGTGATCAGTAGTTCTATAAAGTTAGTTGTCTGGTTTGGTTTAGTATATTCTGTTATAAACTCAGTTATTACATTTTTGAACACTTTTATATGCAAAAACGGCTCTTCTGGGCCCAGAAAACACTTCAAATAGAAGAGCGAACAACGTTTCGACCTTCTTCGGTCATCGTCAGGTTCACAAAGAAAGGGTTACTGGTCGGAAGCTGACCACATGTTTGGGAGGGGTTGTATAATTGAGTGTTGCAATGTAGAGGGCGCGGTTTGAATATATAATTTTGTCTATAATATTAATATAGGTATAATGGTGTTCCTTTATATTGGTTTATTTTGGGTTTAAGTTGTTGTATAAGTAAGGCTTCTTTAATTTTTCGTTTGTTTATGTTTGTTTATGTTTGTTTCTTTATTTAGTATTTTAGTGTTTTCTATGGTTATGTTGTGTCCATTTGACTTGCAGTGTTCGAAAACGTGTGAAGGTGACTTTTTATGTTCTTTGAATCTGGTTTCCATTTTTCTACTTGTTTCTCCTATATAGAAGTCGTGGCAGTTATCACATTGTATTTTATAAATAATGTTGGTGTGGTGTTTGTATTTTGTGTTCAACATGGCTTTAAGAAGTTTTTTCTGTAAATTTTGGATAATGTTTGTGTATTTATTAAAATCTTTTGAAAGTTTTACCTTTACAAAATTAGGGGTTAGTTGTAAAATAAAACAACACTTCATCAACATTAATAAGTTTCCTCCACAAACCGTAGAAAACATTATACGCACACACCTAGACAGAAAGCAAAATCAACCAACAAAAGTAAATATATCTCACGAATCAAAAAATCACGAAACCATATACTGCTGTATACCATATATTCCTGACATCAGCAAACAAATAACCAACATTTGGCAAAAACTAGTAACAAAATATAACATTCCAGTTAACACTAAATTTATTCAAAAACCAGGCACAAAACTAAGGTCTATACTATGTAAGAACTACACTGACAAACACCACACCAACATTATTTATAAAATACAATGTGATAACTGCCACGACTTCTATATAGGAGAAACAAGTAGAAAAATGGAAACCAGATTCAAAGAACATAAAAAGTCACCTTCACACGTTTTCGAACACTGCAAGTCAAATGGACACAACATAACCATAGAAAACACTAAAATACTAAATAAAGAAACAAACATAAACAAACGAAAAATTAAAGAAGCCTTACTTATACAACAACTTAAACCCAAAATAAACCAATATAAAGGAACACCATTATACCTATATTAATATTATAGACAAAATTATATATTCAAACCGCGCCCTCTACATTGCAACACTCAATTATACAACCCCTCCCAAACATGTGGTCAGCTTCCGACCAGTAACCCTTTCTTTGTGAACCTGACGATGACCGAAGAAGGTCGAAACGTTGTTCTCTTCTATTTGAAGTGTTTTCTGGGCCCAGAAGAGCCGTTTTTGCATATAAAAGTTCTCAACAAGTGGGTTTCTCGACATCACTGATTGTTATTTCACCACGGCAATTGTTCGAGAAGTGTAAGTTTTTTGTGTTTTTCTCAGTGTATTTGTACTTACCTGTTTCCATTATGTCTGAACAAGCATACAGTACACCACCATTAACAGTACACGCTCACACGATTGTTAAGAAACTAAGAAATTTAAACCTACGTATCATTAATAGAAGAAATGACATCAACTTTATTCAACAATGTAGAAAAGAACAACTAACCCCTAATTTTGTAAAGGTAAAACTTTCAAAAGATTTTAATAAATACACAAACATTATCCAAAATTTACAGAAAAAACTTCTTAAAGCCATGTTGAACACAAAATACAAAGAACTACATGACTTACAAAAACAAAAAATGAACTTAGACTATCAACTAGCATGCTGCATTAAACCAGAGATTTACGGACTAATACAACGAAACATAAACCAAATCAATACTAAAAACGATAGAGACAAAAAGATCCGCCACAACAAAAAACTTGAAAAACTAAGATGTAAGCAACAGAAAAGACATCAACATGACAAACCGTTGACCAACCTCATAATTAACAGATCTGACCGACAATTAAACACAGACGAGATACATCTACTTAACAAAGGACTCAACTTCGCAATAGCACCAAGGTACATTCCAACCATAGAAATCAAAACATGTTTAGAAGACCTAGCCAGGAGACTTGTGATACTTTCTACAGAAAACAAAAACAACAAACAGAAAGAAGACAACTTAGATAACTTTATTGACATCCAACAGCCAAACTTCCCAGGTAAAATTACAAATTTATATTTTCCAGAACCACCTAAAAACATTATCTTAAACGATTTTTTCAAAGAATTTTCTTACAAAACTATCAACATAATTTCACAAAACAGAAAACTAAAAAACAACCTTACAAAAAAGAGACATTAATTCCATTAGAAACCTAAAACAAGACAGAAACATAAAAATTCTAAAAGCAGATAAAGGTAACGCTATAGTAATAATGAACACGAATGAATACATACAAAAAATGAATAACATCCTATCAGACACGAACAAATTTAAACCAATACACACAAATCCAACAAAGACACATGAGACGCAACTAAACAAATTACTACTACAAATAAAAAAAGCCAACACAATTTCACAAACACTTTATTCCTACCTACGTAAAACCGACTCACGCACACCGCAAATATACGGCATCCCCAAACCTCATAAACCAGATTGTCCATTACGACCAATAATGTCAACATATGAATCGTTTAACTACAATCTTGGTAAATACATAGCATGGGCATTCTCCAAATATGCAACATCAGCCAGCTCATTCATCAAAGACTCTTTTAATTTCAAGTCCAATCTAAATCAACTTAATCATAAAGCCTTAATGGCCAGTTTCGATGTTATATCCCTCTTCACAGAAGTTCCAACAACAGAAGCCTGCAAGATAGCCTTAGAACTCTATATTCGAGACCCTAACCCGATCATAGACATTCCCAGTAACCAGTTAGCAACCCTCATAGAATTCACCACAATAAAGACAAACTTCATGTTCAACAACCAAAACTATATACAAACAAATGGCCTAAGCATGGGCAACCCAGTATCGCCAGTTCTAGCCAATATTTTTATGACACAAATTGAAACACAAGCAATTAATACAGCATTACATCCACCACTATACTGGTACAGATATGTAGATGACACGATTGCGGGATTCGAATCTACAGAACACATACTTAACTTTTTCACTCACATTAACTCTATACATCCCAACATTAACTTCACATGTGAACAGGAAGAAAGCAATCAAATATCATTTCTTAACCTCAAAATTATAAGAACCGACACACAATTCAAAACAGAAATCCACCGAAAAATCACCCATACTGGACTATACATTCCTTGGGACTCAGCACATGAAACAAAACAAAAACTCAACATACTAAGAAACCAGATAAACACAGCCATAAAACTATGCTCACCAGATAAAATTAACGATGAATTTGATAAAATAAAACAACACTTCATCAACATTAATAAGTTTCCTCCACAAACCGTAGAAAACATTATACGCACACACCTAGACAGAAAGCAAAATCAACCAACAAAAGTAAATATATCTCACGAATCAAAAAATCACGAAACCATATACTGCTGTATACCATATATTCCTGACATCAGCAAACAAATAACCAACATTTGGCAAAAACTAGTAACAAAATATAACATTCCAGTTAACACTAAATTTATTCAAAAACCAGGCACAAAACTAAGGTCTATACTATGTAAGAACTACACTGACAAACACCACACCAACATTATTTATAAAATACAATGTGATAACTGCCACGACTTCTACATAGGAGAAACAAGTAGAAAAATGGAAACCAGATTCAAAGAACATAAAAAGTCACCTTCACACGTTTTCGAACACTGCAAGTCAAATGGACACAACATAACCATAGAAAACACTAAAATACTAAATAAAGAAACAAACATAAACAAACAAAAAATTAAAGAAGCCTTACTTATACAACAACTTAAACCCAAAATAAACCAATATAAAGGAACACCATTATACCTATATTAATATTATAGACAAAATTATATATTCAAACCGCGCCCTCTACATTGCAACACTCAATTATACAACCCCTCCCAAACATGTGGTCAGCTTCCGACCAGTAACCCTTTCTTTGTGAACCTGACGATGACCGAAGAAGGTCGAAACGTTGTTCGCTCTTCTATTTGAAGTGTTTTCTGGGCCCAGAAGAGCCGTTTTTGTATATAAAAGTTCTCAACAAGTGGGTTTCTCGACATCACTGATTTTTGAACACTGTTGAAAACAGGCTTGTTTTGTCTGTTGTGTTAATATTGGTTTCTTGTATGGTGGTGTTGTTTTCTTTTGGTTTTTGTGTTAATGTGTTCTTGTTCTGTGTATTAGTGTTCAGTACTTGTTGTTTATGTGGTTCTTTTCCTTTTAACATTTCTGCATATGTGGTTTTTGTTGTTTTATTATGTTCTGTTGAGTGTTTGTTTCAGGTAGGCTGCTTGTTTTCGGTTGATTCTGTTCTGTTGGTGTGTCTGTTTTAGGTAAACTGTTTGTTTTCGGTTGATTCTGTTCTGTTGGTGTACTGATCTGAAAAATGCGTTGCTTTATTTGTTTATATTTTTCGCAGACTTTGTAATTTGCTGTGTAGGTTTGACCACAGTTACAACATTTAGGCGTTTCTTTTTCTTTTTTGCATTGGTTGATATGGTGTTCCCCGCCACCTCCGCAGCACCTCGGTGATGCTAAGCAGGCTGCTGAAACATGTCCATATCTTTGGCAGTTGTAACACTGTGTTACAACAATTGCCAGAGTTTTCAATTGTTCTACTTGGTATTTTTGATACCAGAGCAATATTCCGTTGTTAATTAAATTTTGAGTGTTGTAACTGTCATCTATGTCTATTCTTATGAGGTTAGTAGGTGTTAGTGTTTTTTTTAAATAATTCTTTCTATCTTGGTGTGTGGTATGTTCTGTTCGTGAAGTGCCTGTTTAATTAGATCCAGGTCAATCGTCTGATGAACCCCTCTTACCACTATTGCTTTTGGTTGCGGCTTACTTCCTGGAAGGTGGATTTTGATATTTCCAGGTTTAAAGGCATCTGTTGGCCATTCTTTAAGTAGTTAAGATCGACTACATCTTGCCCTTGCACCAGTACTCCGCCTCTAGGCAAACGCTTAATATTAACTATGATAACATTTGGTTTGCATCTCTTTACTTCTGTGGCAAGCAGGGTTTGGTTATATTGGCCCGGAATGCCTTATATTATAACTGCGTATTGTGGTGGTTTTGTTTTTGTCACTGTATTATTGTTGGTTGTTAGTTTTTTTTTATATTTCTTTTTGATATGACAGTGATAAAGTCTTGGTCTTCCAATTCTTGATCACTGTCATTTTTTTCTTCATTATTATGTATATCAACATCCTTAGTGTTACTTTCTTTTACTGTTACATTATTGGGACTTAACCCTATTTTAATTACAGGAGTAGCTACCTCTACCTCAGTATTAGTAGCCATCACAGCTTCTTCTTCACATTGAGAGTTTTCCGAAGAATTAATTTCTTTAATTAATTTTTGCTTTGCTTTACTTTTTTTTAATTACATTTTTTGCTTTCTTTACTGTATTTAATTCCCTTTTTGCCAAGCTACAAAGAGTTAGCAATGGGGAATTATTGATATCATTGCCACCAGTTACACTTGACTTACCTGCATTAGTCTTTTGATGAGCCGTAACGGCTTTTCTCGCCATTTCCTTAGCCGGTCTTATAGGACCCGTAGTTGTTATTTTTTGCGGTTTCCCGCTCTTCTGTTCTCGATTTCAGCAGTCCTCTCTGATTTCTTAAAGTAATATGCTGCCTTGATAAGATATGTAGAAAGTTCAAATGCTTCTTCTTAAATTTTCAAATCAAATTCTTTTAAACCTAATTCGCTTCAAGCAAGAGCCAGACAAAGAACGTCCTATTGGTCTCGAGCCTTAACAAACCACCCCAGAGATAGCCCTCGAGTTGCTTTGTGCAAAATTCAAAAACAAACAAACCAACACATTTTCAACATTACTAGTTGTCCAGAATGCCCTTCGTCCAATGGACACGATCTCAGTAGGGGTCGCTAAGTGAGAGTAAACCAAAGAATGATACCTGAGAGTTACATAACTATTACGTAATATGAAACTTATTTCAACATCTCATGGTGACATAAATGTTACGTAAAACACTAGAGGACGATGACGCGCAAGTGAAACCAAAGAGCACATTGCTAAGCCTTCACGATGACAGACATAAGTTAAATAGGATTATGAGTTTGATAATAGGGTGTCTTAACAAGTTATTACATCATTAATTGTCTAGATTCAATTATGTGTTCCAAAAAATGCTAGTTAAACAATTATTTAAGCGACAGTCTTACTGCTTCACTTTGACGAAATAGTTTATATATGTTATTCCTCTTCTCGTACAAATATGATTTTTTAATTCTTGACAAATGGGTCTTATTAGATGCATTGTATATGTTTTACAAATCCCAGTTGTGTTGCTGTACTTCTGTTGGACAGCAAACAGATTTTAATTTGTCCCAGATTGTTTATAGCATACTTTGCACTGAGTATTTGCCAAATATACAATCATGTGATTATTATCACTGTACAGATCATTTATATTTGTTTTGTTTGGGGAACTTGTTTTATTTATAGTTATTTGATTGAATTTTTCACTATTCCACAAATATTACTACACTGGTCCTTTGGAATTATCCATAATAGTTACAATGTGTTTCAAACAGAAATTCATATCGAAGAAAGTGTGGCCGATGAATACTCTTTAGACTTTGATCTTTAGTTAGGTATCAAGTGAACTTTTTCAAAATCTCTTACATTTGAGACTGAACACCACCCGTAACTGTCATTTGTGTACGTGTAAAAATGAAACATAACATTGTATTTTAACATAGTTGGTTATCAGAGGAACTAGATGTTTTAATGAAAGAATTACTGCAGTTTGAGGTTTCATGAAAATAATAAAATCACAAAACATTTCTCATTCACCAATTTGTAATGACACAAAAACAGCTTCATTTACTAAGGTTAGGTAAGGATAAGAAACTATCATGTTTGATAAATTTAATTGTTTATATATTTGAACATTTTAATTGACATTCATTTCCGATTAGAGCACGTTAATTACTTAGAAGAAACTTAACACCAATCTGGCAGTGAATATAGCTAGGTAGATGAAATCTAATTTTTTTCTTACAAAAGCTAGAATAAAATTACTCAGTTATGCACCATTCCTCATAACGATACTTTTCATCTTTGTTTATAGTTACCTGAAAAGTTTTGCCTTTAGTCACCATGACAGCGATTTCAGTCTACATATTTATTTTTCTCTCCTACCCCTCAAACCAAGGATAACTTTTAAACCTACTGCACCTACATCACATGTCATGAAGCACTATTGTGTTAGATTTAACCATCACAAAACACATAATGATGTTAATGAATATGGCAAATTCACTTTCAGAACAACTTGATTATTTTAACTACTTTCATATAAAAGGTATTAAATGTACTAGCTATAGAACATAACAAACTAGTTAAGGATATGATTTTGTCTACGATAAAATTTAAAGTTAGACATATGCAGTGAACATATCTGAAATTTAATGTCACAACTTCAGGCATTCAAAAGCCTGTGTGCAACGTAAACCAGATAAGAGAGATGCTCCCCTGGTGGAACAGTGGTAAGATTATGAACTTAAAACGCTAAAATAAGGGTCTCGTTTCCATTTGGTAGCATGATGTGGTTTTATAACGAAAATACACCTGCATGATATAACATAATTACCAATTAATATGCAACTTAAAAATAGTTTGTCTTTCTAGTTTCACTCACTTTTCCAAAAAGTTTTTTTTTTCATTCCTTACCTAATTTTATTGTGCAACTTATTTTCACATGAGGTATTCTCGGATCGATCAAAAAGTTGACATGAAAATCTCGAGCTGGATCCAACTGTACACCACGGATAGTACTATCACCAAATGCAAGAAATGGAACATTCTTATCACCAACCACTTTGACAGGAGCACTCGCAGCACCTGTTCTAGTGCCTTTTTTGATTACTAAAGTGAAGTTGTATCTAAAAGAAGAAGGAAAAATATTAGAAATGCTAATGTCACAATCAAGTGGAAATTTGAAAGAAATATATAGTTTAGGCAATAAAAAGCTTATTTTTATAAATTTGATTTGAACGAGTAATAAAAACAAACGAACACAAGCCTGAAAAAATAATTGAATGTACACTGTTCTTTATCAATAAACCTCAACACAATATCACAATGTGTACATAAATATGAATATATATATATAAATATGCAGTAAAGACACTGTCGAATATTGAATAATGTTTTTTGTACACTAGACACGTAGTTGATTCTAGAAATAATTTTTCTAAACTTTATACTTATCATAATAGTTTTTGTACTTCGTTTCATGAGTCGTAAAACTTGTCATTCGCTTGGTATTCATTCACTAAAGAAGCACATAGCTTGTTCAACGTTCTTCTCTTTCATATCACCACAGAAAGCATTTGTGTGACGACAAAACAGTTAATTAAACATCAGACCAATTTGGATCACAGAAAACGGGACAAAATGTTGAAGAAAATTTCATTATTAGACAAAATATATAAATGTTTAAGAAATTCACAAACAATGTAGTACATTGGATTTTCGTGTTTCGTGGTGAGATAGCTTAATAGTCGATCCTTTACTAGATTTTCATACATTCTAAACACAATGTTGGGTTTTACTTTGTGTTTTGTGTAACAAAACTTAGTTTCGAAAATACGTTCGTTTCCCTTCGGTGGGGTGAGCAGGTAGTCCTTTGGGGTTTGCTATACGAAAAAAAAAAACACTCGAAAATACGTTTAAAAATAACATAACTACACTTATTTTTTACGAGAGCTTACTCCTCAAAATATTTTTGTTTTTCCCAGCATAGGATAAGATGGTTCTATGCTTATTAACACTGAACTGTAGTTCTTTTGAATGAGTGTCCTGGAGTCCCAAGAAAACGGAAATTAATTTCAACATGTGTATTTTGCTCTCTCAGTGAATCAACTTCTCATCAACACTATTATTTTTCAACGCTTCTACCTTCACAACTATAATTACTCTACCTCTCTACTCAGGTTTATTAAAATGAACTTTCAATAAAATACAATTAAAAAACTAACAAACAAAAAATATAAAACAAAAATAACATGACTCTGAGAACTTCGTCTTTGATAAATATGTACAATAAGTTTGTGGTTTTACAATGTCTTTACTTATTATATTTATTGTACTTTCATGTAAGTTTAAAATAGGAAATGAAGCAGCAGTATGAAGTGTATATAAAATATTAATTTTTGCGCAGTGTTTCAACGAAATCAGTAAGTTAAACATTAGAATTGCATTAGATTTTATTTTCAATCTCGGAAACACAAAGATAATTTTTGTTTCATTCAAGATTAATTTTGAATAATTAAGCAACAAAAATAATTTGTGAACCTCAGTGTAAAAGTTCTGACTGAATGAAGAATGTTTATATGATAATTAATAACGAAATTATAACCATATTTTTTGAAATTTGTTTCTTTGTTTTGAATTTCATGCAAAGCTGTACAAGGACTATCTGCACAAGCCGTCCCTAATTTAGCAATGTAAGAATCGAGAGAAGGCAGGAAGTCATCACCATCCAACGCCAATTCTTGGGTTACTCTTTCACGAATAAATAGTGTGATTGATCGTCTTTTTATGATGACTTCAAGGCTGATAGAGCTAGCATGTTTGGTGTGACGGGGATTTAAACCCACGACCCTCAGATTATATGTCGAGTGCTTGTACTTGGCCATCTTGGGTCTCTTTTCTTGAAAGAAAAAAACAATATATAAATTGTGATTATGGTTGCCAATATTGATTTTATATTTTAAAAACCCGTAAATTCCATATTACCTGACAAAACAAAATATGTTTAAGAATCCTTTATAAAGATTCTAATCCTTCAAGTTGTGTTATGTCCACACATAACTTTGTTTCTTATTTGACGGATTTAGAATAACTTAAAAGAGGAGTTAGGATACTTTTCCGCCGAAAATTGTTAGCCTCTCTATTTGTTTATCGATTACGATTTCTTTATACCCTCTCTGTAACATGGTTAGTTCAGATTTTTAGTGTGTTTTCTGCAATTTATTTCTTCCGAGCATATTTTCATTATTCTGAGAGCTTGACTCAGTTTATTAAAACCATAACTGATAAACTTAAAGCACTCCTCAAAGACAATAAAATAATAAAAAAAACCTTTCAGTATTTGATACTCAGATAAGCTTCTCCAGGTAAATTTTATCTCTTAGACAGCCGACCTTCAATCTCTTACAGAATTTGTCACACTTGGAAACTACTTTCACAAAACAATCAAGTTTACTTGCGATTGTTTGCCTTCACAGACTAACTCATTGACGTTGCAGTTTCTCTAAAAAATACATTTTAAAATCTGAATGGAACAAAAAGCCTACAAGCAGAATACAGTATCTTCACAATAAAAGCTGTTACCCTTCTCACACTAAACGAAATATTATCTGCAATCAAATTATTATAATAAAGAAAATATGCTCACATATAACAAATTACAGAAAACACACTAAGAATCTAAAACTAACTATGTCACAGAGAGGATATAAAGAAATCGAAATCGACAAACAAATTGAGAAGGTTTAAGAACATTCGACGGTAAAACTTCCTGAACTAAAGTAATAGTAAACTTTAAAATAGAATTCCTCTTGTTATTATTTACTATTTTAAACACAGAAATGTTTCATGAATTCTTAAAATAAGTGTTTGTTCGTTATGTTTCCAAATCAAAATAACAAGTCCACTATATTTATCTTGTTTTGGTAGAGATACATTTATATTCTTATCGAGAGTTATATGGACTGATGATGCATTATATGATGATAAAAATTAAATGTTTAAATTACCACAAATCTAGCTTAGTTCTAAAGTATGTAGTTTAAAACACAGACATTGAAATGATTTCGGTAAAGTTTAAAAGAAGTGTCAAAATGTATTATTATGATATTGCTGCAACTACAATTAAAAACGATTATTAAGATTTTTGCTCGATGTTATTCAATGAACTTAAGTTATGGAGGGACTATTCTTCTTAAAGTTTATTTTGTTGCTATGCTGGTCGTCTGAAAAATACTTCATTAATGTTAGTTTATCTTTACATGAAAGAAATATGTTGATCCAACTTCCGAACTTCAGTAATTCGAAATTGAGTGAAAATATTATCTTTCTAAGAAAATGAAGCAAAAATTACACTGATATATTAAAGGTTATTCTTGTTTCACTAAACAAAGAACGACATTTGTTTACTCAATAGAGATAAATTACGTAAACGTGACACTGGGTTTAGATATATAATATACAGCTGATTAAATAACGTGACTTCCATAACTAGGCATAGCATATGGTGTATGGTACAATATCGTCAAGTTTAAGTGTAAAATAAGTTAGTTTATTTCCACTTTCAAAGATGAATTTTCAATTAGGTAGTTGTCTTTATCAAGTGTATCAGTTTTTAGATTTAAAAGTTAAGCAATTTCCGATCCTCTGAAACCTAATAAAATAAGGCATTTACAATTAATACTTATATTTGAAGTGTAGTTTTCCACATGATCGCATTCTGCATAACAAGAGAAATCCAATCGGTATTTTAACGTTATAACCATTTAAACGTATCTTCGAAACATGAGAGACAAAAATTCTGGCCCTGGCATGGCCGAGTGCGTAAGGCGTGCGACTCGTAATCCGAGGGTCGCGGGTTCGAGCACGCGTCGCGCTAAACATGCTCGTCCTCCCAGGCGTGGGGGTATACAATGTGACGGTCAATCCCACTATTCGTTGGTAAAAGAGTTGCCCAAGAGTTGGCGGTGGGTGGTGATGACTAGCTGCCTTCCCTCTAGTCTTACAATGCTAAATTAGGGACGGCTAGCACAGATAGCCCTCGAGCAGCTTTGTGCGAAATTCCAAAACAAAGAAACAAAAATTCTGTTGTAAATCAAAATATTTATCAATCTGAATTTATCGCTTCAGTTGTACTTTTAACACTTTCTTCAATAAAGCTTTCCTTTTATTCATATTAAATGCACAAATTAACAATGTTATCTACGCTTCTTCACACTTTGTAAGAAAATAGTTTTCAAAGATTGTATCAAGTTGCATATCACGTTTTCTCATGAATAAAAATTACTTATAGCACACCTTCTGGTACAGTAGTTGACTCAAGAGTTTTGATATTATTTGGACCATATACAGGATCTCCTGAATCAGGAATGACAAATTTATGTTTGGTTTTCATATTTTTTTATTACAAGTTATTTTTTTCCATTCTCCAACTCTTAACACTAAGTAAATGCTCAATTCTAAGAATTATATGTTTACAGAATTCTCATAATCTATAAAAAGTGGAACAAGCCTGGACAATGCATTATATTATCTTAATAAACCAAATAAAATTACATTTTTATTTGCAAGTAAAATCTACTTCCAAGCCTTAGTGACATTCAAGAGGAAATATTAGTTATATTGAACCATATAATCATCATTAAGATAAATAAATGAAACTATAAAATGTTCAAATGCATTTGACACTAAAGAATAAGAAATATTTAGTCCCATGCAAAACAAATTAAAAATATCTCACTTACTCTTGTGGTAAAAGGGCACCTCCATCAATACAGAGTACACAAGAAAAAATGTCTTTAAGAGTTTATTCTAATCTCAACATACTTCTTTCTCTTCTGATATAGCACGCCAATCAATTTGTAAGAGAACACATCCATCTATAATACATTCGTTCTTGTTCCTTGCTTGGGTCATAGGAACCTGATCCATTTAGGCAGAAGGTTTGATTATGTGGCACAACTAAAGATAATACTCCTGTTCTTACCACCAGTGGGACTTCTTTTGTTCTGACAATGTGTGTTGCTTGGCTGAGCACTTCTAGGCTTATTACGTCAATTACAAAAATAAAGATATTGATTGTAAATATATTTATTAACAATATTTAGTAGCCTAAATCGATATTAATAGGTAGTACTAAAGAACAAGATTTATCATACAGCTTGATATCAAAGATCAAAATACTTCTCTATTTCAACTGAGGCTTGAAATGAATGATAATTTTAAGATTGGATATTAACAATCCAAGAGTTTAATAAATCTTCACTTTAAATTATCACCTGAGTGGAAGGACGAGAGCAACAAAGAATTTACACATTAACGTGTTACATGACAAAAATTTTGACTTCTTCAATATATTGGTCAACAGAAATATTGACAAAAAATTGTTTGTTTTTGGAATTTAGCATAAAGCTACTCGACGGATATCTGTGATAGCCGTCCCTAATTTTGCAGTGTATGACTAGAGGGAAGGCAATTAGTCATCACCACCCACCGCCAACTCTTGGGCTACTCTTTTACCAACGAATAGTGGGATTGATTGAAACATTATAACGCCCCCACGGCTGAGAGGGCGAGCATGTTTGGCGCGACTCGGGCGCGAACCCGCTACCCTCAGGTTACGAAGCGCCTGCCTTAACGCGCGAGGCCATGCCAGGTCCCCCAAAAATTGTACAAATATTTTTGTTAAGATGCTGTTGAATGTTTTAATTCGTCATTATAGTGACGAACTAGATGCTCGACAAACCTGAAGTTACGACATATTTTCTAGAAAAAAATATATCAAGTCGTGAGAAAGAATGTACTTGAAGTAAAATTACTCTGAAGATACGTACATTTAAAAATAATCAGTTAATGATCCAAGGTATTCGAAAAGAGAACCCTAGAATTACTCTTCTTTAACTGTAAATTTTTTATCTGAATTAATTTAATTAGCTATGCAAGAGACGTCTGGGGATTTCAGAACATTCTCATTTTAGGACATCACATAAATCAATTAGAACGCATGTATCTTTTGTCATTTTCAAAATAAGGATGCCCCCTTGTACATAGGCAATTTTTTTTTGCTGAACAATAACTTGCACTATCGTTTAGAAGCGTTGATAAGGCGTAGCAGCTTAATTCATAATTAGTTTTAAAATTGAGAAAATTTAATTATGACCTAAGATATTTGATTAACTTTATTACTAGCAGATAAATGCTGAATCTACGAAGCTAGTGATAATGTAAACCATTTAGACAAGGAGAAACTGAAGAACTGAACCACAATCGCTGTCAACTTTCACTTTGGATTCAACTTCGTGCGATAATGGACGATCCATAAAGTTATATTTAAAGTTGAAAGCCATGGATTCCAGAAGAACATGGCAATAACACTGGCAAGTTAAACAAACGTCCGTAAAAAATACATACCCAGCCATGTTCTCTGACGTTCGTTGAGAGAAATTACAAATGCGACATAGGATTGCTAAGAATACAACATACAATAAGACTCAATAAACTAGATTACGTGGAAACTCTCACAATGCACTAAAATATTTGGAAACATTACAGTAAATAAGCACATTAAGGTTTTTGAATAACGTGAAATACATGTAAATTTATTTAATACCTTTTGCAAAGGAGCTTAAGTAAAAATTATTATAACAGACTAATAAGATAAAACAAGGAATAAAACTAATACACATGCTTATTCAGTGCATCTTACAACAGCTGGTGAATATTGTAACGAGCTTACTGTTATATACTTGTTTTAATATCTGTTTTTCTTTCTGTTTAACATATATTTAGAAATGATTGTAAGTTATACTGGTAAATGTGTATCGCAAAAGTCCCGCCTATTCTCTAAAAGTTGCAGAAGATTCCTCAGTGTAAGAATCAACAATGTTTGTTTGACGAAAGCACTGGCGTATCTTCGAATGCCGTTGAAAATTAGAATTTCGAAAAACATTAACCAAGAAACATTATGTTATTGGTTTGTTTGTTTTTTTAAATTTCGAGCAAAGCTACTCAATGGGTATCTGCGCTAGCCGTCTTTTATTTAGCAGTGTAAGACTAGAGGGAAGGCAGCTTGTCATCAACACCCACCGCCAACTCTTGGGCTACTCTTTTACCAACGAATAGTGGGATTAACCCTCACATTATGACAACCCACACTGAAAAGGCGAGCATGTTTGATGCAATGGGAATAGGAACCCTCGATCTTCGTATTACGAGTCGAATACCTTAACCCACCTGGCAATGCCAGGCCTTGCTAATTCTAATATACTAGCAACCTCAGAAGATACAACGTTGTTAACGTTTACCAATCAGAAAACAACAGATATGAGTTCAGGAACATTAAAATATTTCATACATTGCAAAGCGTTTAACTTTAAAGAATCAACTTCGGATGTTAGTATTTTTACGACGACATTACTTATTTTCGTCGGGAAAAAAATTGCGTGTGAAGAGATAACTAGATAGCTTCCTGCTAAGTGTATGAAAGTGATATCGACTCAAAATAGTTCACTTATCGTAAATCGTCATAAAATATTCAGTTTCTAATTGGATGGAAGTCTCAATATTGTTTGTTCGTTTGTGAAACTTTTCTGGGTAAATCATTATTACTTTGTTTGTTTGTTTAAAATTAAATACACTTTGCCTACCACGGGTATCGAAACTTGATTTTCAGTGGTGTGGGTCTGGATATATACTGCTGTGCCAATAAGGGCCATTATGTGTAATAATCATCATCATAAATTGTATTGATGCTTATATATTGCAATATATTTGGATTTAGAAAGAATATTCTCTTATCAATCTTGTCGACACATCAAAAACTTGATAAATATCGAAACTCAATCACATCAAAATTAAAATTTAACAATTTAAAATCGTTATACATTACATAAACAATCGATAAATCGTCCGGAAAAAATTATAAAAAGTAATAACATGAAATTATATACATATACATACATACACATATACATACCTAATTTTGTTAATTGAAAAGTTACAGAAAAAGGTAGTTGCCTCACAAATATTGAAAAAATAACGTATTTAGCTACTACATCAGTGGTTTGTTTTTGTTTAATTTCACTCAAAGCTACACGAGGATTATCTGCGCCAGCCGCCTCTTATTTAGGAGTTTAAAACTAGAGATAAGACAAATAGTGGGGTTGTCCATACTTTATAATGCTCCCACATCTGTGAAAGCAAGTTTTGCAGATGAATTGGTCTGTATTATAAATTGAGTCTAGTACCTGAACCACTTGGCCATGCCGGGCCTATATGCCAATGGAAAAAGTACTTTTCCCAGATATTTTTAAAATTCCTGTTGTAAAAATTTAAAGGAGAAATAAATATTTAAATAATTACAGAAAGTTTTCTTCATGAGCAGATGTATCAAAGATTCATGATATTATTTTAAAAAGAAATAATACAAATCTTTGTTCAATCTTTTTTTTTCAACTTGCCAATCTGGTACCTTGAAAACAGGAATACAGAAGATGCACTAATTACCGTGGTTAATAAATTAAATCAATCAGTTAAAGTTGACAAGAACATGTGCTCTTTTCCTTTAGGCCCGGCATGGCCAAGAGTGACAAGGCGTTAGACTCGTCATCCGCGAGTTGCGCCAAACATGCTCGCCCTCCCAGCCTTGAGAGCGTTATAATGTGACGGTCAATCACGCTATTCGTTAGTAAAAGAGTAGCCCAAGAGTTGGCGGTGGGTGGTGATGACTAGATCCATCCCTCTAGTCTTACACTACTAAATTAGGGACGAATAGCGCAGATAGCTCTCGAGCAGCTTTAGGCAAAATTAAAAAAAAACTTTTATGCATATAAACTTTTTGATACAAAAGAACGTTTACTAAAAAAGAACCAGGTTTAAATTATTTTAGATCATATACACCTCAAACAGAAAACGAAATGATAAGTAGAAAGTATAAGTGATGGAATGAATATAACCACTGGATATCCTCAATCATCAATATTAGGGCCATTAATATTTTAAATATATTTAAATAACTCCTGTGAAATCAGGTTTAATCGAGAAATAGCAGGTTTTGCAGATGACTAGGTCTTTATTTCTGATAGAATTTCTCATAATTAGCTTATTAATATATTAATAATTTGATACACACATGAGATTTTCTTAAAATCTATAACACTTAAATGTAAATGAAACGGTCTAAATGATATTTTCTCTAAAATTTCTAAATAGACGAGAAGCAACTTTTTAGGTTATGTGTGGACTTCAGACAAGTAAATATTGTGACAATCGTGTCTTTTTTTATGTGAAACAACGAATCTTTGAACTTTTAGAAAATACTCATTGGTAATATACTATCTAGTTTCTGGCTACTGACAAAAGAAGGAAAGTAGATTTGAAACTGCTTTTCAGCTCTTGCGAAATATCATACGTATTTCATTTCATATCACTTGTTGTCTGAACGTGTTTGTGACTTTAAAGTCTGATAAATCTGACACTTTAAATAGTGCAATTAGAGTTGTGTATCGTGTATGTGGCTAAATTTATTTTTATTACACCTTAAAATCCACCTTCACAACTTTAGGCTGATGATTCAACATATAATAGAAGCAATCTTAAAATCCAAAATAAGGAAAATGTAAATTAACATGCACAAAAAAGAAATTTCACAGTCGCAAAATAGACACAATTAAGCTGTCCATTGATTTTGTACCTTAAATTGGTGAAAGAATGGTTGATATTAGTAGAAATTTATAATCATTTCTACACCATAACATCGAAAGTTTGAAGGTAAATTCTCTTATATTGCCATCTACTGTCTTCATGTATTAAAGCAGACAAGCACTTTGCATGGATGGAAAGATTTGATCAAACGTTTCTCTTGCTAATACATAATTTGAATGAAATACCATTAATGGTTTTTATTTAATATTGTCCATTGACAATAAATAATGAAAAATATTGACAAGCACTCCAATTGCACTAACGAGATATGTAGCATATAATGAAATGTAAACGTGAGCCTTTGATTAATGACTCCTAAATGCCAGTACTGTGCAAAAAGAAACAAAAACAAGTTACAGTTGTAAAAATGATCACACATAATTTTATTAATTCTATCGTGGAAAGTTAACTTTTGTAGTAAATTAAACTGCCTGTTGAATTGAAAAATGTGATCATGTACGATGTAGTACATTTGCAGCTGTTAAAGGTTATCATGCTAATAAGAAAGAACGAACATAACTTATTTGTAAAAGTTATCACCATTTCTACTTCTTGAGCTATTGTACAAAGATTTACTAGTTACAAACAGTTCCATCCTCGTGGATTTTCAGTGTTACTTTCCACCTCCAGGTGAAATCTTTATAAACCATCGGTTCCGCTTTTTATAGATATCCTTATAGTTTACCATCAGAATGATTTATGTGTACTTAAAACTACGTACAATCTCGTTGAGATGCTGTTAGTAAGGGTTTATATGTACAGATGGTTATTTTGATGATGATTGCGCTGTGGTATAATGCCTAGACACAGCTATATTAAACATTAAAACAGATTGATACTAAAATTTAATAATCTTGAGCACTTTAAACAAGAAGTTCTTGTCTGATTTTATTCGAATGTAACTTTTGATACTTGTTATAAATACCTGGAATTGTAATTACCTGTTACCATAAATTTATAAGTTGTTTGACCTTTGATAAATTTAGAGATTCTGAGTACAGGTCCCCATTCTTGGGGAAGATTGAAATCGCTGTTGTTCACACGCCAGTAATACTGAAATAAAAATAATAAAAAGTAAAATAAAATAACCACCTCACTGCTTAAAACGTATTATATTATCCTTAAAGTTTAGAGATTATACCAAACTTATCACCAGGAAGACACTATGGCTATTAAATACCAACTGTTGATACTTCTCGAAACGGAAATAACAAGTAGCGATATCTATAGTATTACAAGAAGAAATTAATACCATTGTTAAGTGGTTAAAATACACTACTAATATCGGTAACATAACAACGAGAAACATCATTTTTCCTGTCAAAGCGTATTCCAATGAACTATTACAATATTGTTGAACACTTTTGCGTTTTGTATGTTATATAATATTGTCTATTTTAAGTACCTACCCTGTGTATATTACACTTGATAGTTCTTTCTATTCTTTTGGATTTTACTTCAGAACCTAAATGCTGTTTTTGTTCCAATCAATATTGGTATATTTTACACATTCACCAACAACCGTGGTGGAATTCTGTTTTTATAGTGCGTGTTTAAACAAATAAAAGTAATAAAAATTTATCAGAAATGCAGAAGTCGATTTGACTGGGACATAATTGCACCAAATTATTAAAAACAACTCTGACGTATGTGCTTAGATGTTTCTAAACACCTTATGTTGGTGGAGCTAAATACCCTTTCTTAGAAATTTGTGCAATAGAAATCGTTTTGGGTTTGTTTCTGTTGCTGAGATGGATACAAATCTCATGCAGCGTTCCAACATACTTGTTCTTTTGTCTGCAAAATAACAATTATACAGCTTTCAGGCGTTGGTAATCCACTCAAAAATATGTTTATAAAGAACCTTGAAAGTTTGACTTTGAACTTACATTTTAGCCGAGATCTTTCTTAACAATATCATTCTCAATTTGTACACAGGAACCTAATTATGACGTTATCTCAGGCAGAGTTTGTATGTTTTTCTTCAGGACACAACTATCATCCTTTCGGTTGATATTACTAAAACAAATTTTCCTTCAAGCTCCTCTCCTTACCTCATCACCCTTTGTCATAACCAATATTCGTTTTACTATTTTTGTCTCAAAAAAATAGCGTGTGTATATATATATAATCTAGTGTATGCCTGAGCGATTTTTCTACTCAATTTGCCTTTGCACAAACAACTGTAGCGTAACCTTACGACCGAATGTCCAATTTTGGTGATATATTTAATCGTGTGATCAGTTGCTAACATTGAAGAAAAACAAAGTCTAATATGTAAATTCGTATTAAAACCATACGAGAAAAATCACATTGATTATTGATTGTCAAACGTATTACCATGACGTGGCAATAATTTCTGGAAATGAACAACAAAACATACTAACAGTCCCCACTGATTCAGTGACAGACACGTGGTCAAATTTATAACTAAACTTTCAAGTTTGGTGCCATTGGTGGGCACAGTGTAGAAAGTCCGTTATGTAGGATAAACAAAACAAACAAAAAACTTACACAATCCGTAAAAGAAAAATATTAACATTTCAACTAGCAATATTATTTCAACCACCAATACAGAGAAATAAAGAATTTTTGATATTTTGTTCAACTGACAAACCCGCTTCTTACTTAGTTACTGCTCCGGCATGACCAGATGGTTAAGACATTCGACCGGTAATCCGAGGGTCACGGGTTTGAATCTCCATCACACCAAACATTTTCGCCCTTTCATTCGTGAGGGTGTTATAATGTTACGGTTAAAACACATTGGTAAAAGAGTATCCCAAGAGTCGGCGAGGGGTGGTGATAATTAGCTGCCTTCCTTCTAGCTAACACTGCTAAATTAGGGACTGCTAAAGCAGAGAGCCGTCGTGTAGCTTTGCTCGAAATTTAAAACAAACCAAACATTAGTTACTTACAGTGAGAGAATGGATGTGACTGACGTTGCTACACCACGTAACTTCTGCAACTAATTTGTTCTCGGCCCATACACTGACTTCATCAGGACCAATTATTGTAACAGTCATCTTCTGATCATTTATCCGCATTACGTTGTGGAAATGGATATCGCTCTTGACGCCTATAATGTTTTCACTGTATATGGAAAACACATAGGTCAGTTCTGGTTCAAGCTAAAATGTAGAAAGAAATATATTTATAACATATTGTAAAACAAATAAAAACAGCTATAAAATACGAAAAGAGAAAAAGAAGAAGGAAGTAAAATAAAAGTACTGTATAAATATTTCTGTAATCTAAAAATGGACGTAATACATACTACACCAAAAACAACGTACAACCAGATGTCACTTGAATTGATAGTTTAAATACTAATGGTTATAATTGTTTCAAACTAGGTTAGCGATTTTGCAATATAAGACTGTTTCTAGAGTGATAGTATTTAGAATATCCGTATTCATAGACATACAAGATTGTCTACTATAATTTAATTAGTGAATTCATATTCAATCATCGGTGTCCTCTCGAAAGTAACATAATCACGTGTGCTTATCAACAGATGATATTAGTACAGTATGGTATTAATTAGCAAATATAGGGATGTCCAGAGGATGTAGTACTACAAGTTGAATTTCATTACATAGTGTATAAGGCTGTGCCAACAGGTTGTTACTCTGCTGCTTGTAATTAACTAAAACGTGGTTTCGCGTTCGATTAACTTGCATGACTTTTGACGTTTAACTGTAATGCATTATTATTTCTCGATATAAGTATTGTCTATTGGAATGCCAGTATATTTCTGGTGTTGTTTTCTACAAACTGAAATTGCATTTATTAAAATTCAAAACTGAATGCTTTATTTCAGTGCTGCTATATACAACAATAACTGATAGTAAATGATATGTTATTATTAATACTGTTTTTTGCTCTTTAGTAAATGAGTTGACGATTAAACAGCATAGAAGTATTTCTACCAAAATATATCATGTGAAGTTTTACCGATATCTCTTTATTATCTGGAGGATAGTTGATGTTCTAATAGATAATTGCGCATCTTACAATTACCTAGTATGTGGATTTATTTTTAAAAAACATACTTCCATTGTGCACAATAATTTAGCATGTGAGTTAATTTTCAAAAGTTGTGCTAATATTTTGTAGACGTTGACATTTGAATTAATGTTGATATGTAGAATATCTCTTGGTAGAGTTGTTCCAACGCAAATTCATCGTTTTAAAAAAAGGCCATGTAACAACCATTTACAAAAAATATTCATGAACTTAGATAACACAGATGTATTCAGCCCTGAAATATGGAATTTCAAAAACGGTAACATCATTTCTTCCTAATAGCATTGTAAAACTAAAAAAAAATATGGAAAATCTTCAGACACTTGGGCCATAGAAAAGAGCTCTACATCAAGTTCTAATCCGTTCGTAATTCACGAACACAAAGGTGACCAGCAAAGGCCATTAATGTTCCTCGGCCAACAGTGAGAAATATAATAAAGAAGGATTTCTGTCTGAAAAGAAAAACGACACAAATTGCTTTCATGACATATCTTTCAACCATCACATACGACACGCAGTCAGACAATGATAGAGATATTCATGATATTCCACGCAAACACTTAATGGGCAAGTCATCAGGTGCAGCACCAATGAATTTCTTTGCGAACTGACAGTTGAAACATCTTTCATATCGTCGTGTTTAGCGGTGATCTTAAAGATTATAGCCTTACAAAAACGGTAGGTTTAGTTTACAACAAATGCGATAAAATTATATGTTAGCAATAAGTTTGTGGGTTGAATAATCACAATCATGGCTTGACTTGTATATGGCTCGGAGAAAAAATGTATGAGGCAGCATTAAAGGCTTATATGAAAACTAAAATGTCAAAAAGTGACCAAACACGAAGGCTGAATTGTAATGAATAATACAAAACACTTGATGCAGTATTCTCCAGTTATATGGCGGCAAGAAAACAAAGTGTTAAAAGATATATCTTTAAAACAAACAGCTTAAAATAAAATAAAAACTAATATGTAGTACAACACACTTGCGTATAATTTGTCTTTTCTGCAATAATGTTTTGCACTGTTTTAAATTTACCATTTATTAAAAACAGCTTGTTCTTTAAGACTTTTAAATGTGTATCTAATATGCATTTTCATAGCAATTTAGATCACTGAGTGCATAAGTACATACATATATTAATATACTTAATAGAATAGTGTTAGTTTAAAACAGTCTTTACATTTACAAATAACACCATATTTGTATCCACAGAGGTATACTTATTATAATCATCAACGAGTTTACACAATTGCTTGTTTGATATAATTCACACAAAAGGTCTTAAAAGTTATTTATATCAGCTTCTATATATTTCGATAACCTCTAATTTAGACTTATAAAATTCAGAAAACATTGAATCTAGCTTTAACAAATTCAGCGTCAAGAACTTGTGCGTGTAAGTGACAAATACATTAAAAAGATAAAGAAGTAAGTGTTTTGTGTTAGATCCATGTTTTAAACTTCATAGCTTAAGATACGTACTTATGAGGATATCTATTTAACAATATTATCATCGTAAATGACACAAAATATGCAATGTAACAACCGGTGATACACCCTTCAACTTTAAACCAACGTGTAGTTAAATTAAAGATGCACTATATAAACATCCGTCATCCAAATAAAAATGCAAAATACAGCTGTATGCCAAGAAAGAAGAATAAATCATACAATATTACACAAGGTCTGTTGAAGTAATTATTTGTTTCATGAAATATAAATGTATTAATAGTACCAGTTGTCATAAAAAGAACTGTGACAATTATGAAATTACCGCTCACAATTCTTAAATTTATACATTGTACTTAAGGCATTTAATTTCAAAATCCTCAGTGAGGAAACGTAGAAATGATTTTTTTTCTTTTCTCATACTAACGTTTTGAAACAACTTATTTATAACAGTACCTGTGACGTGTAATAAGGAAAACTAGATTTTAGTTAATATTAGTTTCATCAATGTCAATAAAAAGCTTAATTTGTAAAATTTTGATTCTGAATTTTTCCTTGTTATGTAGCAAGAGCACCATCCATATGGGCATTTAAAAATTATTTCCTCAAATGCAGAGTTTACAATGATATTCTAAAAAGCACATAACTGCTCCGTTTCATTTTACTTTCTTTAAGTTATTTCTAAAGCTCTCGGAAAACTGCATAAGATAACCTAAATTAAATAAAAAATGTAAAATGTTAGAAATATGTGGATTATTCACATTGCCAAGATCATACATATTAAGACACCAAACATTTTTTAGATTACTTTAACGTACTTGATTAGGATTGATGTTCAAAATGGCTGACAGACTCAATGTATCATAACTTTCAATCATGATGAATATTAAACTAAATTATTCACGTTGGGTTTTATGTCTGGATGAACATATATATATATATATGTATACCTACCTATGTATATGATCAATACATCCATGTTTATCCGTGCATATTCATGATATTTTCATCTGTATTTGTGTATTGTAACAACAAATACTCGTACAGCAGTCTTGATACAAAATACAATTATTTAAGCCTAATCTGAGTCAACCACACCTGTTGGTCATTATAAAATGTTTAGGACTAACGTTGAAGACTTTTTTTTAACAGTGCTAGTGATCAACTTTATTTAAATTTCTCGCTCTGAGCTTTTACTACTCTATACTAATTTTCATAGGCTTGATAGTCAATGGTATTGTTGAAAAACAAACCATAATTTTGCAGTGTTGACGAAAAATGAATTGATAAATGTCCTACATTGTACAAATAAAACAACACACCACTAATTAGCACTACGAAAAAAAAGAAAAAGTTGGGGTGTGTGATCACAAGATGTTTATGATGTACTATTTCAGTCTATCTATAAAATGTTGTATACTTTAAGTTGTTGAAATTAACAATATTAACGGTGTACTCTAAACTATAATGAAGAAAAGGCTCACTGTTTGTTTGTTTGTTTTTGTATTTCGCACAAAGCTACTCGAGAGCTATCTGTGCTAGCCGTCCCTAACTTCGCAGTGTAAGACTAGAGGGAAGGCAGCTAGTCATCTCCACCCACCGCCAACTCTTGGGCTACTCTTTTACCAACGAATAGTGGGATTGACCGTCAAACTATAACGACCCTACGGCTTAAAGGGCGAGCATGTTTGGTGATACCGGTATGCGAACCCGCGACCATCAGATTACGAGTCACACACCTTAACACGCTTGGCCATGCCGGGCCAAATGGCTCAGATGATATAGTTTATATTCCAAGAACAGAATACTAACAACTTTCAGAAAAAAATATAATATATACCAAACACAACAAGAAAGTAAAAAAAAATTACATCACAGTAAAAACTATATATTAATGCTACGTAATAAATGTTCCGTAAATCAACATTGTAAAATTACAATAAGATAAAACTGTTATTGATTTACTAGAAGATTATTAGTTTTATATTGCTTTTAATATTGTCTGTTAATTCAAATTTCTAAGCAAAATAACACAGCATATATGGTGTTTTCAGCTGATATTTAGTGTTTTCTTTATTTTACTGATAGCTGCTGTCTTAAACATAATTAATGTATGCAATCATACGCTTTCAAATCAACAAATACTTATTGGTAAGTTCTACTATTATGAAACTGCGGACTCAAACTGATTAAAAAATAGGTACCTCTTCAACAGGGATTTCCAGAAATGAGGTTGTACTTTCCAGGACATCAAATATAGTTGATAAATTTATTTTCAAACAACAAAAAAGCGAAAGAAGATTATTTTAGCTCAAATTTCATTACAATTTAAAAAAATCACTGTATGACACTTGGCTTACGATAAAAGTACACTTCAATGTAAAGATGATGACAGTATGAATTCTATCTGTGGATTAATTTGCAAAACAAGTGGCATAATAACAATAATTTTAAAATAACTGACTGATTTATAATTAACAATCATTATCGTCCGTATTATATTTCTATAGATGCTCTTATAACTTGAACTCTAGAACAAAATTGATGATTACGAAATAACAAACATTCGAAAATTGGATAACATTTGGGAAAAGGTTGAAATTTGTATGAATGTAATAAAGGAAACTTTAATCACCAAAACGTTTCATTATCTTATGCACTTTCAATTTCATCGTAGATAATAAAAATTACCACAAACTAACCACTTCGAAAATCACTGTACAACACTTTTAAAACGTGGTTGGAAAAACTTTACTTCAATTTTACTTTTCAAAATGATACCAGTAATAATAAACCAACAAATTTAAACATTGACAAAAATGCATCAGAATGATGCTGCTTTTTGATTATAAACTTTGAAAAAATTTAAAATGATAAAACGCTTTTCACTAAACCTAATTCAAATACTATTTACTATCAGTTACGTTTTTATTTAAATAATTCATGCAGTAAATTCATTATCTTATGGTACAAACGGTTTGACCGTAGGAAGAAAGCTTGATCAAGAAAATAGTAATTATTCGTTACAAAAACAGCGACTACAATAACTGATATCAGAGTACGACGATGACAATCAATATTATGGAATACGATGTTGAAATTATTTTGATAAATAAAAATAAACTATAGCCTTGGTTTAGAATTGTTTTCTTATCATGTATGGGTGAAATTTCAACATAATTTAAGGTAAAAAATTCAAGATAAAACGAAATTCCTAAAAGTAAACTTGAAAACTATAATGTTTAGAAAAATAAAACTGATGCAAACAAATCATCAAAACACAAAATAATATAATTTAAAGTTTATACCCTTTGTGAAATATGTAAAAACATAATATTTAAAAATAATATTTAAATGAAATTTTCTAAGGTATTAGCTTCTAAAATTGTTGTGATGTCTTTTCAATTGAACATATCACTAAGAGGGAGATAAAAGGACGAAGATGAGTAAGGAAAATAAAACAGGCAGAAGTTATAGGCCATATAACCCACAATTTTCAGAAAATGCCACCACTCACCGTCAGCAGAAACTTGTTCATTGAAAATTCCCTCAACTGCTGCATTACTTAACAATAGTAACACTGAATCCTTACATATATATATATATAAGCATTTTTGAGAGGAACTCAAGCTAAAATTGGCTTATTACAAACAGAGATAATAACATTATTAAAAAAATAACATCGAACTCAACGACCACAGAATATTCGCCATTAATAATTGCGATTTAAAAAATAAATAAACAAAACTTATTTCGAGCTTTACTTCAACTTTAGTTTCTAATCACAGACCATCTAAATTTTAAAAGAATATCATATTGAAACAAACGTTGAATAATTACTCTAACCCTTCAAAATAGCCGTGATGAATGATAAATAATTAAGTGTCAAGTTTCCCATCAAGGATTGAGCATAAAAGTAAAGTATTTTAGAATTCTCTTTCGAATTTCGCGAAAACTATTTGAAAGCTATCTGTGGTAGCCATTCTTAATGATGAAATGAGACTAAAGAGAAAGCAGTTCACTCACCACCAAACTAACGATAATAATGAATACTTTCTATCACTTTGAAGTCTGATGAACACAAAGCCAGCAACGACTATTTTATTTATAATAACAGAATTATCATCAAAAGGCGATTAACTATAATCTCTCAGTTCATAATAGTATGGTTAATTATAAACCAACACATCCAGAAAAAAATTGTCATCTTGCAGCACAGCGGAAAATCTAGGGACTTACAGATCTAGAAACCCGATTTCGATACCCGTGATGAGAACGGGACAGAGAACCCACAATGTAGCTTCTCTCTTAACAACAAACAATTTATAAAATCATTGAGAAAAAGTTTACCAATGACGAAAAATTACTTTATGTTTTAAGATATTTGAAAACAAAATTAAGCATTTAAAAATATTAATAAATCACTTTACATTTCAGTTCACGTTGATAACTTGGATCATTGATGTCGGTTTCTACATTAAAAAAACACATACAGTTGACCCTTACCCTGTTGTTTATAAGTTACAATTGAAAAATTAATCTTAACTTATGGTCATGGTGTTACAGAACATATCTTGATGACTTCATATAGTTTAGTTGCAAGTTATACACGTATTTAAGTTTTAAAATCACACAAATAAGATATATTGCTTTGGGATTTCAGCTACTGATCAGGTTTGTCTTTCAATTCACAAATTACCCATCATGTAAATTATTTAGTCCTACCTTTGTGGTTAGGTGTCATTGACCACTTATAGTTTAGTCCAAATACTCATCCTCCTACTGTTTCTGATACGTGTATTTGTAGCATACCAGAGCATACTTTTTCTGGCCCTTCTACATGTAGTATTGGTTTGACCTAAAACGCCCAGAATAGTAATAATTTAAACTTCTATGAGCTCACTTACCATCAGATAATTACTTCATATTTATTCTAACAGTAAATTTTTAATATTTTAAAATAAAAAATATTTGTTTTCTCACCAAGATTTCGATAATACATCAGAACTGAAATGTTAAAATTAGCGAAACTGAACTAAAAGAAGCTCATCGTCAACAGTAGATAAACAGGCAATTACACCATGCTTCAAATACTACTGTTGTGTACCAAAAGTGTCTCACGTGTTTTCGAAAAGAAACCCTACTCTCTCTGCTTCCTCCTTCCATATTTCGATACGTAAAATATATTTTGTAAATTTACGAAAAAGCACACCTGATTCATATCAGAACTTTCTTATGAACGATGGTTTGAGTTTTTCTTCAGTGGTAAGGATGAATAAGTTCTTACAGAGAATATTTAGATTATGTTATGCATGTATAAGTACCCGTTCTTTTGAACAGAAGTAGCTTAGCTGTATTCGTCCTGTCCTTTATCATCCGTTCTCAAATATTAACATTTCAAACGTTAATATGAATGTGATATCATGTTGGATTTGCTTTAGTATAAACTTGATATACTGTTCGGAATCTGATACCATATTTACATTATGATATTGATTTCCTGTATGAAATATACGAAGAAAATGCAATAATTTATTTCATTGTTCATTAAAAGGGAAAAAAAAAACGTTCATGCATCGAAACACACAGTGGAAACAAAATAGACTAAAATGTATTCGCTGACTTCACTTTAATATCACATTACACAGTAAGTACCATAATTTAACCTTACTCTTTTTACATAATCTGTATTATGACATTTGGCAATTTAATTTTACACGCTAAACCTTCTGTTTACTTTTTTCACAAACAACATTCCTATATACCGTCCTTATGCACGTGAGATTAAATATACTATGTATTAGTAGTTATGCAGTTATTGATACATAACTAAACAGGTCTACAATTCTATATTCTAAATGATAATTCAAATCCAAAACAAAATGTCAAAAGTACATTAATTTATTTGTGTAATGCATGTGTTAACGACAAAATTACTTGGTCTTCTTGCAAACGATAGACTCGTATATCAACTAAAAATTGGCATTTTGCCCGCCTTCAGGATGACGGAAGAGTAACATGTGCAGTGAAATCGATGGACAAACAAGCAAATAATTAGGGAGATGGTGACTTTTATATACAGATTATTCTAAGTCTTCAAAATTCATAAGGTGCTAGGTTACAAATACAGTTTTTTTTAACTGTATTTGAGGGATTTGACATGACCCATCTAGCATGATGAGCTTTGGATTGAAAAAAAATGCATTGTTGAAAATGAATTCTTTATTGTATACTCTTATTTCCATTCTGTTAAATTCCAAAAACACTAGATGAAGGAATGCAATGTCAAAAATATAATGAGCCTAACACTAATGTTTAATGCGAAGTAAACTTTTTCGTTCTCAACAAGAGTTTTCAGGAAACATTCTTGCATTTGTCAGAAAACATTTTCTCGTGTATTTTCTTTAAAAAAACACACCTTTTAAGTGGGTTTATAATTCATTAAGGTTTTGTTTTCACACATCCTCAGTTCGAATTTCTCTACGCACTTCCTGCTACCTATGATTAATTCACAAACCTTCTATATTTTATTGAACTTTCATAACTTACGTTCTTCTAAAGGAATTTTCTTTAAATTTTGAATGATGTTTACTGAAACTGATTTCTGCTTATTTATTTTTAAAACTAAAGGTAATGACCTAAATAAAGTTAATAACATGAGCTTAAAAAATCAGGAAACAATGAGCTGTATTGCTGAAAAAATGTAGCAATTTATCAGTAAGCTTACACAAACATCCTTTTTCCTGAAACAATTATTTCCTTTCCAATGACATAAATTTTAGTGTTGAAAGTGAATGAGCCTCTCATTGGCACAGCAATATACCTACGGACTCATATCCGCTAGAAATCGAGTTTCGATACCTGTGGTGAGCAAAGTGTAGTTAGTCCATTGTTTAGCTTTGGGATTAATTCTGAACAAATGAATCTCTTGAAGTATTTAAATATCACTTATCGACTTATTTTCTCAATTAAATGTGGTGAAAATATCGAAACACAGAGATATTAAATTACTTAAATCGAAATTACAGCATTGTAGATGTAGTTTTGAGAAAATATCAACACAGAAAGTGTTACTTGTGTACTTAATATTAAAATCCGAAAAACTTGAAACACTACGATAGTATTCTTCAGAATGTAATTTAAAATAACAAGTATCAATAACTTAAGAAGAAATTAACTCATTTTCACTCTTAAAAATGATTAAGTTTCATTGAACAAACTTCAAAACAATAACTACTTAAATTAGAAAAAAAGTCTATAAACCACTTGTCCTCTTATTACAATTGTCATTATAAGTTGCAAAAATACCGTATTTTCCGGTTAATAAACCGAATCGCCGAATAAGCCTAGGCCAATTTTCAGCTCTGAAAATGAGGGTTTTTCCTTATTACCGTCCAATAAGTTGAGGCCATTTTTAAGAAGTGACAAGTTTCTTCAAATCGATTTCTTCGTCTCGTTTCAGCGTCAGAATGTATGTTGTGTGTGATCATTGGCGTTCTGTAGTAAAGCAGAACGTGTCGTATTGAGATAGAGATGGAATCAATATGTCATTCGTTATTGGCTCCACTCACTGTAATTAGGTAACCAATGAAATTCCAGAATTTTTACTCAGAAATTAAAATCACTAACCCAGGGTATAAATTCCAGGGGTATGTAGTGGGAGTTTATCAATGTACCGTCAAAAGCCAAAGATGTCTACACCTGCAAAAAGAAAAATGCGTTATGATGCTGCTTTTAAACTGAAAGTAGTAGAGCTAGCCTTAAAAACCTCAAATATGAATGCCGCTCTCCATTACGGTATTTTTTGGTCCAAAGCTGGTGATCGGCCAATAAGCCGACCTACAAAATCAGGTTCAAAATTTAGGGCCAGAAATTCGGCTTATAAGGCGGAAAATACGGTATTACCCTTAACAGAACTCCATAATGTTGTGTGATAAAAGAACTTCACGAAGCACATCTTTAAAAGCTAGACTACCATTGACTGAATTGCATGACATATCTGCCTGTACATCAAACAGAAGGATGATATCTCAAATTTTTAATTATCAGAAAAAAGAAAAACTTGGTAAATTTTCTCCATATGACGTTGCGTGTTTGAAACTAAAATTGTCTTTTTTTATTGAGATTTAAAATTATAAAATGTTTATCACTAAAGATTTATTTTTTTCTATATAAAAGTGCATCAGTAAATTGGTATATACATATATCAAAAATATTTGAATTACTAAGGTAGAGGGATAAATATTTCTAACATAAAGTGTCCGTTTATGGTTCGACTAGAGCAAACGATAATAGTTAATGTAAGGATTACTGTATTCGTCTTAGTACAAATATACAAATAATTACCAAACACTTTAAAATGACAATCAGACATAACGAATTACAATTAAAGTAACTTCATGCACATTATAATAATGAATAAATAAAGATTAATCTGCATATAATAAAACAAAAAATAACAGCAGTCAATGCAGATCTAGTATCTAGTTAAGTACAACAATTTGAGTGAATATTGCTTAAAATACTTTTCGACTTGAATGACACAACATCATTCTGAGAGAATAATCATAAACGAAAAATATCTGATAACGGTCGAAACATTATAAATCTAATTAATACAACCTATAAACTTAAAAATCCTTACTTGGACATACAGTGTTGAATAAAAATATCTCTGTTGTAATAGTGAAGCTAAGATGTGATGAATACAGTACCAAAAATGTGCATATAACTGAAGACTGGAACAGTTCAGAATCACAATCAAATTCTATTGACAATTTAGTCATAACGTTGAAAACATTAAACTGCAAAATGTTACACATGACTACAAGATTGTTCACTTGAAAACAATCTTGTATTATGGCGGATTTAATATAATATTTTTATTCTAATATCTACGTTTTACTTTAATACATATTTAGAAACATATGTAACTGTCCTTTAAATTTATAGAAAATTATCGAGTGTAAGTATCAACAATGTGTTTCACATCTTTGCCAACTCAACTTTACAGAACCTCACCTGATAAGTATATGAAGAAGCCGTCACAACACACGGAGAGACAGTGAAATATTCTTGGTATGTTAGAGTCAGTATATTATAAACCTCAGAAGCTATAATTGTGATAAACGCTTATTAATCTGAAAACTTCAGTTATTGAATCAGGAACGTTATAGACATAAAATATTACAAATTGTTCAACTTCAAAGAAGTAACTTCGAAAGATAATATTTCTACAAGAACATCAAATATATTTCGCGGGGAAAATGAATTTGTTAATCGCGTCAGAGCTGTCAAGAAATAGAGAGATAGTTTTCATGCTAAAAAGTGTACCTGTGTATTGACATAGAATTAATTTTGTTTTGTTTTGTTTTTGGAATTTCGCACAAAGGTACTCGAGGGCTATCTATGCTAGCCGTCCCTAATTTAGCACTGTAAGACTAGAGGGAAGACAGCTAGTCATCACCACCCACCGCTAACTCTTGGGCTACTCTTTTACCAACGAATAGTGGGATTGACCGTACATTATAACTCACCCATGACTTAAAGGGCGAGCATGTTTGGTGCGACGGGGACGCTTGGCCATGCCAGGCCTGAATTAATTCGTTGTGCGTGAACCGTCGAAAAGTTGGTTGGTTGTTTAGAATTAAGCACAAAGCTACACAATGAGCTATCTGTTCTCTGCCCACCACGGGTATCGAAACCCGGATTTTAGCGTGTAAGTCCGCAGACATACCGCTGAGCCACTGAGGGGCCCGTCGAAAAGAGATTCAGTTTCAAATCAGATAGAAGACTCAGTTTTGTTTATAAGTTTCTAAAACATTTGTTTGCAAATCATTATTTGTAATAACCTTTATTGCAATTTGTATTGGTGTTTGTGTATTAAAATATGATTGTGTTAAGAAACAAAATTGCGTGTAAGAATATCATCGGTAAATACAAAAATGACATAAATATTAACATTCAATTAAAATCTAAATTAAAATTAATATTTCTGCTAATTTTAAATCGTAATATGTTGCATAATAAATCGAAATTCATCCGAGATAAATTATAAAACGTAACAGAAGACATTTTAAAATATAGTTAAATTATTTTGTAATATTAAAAGAAAAAAATTATATGACACGAACAAACAAAGTTAATATATTTGCAAAGTAACGACTAGGTTTTTTACCCGAAGGTGACACACTACATACAATTTGAAAGTAACTACAACAACAGCGATCTTTAATGACCGTTTTATGAGGTGGCGTCACATGAACGACTTTGGTTTCAGCAAACTCTACTGTCATATTTGATGTGTACTTGAAAGCAGATAGGAGGGATATAAAGATAAAGTTTCCAAACATCCTGCAAGATGGCACTGCAAGAAAAAATATGTACAAAATGATAAAAGGCTTAATATGGTGCAACCCTTTTTCTACGTATCCTACTAGCATGTACAAAGACAATTATACTTATATTCTGTAAAAATATTTTTTATATTTAATGAAATATATGAATATAATCAATTTTAAAGATAAAAAATATCATTTCATAAACCTGTTGAGATAAAGAAATATAGTGGTAAAATATGTTCATGCATTCATTAATACTTAATTAAAAACAATACAGAACAACTTGTAAGTACAAAAAGTAACCAGTTAAATAGCTATAATAATATATGTTTTTAACTCGGAGATGGTCTGCAATATTTACCATTGTTTTAAAAGACTTGGTGATAGTTGACCAATTTACAACTTCACAAGAATTTCACAGAAAATTTAAACAATCTTAAAAGTGCAAGTTTTTCGTTGTAAAAACGTTTTAGTCTTGCTTATTCATAAAATCAACATAGATATTAATCTGTAAGAATAATTAATATTTCATTTTCACACTCACCATTAACACCTAACTGTTGTAAAGTCGTTGAAGTGAAAATGAATTAAGTAGACCAATCACATGTTTGTAAATGAGTGCTGGTGACTTCCGTCTAGACGTGTTGTCTCGTGCAAGAACGGATATGCGTGTATAGCTCTGGAGTTGTATGGAAATTGCGAGATTGTTCGAGAAATAGGCCTATCGGTATAAAAAACACGGTGACGGGAGAGTCATCAGTCATCAGTTTTATTCGAAGACAAAGAGTGAGATTCAGACACCAGTTTCATTTCAAAAGAGGAGAGTTAGTTATTTGAGAAAGATTAAGTGTTTGCTGTGAATATTCAACTTGGATTTGTGATTGAAATTAGATGTACGGAAGCCGTGATTTTATTTCGTCAATCTCTACGATACATCTGAATTACTGCTTGAACTGAGAAACGGCGATTTCATTGAACTGTGAACTGTTTCGGAATCTCTTCGTGGGACCAAATTCACACCCTAGACTGGAATTTGAGACTTTAATTTTAGATCATTACATTAGATACAGGCCAGTACCGTTTTGATTCATATTATATAATAATTGTAGAGATTAATATCAAACGTTAAGGCCTGGCATGGCCGAGCGCGTTAAGGCGTGCGCTCGTAATCCGAGGGTCGCGCTAAACATGCTCGCCCTCCCAGCCGTGGGGGTGTATAATGTTACGGTCAATCCCACTATTCGTTGGTAAAATAGTAGCCCAAGAGTTGGCGGTGGGTGGTGATGACTAGCTGCCTTCCCTCTAGTCTTACACTGCTAAATTAGGGATGGCTAGCACAGATAGCCCTCGAATAGCTTTGTACAAAATTCCAAAAACAAACAAACAAACAATCAAACGTTATCTTGATTTCAGTCAGTTCTCCTGTAATCACAGCTTCAATCGCCAGTGAGGCTGGAAAGCTGTGTCTAATATATGCTTTACTATTACTTAGATATCTGTGAAGAACAAAGATCATTACACACAATAATTATATGATGCATTAAAATCTACAAAGATGAACTTTATTTGTATATCTAAGAATCATAAAGGTAACATTGTTTCTAAATTCTGTGGAAAATACAAACATCCATTTTCTATAAACAAGCGCAAAAAACAGTTTTACAGTATTCGAGAAACTGATTAAAATAATCTGAAATCAAATTTCCATATTGCGAAATAATCAGTATATTTTGATAATAAATTAAAACTTTACTTCTTTAGCAACCATTTGCCTCAATTATAACGTAAAATCGAACGAAATATTCTACATAGTCGAAGCATTTCATAATTGAAATAACTTATCAAATAAACTATAATACGTATTTGATGTTAATCTAAATTTGTTTTTCTACAATTAATAATTTCTGATTGTAGAGAATGGTAAAACGTTATTAGTACACTGAAAATAAGCTTATTACCTGGGTTAGGTTTGTCTAAAAACCAATTACTAATTACCAATGTCTCTTGGTAATTGGTAGTAGACAAAAAAAAACTTAGTTCAATAAATACTTCCAGTAAATCTTATCATCTAATAATTTCTAAAAGCCATCGGCTTGAGCGAAACATAGGGAATATCGAGAAGGAAGGCAGCAAAGAGTTTTCTTTCAAGAAAGAAAACTCACTACTAATTTAAAGATAGTGTAAGGTCAGTCGTGATTTTAGCATCACATAAATATTAGAATGTAATTTGTGTTAGTCAGTCAGAAACCATCTCATTTTTCGTAGTACATTTTGCTACATACAACGAAATTCACCATTGGCTGCTGATACAGGAAACACACGTTTGCGTGTTGTACTACATTAAAAAAAATTGGTTGATTTGGAATTTCGCACAAAGCTACTCAAGTGTTTTCTGTGCTAGCCGCACCTAATTTATCAGTGTAGGACTAGAGGGAAGGCAGCTAGTCATCTCCACCCACCGCCAACTCTTGGGCGACTCTTTTACAAACGAATAGTGGGATTGACCGTACATTATAACGCACCCACGACTTAAAGGGCGAGCATGTTTGGTGCGACGGGGATGCGAACCCGCGACCTTTAGATTACGAGTCGCACGCCTTAACACGCTTGGCCATGTCGGGCCTACCTTGCTTGGTGGATGCGTCCTACGTGCGACGAAAATCAAAGTATTAGGCACCCCCTTTCCTCACAAAGTTTTATGCTCATAACTCTAAAGCCAACGTTGAGGTGAAGTAATTTTATATTCTTGTACACTGCTGGTTCCTTCAACCCAATTTCCTGACAAGGAATGAAAGAAACGACAAAGATGACAAACAAAAAAATGAGAGATTGGTTGTTCAGTTGGTTGTTTAGAATTAAGCACAAAGCTACACAATGGACTATCTGTGCTCTGCCCACCACGGGTATCGAAACTCGGATTTTAGCGTGTAAGTCCGCAGACATACCGCTGAGCCACTGGGGGGCCAAAAATGAGAGAAGGTAAGGCCTTCCTTCGCTCAGAATTTATTTATGATGAATTAGTTCACGAAACGTTTTTTTCAGTATCATATTTACAAAACTGTTATTTCTACGATACATATCCGGTTTGTATACGCGATAGTTGTGTGTAACGTGAAACCTAAATTTGGTAATAATGAAACGCAAACTGAAAGAAAGTTTGAAGTACAACTGAAGGCATAACGTCTTCCACGATTCCATTATATGTACTTTTCATCATTCGCAGTCTTCAGTTTGTACAAACGAAGAGAGAAAAAGTTGAAATTATATGTACTTAGAAATTCAGAACAATATGGCAAACTGAGTGTAAATATATTATTCAGAATATGAAATAGTACGATATTTTTGTCCAATGGTATTTCACATTGTTAACTGCTTCACGTATTTTTAGAATATTTAGTGATATGGGAATTCAATTATGTTGCATCATGACACTCTATTTGATAATATATGAACTAAACACAGTGGGACTTAGTATAACAGAACGACAAAAACAACATAAACGTTCTTCCATCTATTGAATGTAAAGATTACTGCAATTTCTAATTATCTTCCTAAGATGTACTAGTAGATGTACTACAAAATCGTTTTACCATCTATTGAATGTAAAGATTACAAGAATTTCTTATTATATTCCTAAGATGTACTACTGCAAGCGCCATATTTGAGCAATTTATGAACTTAATATTGATCAATGATATCTGGTTTTTGATGTAATTATAAAAAAATACAAAAAAGCATATTTGAAGCTAGTATTTGGTATTAATTTCATGAGACAAAATGTTAAGATAATGAAACAAAAATAATTTACCATTCATTATCAGTAATAGACGTTAATAGAAAAGTATTTTTAGTTTGTAAGTTAGTGTATAATCACTTTTGAGAGTCTAATACCAATTTTTGGGCTCTATCAAACAAATAGTTTTGTGTTTGAAACGCGTTTATTGAAATACTTTAAAAGCTAACATTACATTTTTATTAAATCAATAAATATGAGATGATTGAAATGCTATAAAACACTCGCCTATAAATTTATTTTAACAAATAAATAATTGCAATCTTGGAATGGTGACTAAAGAATTTGTTCACTTTGGACGCAGTGACAGTGTAATTTGTAAAGTTTTAAGTTATTTTTGTTTAGAGTTTAGAGTGTCGAAGTATATATTACAGTATATTATTTATTGTTATCGTTTACCATTAACTAAATTAAAGTTTACCAATTGTTTCCTCCTTTATGGTATTGGTCTACTCAATGTGATAACCTTGATAAGGCTCTCGTTCACGATAGAACACTTCTCATTGCAACAATACTCTTCTGAAGATGGGGAGAAGAACCGCATGTTACACTTCTTAAGAAGCTTACCACAGATCCTCTCCACCATTTGTGAACGTCAACTTAGAAACTATATTTCGGCAAATTAAAGCATAAAAACCCAGTGCAATTTGATTGGGTCCTTTAATAATAAAGTGTAAGAACAAGATTGTTCTAACGCTAGTTTCTTATTTTTTGTAAAAACAACGGCGAACTTCGATATATAACAGAAAGCTTAAACATTCTTGGTTTGCAAGCCTGTAGCTCCTTTATAAAGGCCAAGTATGGTCTAGTGGTTAGTGTTTCTAGTGTTTTAATCTCAGAATTCATAGTTTGTGATCCATAACAAAAAACAAAGTGAAAGTGATATCCAACTATTTGGTCACACAAGAGTAGGTGAAGAGTTAGCTGTATTTGCTGATGATGTCATCCTTCTTTTTAGTTTATGAATTCAAAATGAGTGATTGCTGTGCAAAGACAGACATTGTGTAGTTTTGTACAGATTTCTAACTGAAACAGTCTTTAACCTACTACCTCCGGTTGCTGTAACATAAACTGTGATGTTATTCATTCACCATTTTTACTCTTTTCTCGAATACTTACCCAACTCCTTAATAATGTAATCACAGAAAATTTCATTCACTGAGAGAATTACCATTCTCCACACAGTATGACTTCTTATCGATCATCAACATTTGACAAAGTTTCGACCCCTTTGGAAAGGTTTTAATTGGTTACAAGCGAATTTAAAAATCTGATCTTTCTCAGACAGATGTAACAGGTGAACATTTGCCTATTTACAATATTTATTTTTTTCTGCATTTAGAAACAATAACATATATTCACGTGTTGCTATCCAAATTTAAATTAGGTTCTCCATATTATTGAGCCAGTCTTACAATCTTTAGATAGACACATGACTGATGTTGGAAGATAAATTCTAAGTTGAACACATTTTCTAGTTTCATCAGTTACGTAAAGATATTCATTATTTTTTCTCTTTCTCTTGACTGGTATGAAACAAAAATTGAATTTCCCGTTGATTTTTTTTCGATTTACAAAATAACCATTAATTGACAAACTAGGACAACCTGAAAAAAATTTGATTTCAATTTATGAATTAGTAAGCTATGATTCTATTGGCTTTCCCTTAAGTCTTAGAACAAACTAAATGGACAGCGAAATCACACTCACTAAGCTAGAGCATTGTTCGATACATTTGATTTGATGTATTTGTCTGAAAAACATTTGGTTTTTATGTAAAATCGAAACTTAATTGTTACATGTCTGTCTCTCAAAAGACATTCTGGCACTCTCGGGTAAAAATCAGGTTGCTAACTTGTGTTTTTATGAACATTAAACTTTTATAAAATACACAATGATATGTAATTAATACATGTATATTATTTATATACAGAATGTATTTGTTTATAAGCATAAAAATATTCATATAATAAACTTTGATATACGGAGAATAACAATTCTTTCATTAGAGGTTTACTTTCCATGTATAAATACATTTCGCTGAGAAATGTTCTTCATCGAATAACTATTTACACAAACTATTTTTATTTTGATAATAAATATAGAATTAAGAGGAAATTGAAACAAATTGTCTTACGCTGATACACGTGTTGAATTATTTACAATCTTCGATTCAGGAATTATCATTAATTGAAACGAATTACGTGTTGTGGTGGCAAAAATGTCACACTGAACTGAATACGGCCCCAAAATAATCGCCTTGGAAAGTGTACTCATCTCCTTAGAAGTGCCATAAAAACACCATAATCCTGACGTTGTCTTATTCTGCACTTCCACTGTCACCTAGAACAGTAGAAAATCATAATTAACGATACTTCTTACATAGGATATTTATTTCGTATTTAATAAATAAGAAACAAATAATATAAAAATAATAATAAAACAGAAATTCTTCTGTTAGACCAATAATTCCCAATTTAAAAAAATTCTCCACTAAGTTACTTTGTTACATATTGCACGATGACCTATTACATTTTCTTATAGCCTATTATTTTATAGTTAAAATATAATGTTACATAAATTGTTACATAAGTATTTATAATATAAGCGTTCATACTCTGTTTTTATTATAATCTCTATATATCACAAAATGAAATAAATTGCACATATATACAAAATATGGGAAAATTGTTAACAAGTTTATTCCGGGTAGTTCTGTATGACATGTATGAAACTTTGCACATTCACTGCTGAATATCAAAAGTCTGCAAAGGTGAAGTCCACGCTCACTTGTTGAAGTTTAACGTCACTCAACGTCAATAACGAGTATAATCCCCGTGAGCATCAACAACTGCTTGGCATCTCCTGCCCATGGAAGCGATGAGATGACAAATCACATCCTATCGAATGGCCGTCCACTCAACTTGCAAAGCTGCTGCAAGCTGAGGTAGAGTCTGTGGTTGAGGTTGTCGCCATCGCAGACTGTTGGTCCAACTCGTCCCAAAGATGTTCGATAGGGTTTAAATCTGGTGATCTGGAGGGCCAGGTAAGAACGTTGATGTTGTGGTGTCTCAAAAAGACAGCGGTGAGTCGGGCTGTGTGAGGACGGGCATTATCATGTTGAAAAACGTCGTTGACGTTCACCATGAAGGGTTGCATATGGGGCCTATGAATCTCGAGGACGGTTGCATACGGTCTGATCGGAAATTCTACGCAACCCTGGTAAGATTGAGGCTGTAGACGTCTCAGTGGTGGTCGTATCACGAAGGTGACCGGATGTAGCGATCTTGTGTGGGCGTGATCACACGAGGTCTGCCAGATCGTGGACGCTCACGATTTGACCATGTGTTGGTGATGATTCCATAGCCTTGTGATGGTACTTGAGTGGACATTCACTGCTCTGGCAACATCTGATCGAGATTCGCCTGCTTCCAAGCGACCAATGGTGTTGTTGCGTTGTGCTTCAGTCAGTTTTGGCGTAACTGTATCGCGTGTTGGTGGCTTAACACTGAGCTATGGAAACCGAGAAGCCGTCACTTTTATAGGGATTTTGCACATATTGCACTTGTAGAACATGCAGATTTCTCAAACAAATTTATTTCATTTTGGCGAAAAATCCGATGTTTTCCTCCGTTTTCAAAGTGCACAACTTTTATTGTCATTTTGGTCTGACAATCAGTGCCTCAACACGTGTAACATCACATACTCCGAGTTTGTAACGTTATTACATATATTGTTCTTTAAAACAAAAATATCCTTTTTGCGTTTCTTTTTTGAATAATATATATATATATTAGTTTGTTTATTTAGTATGAAGCACGAAGCTACGTAATGGACTATCTGTGGTGTGCTTATCACGAGTATTGAAACCCTGTTTCCTATGTTAAAAACCTTTATATTTACCGTTGAACCTTCAGGGTTATTAAATATGTATAAAGTGAAATTAAACTAATTTTGGATTGTTTAATATTTGAATATCGAAATCCGACATTATAAGTTTTTGATTTACCTTTAAACCATCGGGGCTATTAATTATCTATAAAGTCAGATTAAACCAACTGTGGAAAGTTTAATATGTGACGGAGATGAAACGAGTCTGACAATTAAACAATTGAAACAACAAAGCATTGTTTCTACTTTTGTTTTAATATAATCGCCTCACATACTTGTCGAAACACTTGACGTCCTTAAAACCTTTGTTACTTGTGAACATTTTCTGCAAACAATTAAACTCATTTCGTTCTTTCTGTAGTTTTCTTTTTCAATTTATTGAAAAAAAAAACTGAATAAACCACACAAACCCTAAGCAGCAAAAAATTAAGTGCTTCTCTTAAAAATCCAATTATTAGCTGCACGGACTGCTGTCCAAATATTTTATATAATATACTGTATAACAGAGAAGAAATTATTTGTAATGATAACATTTACTAACTTGTGTTCAAATATGAAAGTATTCCGTTTCAGTTATACCATAATTTTTTTTTATCTTCTTATACACTACTGTTTGTGTGACAACGATTGTATGTATTTTTTACTCACGTGAAAACCATCGCTTTCTTCACTACTAGCGAGCGGTAACTAGTGTTAATTGACTATCTGCCTTTCTTTCATTCTATCACTTATCAGCTAGGGACTGCTAGACCAGATTAATTTCATGTAGCTTTCAGGGAAATTAAAGAGCAAAAAACATATCTTCTCGTATGTGAAAAAGATATTCCAGTCAGTCAAGCTTCTAATATCAATCTTTTTTTCATTACTCTATCAATTGAATCTAGCTTTACAAAAGCAGTTGGTCTGTTTGACATTTCGAGCATAGATACAGGACATATTAAGGGTTACCTCTACATAGCCATTCTTAATTTTGAACTGAGTGTTCATATAAAGGCGCTTAATCAAAGACACCAACAGCACTTCTTGAGCTACTTTTGTTTGATCGAATATTGAAAGTTGACAGTCGCTCTTATTGTGTAACGACAAATGAAAAGCAGGGATTACGTTTAGCGACTTTGGATCGTGAATTAAGAATCCTCACATTCACAGTTCGACCAAGCTTATCACTTCTTTACCCTGGTGGCTCATCCTTAAATATGAAGGGTTAATGCGCTAAACTCTAAGTTTTGATGCCGTAGTAGGCATAATACAAACGTCCGTTGTGAAGCTTTGCGCTTAATAATAAATAAACCAGTTAATTGTCCAGTAAGCTATATTTTTATGGGCCCGGCATCCCTTTAGTCTTACGCTGCTAAATTAGAGACAGCTAGCACAGATAGCCCTCGAGTAGCTTTGTGCAAAATTCCAAAACAAACAAACAAAACAAATATATTTTTATGTGTAAATTCGTGTCACTTTCAATGAGAAATTTTACCTTTATTCATTAATTTCCCTTTGGACGCTTTCTTACATAGATTTTCTAGTATTTATCCTTAACTCATCTTTCAAAATATTTCTCTTTAGATCGTATTTACCATAGTTGTATTCCACTCATAACTTACAGTTACCAGCACCATTAACAATTTTATTGCCATCCCTCTAGTACAGCGTTAAGTTTCCGGATTTACGACACTAAAATCAGGGGTTCCATTCCCCTCGGTTGGCTGAGCAGATTGCACTTTGTGGCTTTGTTAAACGAAAAACACATAAAACTATCTTATCGTCTCATTGTTGCTATTTAAAATGTTCATATTACAGTATCTGTATTCTACAAGTTACCTCAAGATAGCGACACTTCAAGCTCTTGATTGTCACATTGACCAATATTTTCATTACACTTCGTGTTTTCTTTGTTCTAAAATTCTATCTACCTTTTCTCGAGTTGTTTGCTATGCAATTATTTTCCAACCACAATGTTAAAAAGGTGTATGATTTCAGCTCGCTTGAAAATATATTTAAATATCCTGAGCTGTTTTCGTTAAATCAATTACATTAATCATCAATTTTACCACAATATCAAAATGATTGAGTGTATTTATTTAAATTAATAAAAATAGTAATGTAGAAGAAAAATAAAAATATTGTCAAATTATTTTAATGAAATCAAAATCGAGTACATTGCTCCTGCTTCTTGCATGCACTTTGCATCACATTTCAAGTTTCCAATACAAAATTCCCAACTTTTCGGTGCCCTTATTTCTGCTGTGTGGACCAATGTCGTTGCAACGTATTCTGACTTTATTATCGTTCCATTTAATGAAGAACTGATCTGTCCTACACTCATTGCAAACATAACGTAAATGAAAATATACCGATACCAAACGTTTCTGTAAAGTCATTGTATGGCTGATTCTTGAATGTACGTGCTAGCAAACCAAGTGATATGGCTTAGACAAGACTACTTAGTCTGTAACAACACAAACATTCGTGCGCGTGATAGTAAATACTTACAGGTTCGCTGTGGGTCTCCATTTTTCAAGCACTTTCCACATTTGTCTAAGCTAAACTCACTAAAGGGGTTCCCATTACAACTAACACATTCGTTCCTCCCACCACAGATCCCACATAAGTCTATATCATCACCTGTAACTTTACCGACACATTGCTCGCACCTATTATAAAAAAGAACTATTCCGTCATCTTTTTTTTCAAATCCACAAATGTCATTCTATCGTTTATTTTCATTTTGGCAACACGTGTAAAATTATGAACTCATTCCCTCATCTAATCACACGAGTTTGAATTTGAAGCCAATGTATTTTTTATATGTATTAGTACTAGATTATTTTTATTCCACGCGTGTAGCCTTGTTGAAGTTAAACTTAATTTAAAAGTGCTTCTTAAGGCACAATACTAAATTTGTAATTCAGATATTCACACACTTGTTGCAGTTAAACAACAGCAACTTTCTGCAGTTAGATTTTGAGGGCCAAGTTACATTATAATTTTGTCTCAGACTTGCATCATTCTGTTATCGAGTACATGTTTAACCGTCTACGATATTTTCTTCAATTACTGAATGCTAAGTTTCTGTATACTAAATTACTGTCACATATAGTTGTATGTAAAAGTTCTAAAACTTTCGTTCGACTTTTTTGTCAGTTATTATATCTTTCTTAAGCATGAAATCAATATATTGTTAATATTTGTGAATATCAGATTATCTTTTATCCCACGTTGTTGTAGGTGAACTAAACTTAAGTACTTTTTTACAGTATAATCCTGAACTTGCAGTTAAAATCTTTTACACTTTATAAAACTTAACCGGAACTACAATAATCTACTATATTCAAATGTAACTAATAATCTGTTTATTGAAATATTCGTACAATAGTCAAATATGAGTGGAACTATTTCCATCTAAACATAAGATAAGTGTAATAAGAAAATACATCTTCAAACACAAAAGAAACAATAATTGATTTACATCTGCTTAAAAATAAGAAAAGCGAAAGTTCTGATGTGGTTGTCAGTGTAACGTGAAGCAAATAAATTATTAACATTTACACAATCTCTGCATGTTCTACTCATAACTTCTCTTATTTTTTTAATGAATAATACTTGTATATTCTAGAAGAAGTTTAATTAAACTATGACTATTGACACTTGAGGAGTGTACATATTTTAGTTAAAAGGTAAACTGATTTATCAACGGAAAATTCAAATTACAGTTAATTCTTTATGTTTAGATAAGTTAAAGACAGTCATTAACAAGAAGGTTGTCCTTGTGAAATTTATCTAGTTTTGTTCAGTCACACATTAAAGTGAACTACTTGAGATAAACTTAGAAACCTATATATATATATGTGTGCAAATAATTTGTGGTTATAAAATAAAATGTATTTATTTACATACTAAGAGATACGAAAATTGTATTACAGTTACATTTAATTAAAGTTATCTAGGTCCTCTTGAACGTTTAACGTTTTTCAACCTAAAAAATTAATGAAATCTATTATGAACTAGATGTAAAGCATACCTGAGGGAAACTAAGGCTTAAATACAAATACGTATAGTTTATATTGAGGATATAAGAGCTGTTGAGAATGTTACCACCGATAATTACGATTGAAATACTTCTACATAATGGCGTAACTACAAATATTGGCTCACCAGCATGAAGAATTAACATGACCCACAGATTAATTCCCCTTGTTGGCAATTCTTAAAATAAACACAGAAAATAAATGTGAAAGGTTAAGTAGTTAAATCTCTGAAACGAAGTACTTTAAAACCTTGTTACCAATTATAAAGGCGAAAAGGACACAAGTAATGAACCACCTCATATCTCCTGTGGACAGCGTTTCATGTCATAGCTTAGTGTACGAACACCGATGTACTAAAAACACCAAACAAAATTGGAGAGGAGGAAAACAAAACTTCGAAAATTTAGAATGGTCAGTATTATTTAATCCATCTTTGTTTGGCTCATTTTCGATATCGTGAGCTTGTCACTATCAAGAATATAGGGTCGTAATGGAAAGGGTACTCATAATGTTGAGGTTCTAGTGTATATCAATTTGTTTAATGAATTTAGTTGTAATAAGTATTACTACAGACACGTTTAAGAATATCTTTGGTTGAAATATACGTACCCGTTTATTTGGTCTGTGCTGTTTCTAGAATCATTGCATAATCTAATAGTTTGTTCCTCACCTCTCCTAAAATACAAAAACAAAAACTATATATCAAAGATTTGACAAAGAAAAACTTGTTTAAATCTAAATTTATAATTCTTTCAAGAAAAATACATGAACAATATAAATTAGTACCATCTCTTGGTAATTTTGATATTCTTAGACAACTCTGAAGAAAAACATTACTTTCTTTAATAAAATATATTTCTCGTATGTTAAAGGGGTTTAGAACTAAACGTATCACACTCATAGTTCTCACGAGCTCAACGTAGTTTCCAATCGATCATAAAAAATAAGAAACTAATTACTTATGTTTTCGTGATTCAAAACCTCATACATTTTTCTAATTCCAGACATATTCTGAAAGTTCTTCATTATAAATATTATGAAGTGAAATATTCTAACTCTGGAAATCATCTCTTTTAATTTTTTAAATTTTGAAGGGAAACTCTAACTGATGTTTCAAACCCTAATTATCAAAGAACTGGATCTTCTGGAACTAAAAGATTTATAACAAATGCTCCTAAACTTGGATATTATTACTAAGAATGTTTCAAACCTCATGTTTCGATGAGCAGGTTTTATGAAGGCTATACCAGTAATACCTAATTTCAAAGTGATTTTACTAAAGAAAAATCAACTAATAAAAGCCATTCGTCTCGAACTCTTGAGCTGCTCTTGCCAGTTCGAATAGTGGTTTTTAAGGTCACTCTTATAACATAGCAAAGGCCACAAATCATTTCGCACAATTAATTTTTGTTATGGATCATGAACAATGGATGTTCAGTACCACAGTCTAAAATGGAGCTACTCTTCACTTTTGCAACTTTATCTATTTTTAAACTTAAAGACTAAAACAATAATCGTTGGAACAAAGCATTGCATGCCCATAGGAAATAGTCAGATATTGTAGAATTAACAATTTATTCAATGATATTTCAGAATAAAATGAAATGTTGCTATTTTTAACACTCAGTTGATGTTTCTAACTCTTAGCTGTCATGACAAAGTCATCATATTATATTACTTCTTTGAGAAAGTATAAAACTATTGTTTAAGTTTGGAAGATTAGAATTGAAAACTTCTGGAATATAAACCTAACCGATACATTTATGTAATTGTATTATCTTATATTATAAGGTTAATGTACATTTATATACATAACATTATTTTAGTCTGAAAACATAAAAAGTTGAAGTATCAAAAAATAACTTGTTTGTTTGTTTTTTGAATTTCGAATAAAGCTCTTCGAGGGCTATCTGTGCTCGCCGTCCCTAATTTAGCAGTGTAAGACTGGAAGGAAGGCAGCTAGCCATCACCACCCACCGCCAACTATTGGGCTACCAATAGTGGGATTGACCGTCACATTATAACGCCCCCACGGCTAAAAGGACGAGCATGTTTGGCGCTAAAGGGATGCGAACCCGCGACCGTCAGATTACGACCCGCACGCCTTAACACGCTTAGCCATGCCGGGCTAAGAAATAAATATACTATAAAACTCAAGATGCATTATTTTCGTGAAACCAATTGAAACACCACTGTCACTTTATACGTGACACGTAATACTATCTCAGCTGTGTAACTTTACATGTATATAGTACATTGTAAAAATTTGGAATGTTGATAAACAATTTAATTTAATTCTAAACGTTAATTCATTATCTCTCCTAACCAGAAACTAAATGTTCAAAATCTTCAATATTGAAGTTCAAAACAATACTGTTCTATTTATTGAGCTGAAAACATAATGCTTGTAATTGTTAAACTCTGAAGTGTAATAAATAATACTATCATTGTTATAAAACTTATTAAATATATTTAAACCTATTTTACCTTTTATATTCTTAGTAATAATAATTTGAAATTTAAAATATTCCAATACTAAACATTATTATATAATAGAAATTTCTATTCACTGCAATAACCGGAGAAAGATTATTAAATATAAGAATAAATAAGTAAGAAACAAAAAGTTGAACAAGAAAAGGTTGCTGAAAATGTAAAAAAATTATTGTTAGGGTACTTGTATGTAAATTAATGGTTGATGAACAAGATACTTAGATAGAGATAAGATCTTTGAAGGATGATATGGGAATGCTAACATCCGATAATTATGGGATTTCTGTACAATTGAATTGTATTTTCTTCTTCCGTTTTTATTAGTAAAGGCTCATTATAAATAGCAAATTAATGCGAATACGATTGAACAGTATGATCACTCTACTTCTGAGTTTTTAAGAACAGATAGAAAAATTTAAAGAATGGTGAAGTGTCTTTGTCGGATAAAATTTAGCCAAGGATTTTTAGTTGGGTAAATGAAAGGACATGTAAACCACTAGCTATTATTATTTTTTGCTTAAGGCTTTAAATAGTTGGAAAGTATTTATAGGTCTAATGATCTTGCATCAGAAGAGCGATAATTATTTAAAATTAAAACAAAAGATGCTTGCAAAAACATTTAATAAAAAAATTGAATTCTATTGAATAGTAAACATGGTTTCACTAGGGTAAGTCTTGTCCAACAATACTTTTGACATAATGGTGTAATGTTACTTTGTAGGTTATTGGATGTACCACATATTAAGTGCTGTTTTCAGTCTTGGGCTCCTTAACTTTAAAAAGAAACTGAATGGTTGGAAAGAGTTCAGAGGAGACCTTCTAGGATAATATCTTGGATGGAAAGTTTATCATAAGATTAAGATATCTAACATTTTTTCTTGAAAACAAATTAAATAAATATGCTGCATCAATTGAAAAAAATCTCATTGTAACTTGTACCCTGGGAACTTTTCAGTTTTTGTTTCAGTTGTTTTTGAATCAAAATAAGAAATTATATAATTTGTCAGAAGTTTGAATTTGCTGTTTTTAACGCAGTTCTTCCTTATAATTTTTATTTTTATTTTCCCTTTTCTTTTCATCATCTTTCGAAGCTCTACTCAAATAAGTGGTTAAGTCTAAGAACACAAACTGAATATTATTTAATGTTCATTGGCATTAAGATTTTTGGCCAGCAGTGTATATACAGTCATGTGAAAAAGTTTGGACATCCTATGAAAGCCTGTGTACCTTTGTAACATTTTTGGATATATAAATATTTAATCTCACTTTTAACAATACTGAGAGATTACAGGAATACAATTAAACAATCAAAACTGAAGAAAAGACTTTTCAAAATTTCTGTAAATGTTATTCCATAAAAATTCATATTTTAACTGAGGAAAAGTTAGGACACCCCACATTTATTCCCACTTAAAATGGCTCAACTCACACACAGGCGTATCATACCAGGTGCACATGACTAGAAAATCGTTACTGAGCATATTGGGTGAGGTTTGCCCTATTTAAACTTCAGATATTTAGTTTGGTGTGCTCCTGACGGTTGAAGTGATAGTGAGCACCATTGTAAGAGCAAAAGATCTGTCTAAGGCTTTCAGAAAAAAAAATTGTAGCAGCTTATGAGTCTGGTAAGGGATTTAAAAATATCCCAAAAGATTTTGAAATCAGCCATTTCACTGTCCGGAAAATAGTCAACAAGTGGAGGGCTTTCATAAAAACTGCTAACATGCCCAGGTCTGGTCGTTCAAACAAGTACATCTCGAGAACAGACTGCAAGACGCTAAAAGAGGTCTCCAAAGACCCATCATTTTATTACGGAACCTACAGCAGGCTCTGGCTACTGTTGATGTGAAAGTGCATGTCTTTTCAAGCAAAAAGAGACTGCACAAGTTTAACTTGCATGGGAGGTATGCAAGAAGGAAACCTTTTATCTCTAAGAAGTACATCAAGGCGAAACTGAAGTTTGCCAGAGAGAATGTAGACAAAGATCAGGACTTCTGAAATATTGTTTTCTGGACAGGTAAGTCCAAAATTGAATTATTCGGACACAAGAACAAAGGACCAGTTTGTGTTAAACCAACATTCATACAGCATTCCAAGAAAAAACCTCACACGAACCGTGAAGCTTGGAGATGGAAGTGTCATGGTTTGGGGCTGCTTTGCTGAACCAGGACCTGGACAGTTCACAATCATTGAATCCACCATGAATTCTACTATGTACGAAAATTAAAGCTTAATCGGAACTGGACCTTCCATCACGACGATTACCCAAAACATACCAGTAAAACCACCAAGGACTGGCTGAAAACTAAAAAATGGTGAGTTCTGGAATGGTTGAGTCAAAGCTAAAATCTTGATCCCATTGAGATGCTGTGGGGTGACTTGAAACGGGCTGTACATGCAAGAAATCCCTCAAACCCCTTCTGAAAGAATTTTGCTTTGAGAAGTGTGGCAAATTTTCTTGAGACCGATGTCAGAGACTGGTTGACGGCAACAATAAGCGTCTCACTGCAGTTATTTTAGTCAACGAGAGTAACACTAACTATAAGCGATAGAGTGTCCTAACTTTTTCTTCAGTTAGAATGTGCATTTTTGTAGAATTACATTTGCAGAAGATCTAAGTCTTTTCTTCTGTTTTAATTGTTTAGTTATATTCCTATAATCTCTCAGTAATGTTGAAATTGAGATTAAATATCTATATACCCCAAAAATAGTGACAAAAATACACAGGCTTTCAGAGGATGTCCTAAAATTCTCACATGAATGTATGCATACACATTTTTTTCTAAAACTTCAAATCTAACGGTATTCTGAAGATGAACATTATTTTTATGTTGTTGAAAATGGTAAGTATTCGTTTATTTTACAACATTACCTTGTCATGATATACTATATGGTCATATTAATTGTATTAAAATTCCATGTTCTCTTTACTTCAATAATTCATTCAGGATAAAGTTTTGGTTCTAAAACATAAGAGATGATGCAGTCCTAGCCCTTAAGTTTTAAGTCAATTATATTTCTGAATTTAGTACACAAAGTTTTCATATTTTATAGGTTATTACATAATATCTTTTCTCTGATAAAAGTATCCTAAATTATGCAAAAATGTAGCATGATACTTAAGTGTATTAAGAAATGAAATGTTGTTGTTGTTTTGAATTAAGCACAAAGCTACACAATGGGCTATCTGTGCTCTGCCCACCACGGGTATCGAAACCCGGATTTTAGCGTGTAAGTCCGCAGACATACCGCTGAGCCACTGGGGGGCGAAATGAAATGTTAAAAACACAAAAATCAGCTCACGAAGATAAATGTGTATATCTTGTAATGTCGTTTTGACATGAGACCCTGCATGGCCAAATGTGTTGAGGTGTGCGACTAGTAATCTGAGAGTCGCGTGTTCGCATCCAGTCGTGCCAAACATGCTCGCCCTTTCTGCTGTGAGGGCGTGATAATGTGACGGTTAATCTTATTATTTATTAGTAAAAGAGTAGCCCAAGAGTTATCGTTAGGTGGTGATGACTAGCTACCTTCCCTCTAGTTTAAAACTGCTTAATGACGGACGGTTAGCACAGATAACCCTCGAGTTGCATTGTGTGAAATTCAAAACAAACAACTCACGAAATTTTGAAAATTCTCTTACTTAGTACATGAAAGATCAAATATTCTTAAAAAATTATAAATGGATCCGTGCTAACTCTAAATTTCCATACAAACGTCGATATTTATGGATTGAAAAATATACTGCAGCTCTTTGTCCAAAGACGGTTCAATTTTCACATAGGTTGCAGCAACAAGTTTTTCTTTTTTGTTTTAATTTCTCAATAACACAAGAACTTATCAAAATTATTATAATATATATATTTTTTGAAGAATAAATTGCAAACTCACCACAATATATATCCGCCAGATTCATTCCAGTACTGTTTCTACATAATATTATCAGCAATCCATATACATCTGATCATGTTAAAGGATTGAACACAAAGATGAGTCCGAAACTACAAATTTTAATTGTTATAATTTCGGTTTCCTTCTCTAAACTACACACGCACACACATATATATATAAGAATATATATTTGTATATATATAATATTAATTTTTGCCAAACCTATGACAATATCTGGATAATACTAACGTTTTACATTATCAAACCATAAAGATGATTTTTAATTAGCTTCTTCTTCATGTTAATTAATTTTCTTCTTGTTGTAGTTTCAGTTGTATATGATATTAATACATTTAGTTGAAGACATCGTAGATGTTTAGACACACGGTTTGTTTTCCTGTATTTATTCCAATATATTTTCCATACATTTTAGACTTCCAATTTTTTAATAAATATTTCCTGTTAATTATTTTCTAATTTCATTTTACTGTTTCATTAGTTTAAATTTTAAGTTTCTGGAAAATATTCTCTGCTTAAAAATTCTTATCCAAGTAATTCAAAACTTGTACTTTAATTTAATGTTTTGTTTTACTTAAGTTCTTCATATTGGTTGCTTTTGTTTAATTATGCATCAACACTGTCAGTATACTACAAATTCGTAATAGATGTAGATTTTACACCCCGGTGAATAGTTTTTAATACTTTTGTGAATATCTTTGTATTTACAACGCTGCATGGTAAAAACAATTTACAACAATTAGGGGACTGTCAACAAACCATTGTGAATAATTAATTAATAAAATTGTATGAGTAATTGGTATTTTAACCTTAGTATCTTGTATTTATATGGACTAAACAGTTGGGTTAAAGCCCCCTGGAACTTTGATGTAGCCTTCCGTTATTTTGAAATGTTAAATAGAGATAAGGCTGCCATTCAACAGCATCCATAGCCATTAGGCTTAGTTTGGCCTTAAATCAAATAACGAGTAATTGGAAAGAGTTACACTCCAAAAATACATCCATCGTTAAATGTGTAGAGTGCATTCAGGCACCTTTGAGCCAAAGAAGAGTAAAGAATTAGAAGTAGCATAAATGTAGAAGGAGGTTAAAGGACTTTTGGAATTTTAAAACATGTTTTCAGTTACTTTAAGGTGAATTGTTTTTTAAATAAATGATTATAAAGTGATATTTAAAAAGCTAAATGAGACAACTGGATAAAAATTATTCAATGCGACTTCACAAATTAAACAGGTAATAAAAATATTACAGTCGATGTCTGCTTTTTACCTTCTCATTCCACTCCTTATCCAATATAGCTTTACTTTGTAAAATTACATCTGTTTGTAATAAGTTATCCAAGACTGGTTACACTGTAGTAAGATACTGTTTGTTATTATCTTTTCATAATTACAATGTACTAAGCCTACTTTACACAAACTTCATGGTTACCAAAAGTAAGCAAAGCGTTTTCTTGTTCACAGGTTCCAGCACAATCTCTCTGAATGGCAATCCCAGAAAGCTTTGTTCCACATACATCATAAGAGTTAACACCTAAGCAGGGTTTTAAAACATATTTTCAGTTTAATTTATTTGTTTTTTAAAGACTAAACAAACTTTCATAACAGTAAAATTGCACAACCAAAGAGTGGTGTTCCGTATTACGACATTTTGGTTTTGAAACATACATTTTAAAATACATACAATATTTTTACCAATAAGCAAGTTATTTGACTGTTGTCATTTGATTTTTCATTATGATTTTTTGTGAAAATTTAAATTAAAACACACGGGTGGAAGGGATTTTACAGACATAAAGTTAAGAGCTGTTGAAGAGAAACTGAGTGATTGATAAAATAAGACCTACCTTATGCTTAAGCTATAAATAATTTTATATACTAATCTATTTCTTTTACTAACCTTAGACTTCGAAAAAGAAATTCATATTGAGAACCGATGACTTTAGTTTACCATGTTTTAATATGTATTTCTCTTCATATGGTAATTATATCATCGAGACTTATATTTTTATTTTAAAGATTACGAAAGGAACTAAATTTAACTAATCCAAACCTCAGTGACTGGAGTCACGTGATTGATGATTATTAGCAAATATTATGTTTTTGAGCTTAATGATATTTCCAAAGAAATATGCATGTAAAAATTAATTTTTTTTTTCTGTTATCAGGTTTTAATGTTTTTTATCGTCAAGGAGTACTTTAATTAGTTTTTAAATCGTTGTTTTTAGTTGTTTTGCTGTACTTCTGTAGTCCTAAGTTCAAAGCATGCACGAGATAAAATTACCGAATACCCAAACATTCTGTAAATCAATGTATTGGTTTAATTCTGGAGCTAAGATATCCTACTAATAATATGTTATTCTTACTCCATTAGTAAGAAGTTACAGGTACTTTATATGGAAGATTTACACAAGCTTATATAGTGTCTGCATTGTCAATGCAATAATGAGAAATTCAGACAATAAAAGTATTTGTCACTTGATATGTGATGAATTCTAGCCCATTAAACAATGTAATTTAGCTTTTCTAGTACTTTAAGAATCTGGAAGAGTGATTAATCTGTAAAATGATAGTGTTAAAATGCTTAATTCAAAAACAACCTTAAACAAAGTAATCAAATTAAGTGTTACTATAATTTTAGCGAAACCTAGAAATACTTACAAGTCTCTTATTTATCAAACTTCTGCAATCATAAATACGAAACGTATTTTGTTTTTAATGGAAAATTCAATGATGAGATTGCAAATGTTGTTTATGGCTTAAAACGTTTATTTGAACACTAATCTTTTTAAAATATTAAATTCATTGCATCAACAAAAATCATTGGTTTTTTCTTAATTTACACAGATGTTACTTTCAATTTTTTATTTTACCAGTTTCTCTCAGACTCGACAAGATGTTTTATTTGATCGTAGACCACTTTTCGAGAGAGTTCTGTAGAATTGAATGACAGATTTTAGCTAAAAATTACAAAATAAGGATGTAAAAAGGATTTACAGGTACTTTGTATGGAAAGTTTACATATGCTTATGTAGTGTCTGCAATGTAAATGCAATTATGAGAAATATAGATAAAAAAAGTAATTGTCACTTGATATGTGATGAATTCTATCCCATTAAACAATGCAATTTCTCCACAGAGAAATTTATAGCTGAAGGAACTTTATTTGAAAGGAGTTTTTGCAGCTAAATACTAAAGTGTTATACAGCTCAAGCCACATAAATTTTAAAAAAATATGTATCAATAATCCATCGCTAAAAGTAAATATCTATAATCATTCATCTTCGCAGAGAACGGGTTTGACCAAACCCACTATTTCTTTGATGTAATATTATTTTGCTGATTCGGCTATAGCGCAACTTTTCATTGTATTTGACATTTTCTTATATGTTACATATTTTACTGATGGATTATCAGCATTATTTCGCTTCAAATATTTGTAAGTGTTTTGTAAATGTCGTGTAAATGTTTTGTAAACGACAACATGTCGTGTTGTGTTTGGATTTTCATATCTATTATTTATATTTCCATATTTGTATTACTATTTCAAAGTTTAAACAAATAAAATATGTTGTTATTCATTTAAAATAACATTTAGAAATTTCTAGAATTAGGTAGATCAATCAATTGACTATAAATGGAATGTTGGCGGCCTAGTGTCTAGACGACAAGTCTCGTGCAAAAACTGACATGCGCAGATTACTCTGGAACTCTGTGGAAGTTACGCGATGGTTCGAGAAATGTAGGCCTACTAATATATAAACAGACGAAAATGTGGGAGAGAAAAAGAGAGTCAGTCATTAGTTTTGTTCAAAACAAGAAATGTTGTTCTTCGTTTGAGAAAGTTTAAACGTTTGCTGTGTGTTAATTCAACTTGGATTTGTGACTGAAGTTAGATCTACATAAGCTGTGATTTTATCTCGTCAATCTTTACGATTCATTCGAATTACTGGTTATACTGAAAATCAACTTGTATAGGACTGTTTAGGGGAGACCGCAGCGGAAAACGAGAAGTTGAAACATTCATCGAAAACACCGTAAAAAGAACTTCGTCATTCTCCATTGAAACTTCGAAATTCCTTCGTGGGACCAAATTCACACCCTAAACTGGAATTTTGGATTTCTGATCTGAACTTTTGGACTTTCATTCCAGACCATTATACTGGAAACAGGCCAGTACCATTTTGTATTGTAATTAGCTTTGAAGGTTGAAACTAGTACCATTTTGTATTGTAATTAATTTTGAATGTTGAAACTGAATATCTGTCATTGTTATTATATAATTTATGTTATATCTGTTACTTACATAATAGTTTACTGTAATAAATTATAAAAGATGTTATCTGTGTCTTTCGGTTGCGTTTAGTCTATGAAAAACATAAAACATAAAAAAACGTAACAGTAAGTAATGGCTTCAGTTGATACTTTGTAATTGGACGCCTAAAGCTGCTTTGCTGCTGTTTAGTTTTATACTTTTTTACTTTTCGTTTAATGTTTGTAGATTTTTTGTAACAGCCATGCAACTGTTTCAGCTTTATTTCATGCAATATGACTTCCAGATTGAACCTCATAGCACCAGTTGTTTTTTAATTTTCTGATGATGTGCCCTCAAAACCCGTAACACCAGGATATTTTTATGCTGATTGTACTTCGCACAATATCTATTTACTTTTATTTTACAAATTATAAACCATTTCAGACATTCCATACAATATTGCAAGAGAAAATAAACACACCCACATAACGATAAAGAAAATCACGTACACAACATCCTAATACACGTGAGACCTCTGTTGTTACTGCCAAAATCTGCAGAATGATCGTTGAGTAACTCTGAATTCTCCACAAAGTAAATTTTAAAAAGATACACATATTTTAAACAACGGTGAAAAACAATGAAACAAACTGTAAAAACTACACAGAAGACGTGGAAGTTTGTAAACATAACGGCCGAAAATATTGTCAAAAGCAAGAGTACAAAACAGATGAAACAAAATATCCTAATTTTTACAAGTAAAATATGAAAACAGTCCATTTAACTAGCTATACTTGTTACTTGGTTGGTTTTTGTTTCTCGTCTATGTTGAAAGATTGCTTTAATCAGGGGATAATAATTAATAATATCAGTTACAAGATGATGGGTGTTCCTGAAAGACTGAGATAAGAATAAACCACTGTACTTATGACCATGGTAAAACAAATTACTACCCACCATGACAATGGAAATGTAATTTTTTTTACTTTTTTGCTCACTGAGAATTTATCTTGAGATGGGTAAATTAAAGTTCAAGTTTACAGCAAAGGATTTTGTTTGTAATTTCACAAAAAGCTACAAGAGGGCTATCTGCGCTAGCTCTCCCTAATTTAGCAGTGTAACACTAAAGTGAAGGCAGCTGGTCACCACCATCATGATTGATGTGACTGGGATTAGACCCTGCGATCCTCAGGTTTCGATAAAAGTGCTCTAACCACCTGACCATGACGGGCCATGTAGTAAAGGAAAGATGAACATTGGTGTCAGAGAAGGTGATGGTATCAGTTACATGAGATGCTACAGCCAACGCATGAAGAAAGTCTGCTACACTACAAAAAGAAATCTTGATATTAAACGTATAGCCCCATGACAACCTTCTTACATGCAGATAATGAAACTTATTTTCGACATGGTTGTGAAAACATCTGACTTCACACTTGTGTACTTATGGATATGAGTTTTTCATTGAACATGATCTTGAAGAAACCGGCGTTCATCTACGAAGATTGTCTGTATCAAATATTAAGAAAGTACAATTTCTTCATGGAAGAATTTTCATCAACTTATTCACACTGCTCCCCAGTGGTACGTCTGTGAGCTTATTCTATTAAAAGTATTAAAAATTGTTACGTAATACAAGTAACTACCCAGACGATATGGGGTAAGATTGCAACGACGACGTCATAGTTTTGAAGAATGATAGCAGAGAGAGATTTACTAAAGGATTGGAGACATCACACTTTGTCACCACGGGGAATGATATTGTTTTCATACTTCTTCATTAGAAGGTAGCATCACCTAACTGAATTAGATATTGTGTTTGTTTGTTTGTTTGGGAATTTCGCATAAAGCTACTCGAGGGCTATCTGTGCTAGCCGTCCCTGATTTAGCAGTGTAAGACTAGAGAGAAGAGAGCTAGTCATCCCCACCCACCGCCATTCTTGGGCTACTATTTTATTAACGAATAGTGGAATTGACCGTCACATTATAAAGGTCCCACGGGTAAAAGGCCACGTATGTTTGGTGCGGCAGGGACTCGAACCCGCGAATGTCAGATTACGAGTCGTAGTCTTTAACCCACCTGGCCATGCTGGGCCTAAATATTTGGTTATTACAATGTTAAACTTTCAAAATACTTAAAAATACAACACACAGTAAAGTATTTGAAATATGCACTTTACTATAATGAACTTTTACAATGTAGATTATTGTAGTTAGAGCAATTTTTATTTCTCACTAATAATTAATCAAATTTAGTTTTTGCTTCATACAAGATATACATATATACTTGATAAAATTTATCTGTTTTTAATTGTGTGTTTCAAGTATAATTTATGTTTAAAACACACAGACTAATATATCATATTTATGCCTTACAACTACTTTCAACATGATACAGTAATAAAATAGACATTTCATTTTGACTTTTAATGAATACCCATGATATTCTTTATGATTCTGTTTCAAAAACATAACATAAACCATTATATGCAAAGACTCTGCAGACATGTGTGTCCTCTCATATCTTGTTAACCATTCATATCATGTTCCCTGAAGAATGACATGAGAGGTCATTTTTAATTTACTTATATCGCCTCTGTCTTCTCCGTGCATTGACGAAGTACGTCAACTTGCATACATTTTAAGCGGCCTGGCATGGCCAAGCGCGTAACTCGAAATCTGAAGGTCGCGGGTTCGTGTCCGCGTCGCGCTAAAATTCTCGCCCTCCCAACCATGGGGCGTATAATGTTACGGTCAATCCCACTATTCGTTGGTAAAAGAGTAGTCCAAGAGTTGGCGGTGTGTGGTGATGACTAGCTGCCTTCTTTCTAGTCTTACACTGCTAAATTAGGGATGGCTAGCACAGATAGCCCTCGAGTAGCTTTGTGCGAAATTCCACAACAATCAATGTATACATTATTTTTTGTACATATCAACCTTCAATAAATTTTGAAACTATCTTGCAACAAACTCACCTATTTTGCTTTTTCTTCTCAATGGCAATTATTCCTGGTAATTCCTTAAAATTTATCCTTTGTTTGTTACAACCGATCTCAATCCAAGTTTTTGTGTCATTGAAAAAACTGTCCAGTGTTTTTGCATGAGGCTCACTGAGAGTCTTCTCAAAGTTTGATATTCCCAGAAAAGGAACTACAGAAACAAAAAAATAGAGTAAAAACGTGTATGTCATAATTAACAAAAATACTCTATCATATATAAATAGACTTCATCATTTTACATTTGGATCACACATTTATTACATTTTCAAATTATTTCTAGTATCCTTATGCTGATTGTGGCCTAATGGTCAGTGCGTTGGACAAAGATTTTAGTTGTAGACATGGTGCTATCTGAAAAAAATCAATGAACTTTCAACGTTTGGCATTTTATGTGAGCAGCAATCAGTCCTGCTATTCGGTTGGGGACAAATACAAATGTACTGGACCTTCAAATGATTCTGACTTGACCATTTAT